>PYHW01009240.1:773696-808199 GCA_013186435.1 Turdus rufiventris | reverse complement strand
GTCACCGGCCGGGCCCGGGGTGGTTCGCAGCGGATAACGGCGGAGCGCCCCCGATGTTGTGGCTGTCCCTGCAGGGTTGGGGACTGTGCCTTGCCCTGGCTGTGAGTGCCCCGCTGTGCTGCTTGTTACAGCAAACGTGCCGCTTTCCTGTTCCTTTTCCATAGATAAATGCTGGGAATAAATTGTGAGTCCGTGCACTGTGATAGCACCATCCTGACACCTTGTAAAGAGTGAAGAGAACAATTTCCTTCTTCAGTTTATTGGGTTTTTTTAAAATCAAGAACAGTTGCAGCATGGAAAATGCAGACAATTTTAAATACAAATGTTATTGCATAAAAAAGATGGTTCAGATTTAATTCATATCTCTCCTGTTTTGAGCCTGTTTCTACAAAACGTGGAACTGTCTAACACAGCTTTGACCTGTTGTGGGGTTGAAGTTTCATTGTTTTTGTGATGAAATGAAAGATTTACTTTTAACTTAACTGGCAACAGAAGCAGGCTGTGCACTGTCACTACAAACATCTGTTCTAGCCAAGAATTGGACACTTTCTTCTTGTAAACATAGCTGTAATCAAAGTTTTGACATCTGGCCAGTAGCCAAGGGTTGAAAAACAAGTCTGGTGGGAGTTTGTTATTTGTAAAAAATAATTTGAGATGGGAAGGGATCAAAATGTGGCGTCTCCTATTTTTGTTTTTGGGATTTGCCCTACACTTCTGGAGCTTGAAAATGAGCCAGATGGCCAGGAGTTGTACACGTAGCCTAGTAACCTCGGTAGCTGAGAAAGCCTTGCTCATTATCAGTGTTGGTACAGAATGGAACACCACCAGCTTGTCCTTTGTGCTCCAGCTGATACCCGCTAACTGTGCTGGGGCAGCCAGTCTGACCAGTTCCCTCCGGGAAGCTGTCCTACATTCTTGATTTCCAGTGCTGTGTGTCTGATTTCAGCTTGCACTTCTGTTTACAGAGGATTACTTTAGTATTACCCTTTCATGTTAAGCCTCTAATCAGTCCCAGCCCGCGTTTCTATCTGTTAAGGGAAATGCTGCTCTTACACAGCACATCTCTCTGGCTGCTTGCTTGCTGACTCATTTTCATGCCCGTCACCAAAAGAGAACTTGTAGTAGATTAAATTGAAACTACAGAAGGGCAGCTGGTACTTGGGCATACTTCCTATCCCTCTGGATGTACTCAAGCAGCCTGTAGTGAGACTTGTCTGTTGGGACAACTGTTACTTTCTACAGCTGGGTTATTTTTAATGTGAAAGATTTTTAATTGTTTTTGGTTCAGTACACTGGGAACAGGGAGCTGGGGTATCGGTGGAGTAACTTCCTGCATCCTTTCTCTTTAGGTCCACATTGAGATCCATTGACACGTGACTCGGTGTGCTGCTTCTGCTGTGTGCTGAACTAGAGTCAGTCATCCTTCAAACCCAGCCTGCTGTGAGGCAGCAAAGCTGTGCTCGTGTGCTCTAGGACTATGAAGAAAGAAGATTTTAGCCAGAAACAAGTACGTGACAATGGCCCAGATCATCACAAGCCAGCAGCTCATCTGACACACGTGCATTCCATGTTGGACAGTTCTCAAAATCATAGTAGCAGTTTACAAGAATTATCTAACACCAGGAATTGTTCTCTCTGTAATACTATACCTCTGTCTTCTGTTGGCAAGGAAATGCCTCTGAGTTTCAGTGAATCAGCAGGGATGAACTCAAGTGCAGCTGCTCCTTGGAAGGATTCATTTCATCTGCGTTTTTCTTCTGGGAAAGACAGTCTCGATAGGGTTTCTCACTGCATTGGTGGCATTTCAGTAACAGGCTGGCTGGAAGAAGCTCAGAACATCTCTGGAGACTTCAGCTCATGCTGCCCAGGAGACAACTTTGTATGTTTTGCACAATTCTGTCTGGGAAATTTGCGGTATAATAAAAACCCGTGGCTTCTGGAATTAGAAATGAGCAGTAGCAAAGAGAATGAATTGCAGTTTGTATTTTTTAAAGCATTGGAGCTTGGTGGACTCCCTGATCCCTGTTCTAATCCAGTTGCCTCTCTGAACAACTCTGCTCTGGGACTCTCAAACAACCAGAAACCATGTTTTTTTCTTTGTTGCTTAAGCGTTGTATCGTCACAGCAAACACCTGGATATGAGCAAATGCTTTTGAATATACAATGTGTGACTAATTATTTTCACATCACACAGCTAGTAATCTCTGTGCTAGCTTTTGCACTAGCAGATCTCTGGTATGCAGTAGTGAAGGTAAAAAAGTACTGAGATTTTAATAATTACTATTTTTAATATTAGCAGAAAATAAGAGACAAGGTTACAGTTCAGGTTTTAGTGAGAATTAGATAGCTGAAGTAAAAACTATAGTTGTATAATTGCTAGTTAAACTGGCTGTTGGAAGAATAGGGACTTTTTTTTGTAAGGAATAGCTGCATCTGAGTGTAAAGAATTTCATAATCTTCAGACTCTGGGACTTCTGCAGGTCTGCTGTTAACACTAAACTACAACCCAGTTTGATTAGCACAGATCCTTTGTTTTCTATAGAGTTTGTATTAGTGGAGTGTTGTGGCTACTTCTATTTATACCCATTTCCAATGAAACTTGTTTCTTGTAGAATTGAATTCCTGCTCTGAATCCAACAGCAACTCATGTATCAGTCCTTAGAACTCTGAACTGGAAAGCTGTTGGGAGGGTGGTCTTCAATACAGCAGAATTCTCAGCAGCATCCCTTTCCAAGGGTGGTACTGCTCTCATTTAACAATACCCTGTGAGCTTTATTGTGCTATAATAGACACTGTAAACAACTTCTAAACCATTTTTTTTCCTTGAAAAAGTGATTATTATTGCTGAAATACAGTAATCACTTCTGGGCCTGTTGATTTTGGCTTTGGGACAGGCTTCTGACAATGAGGTTTGCCAAAGAATGGGGCAGAAATGCTGGAATCCATAGAGCTGCTGGCGCATGGAATTTTGAGGAACAGGCTCCTGTTGGCACTTCAGTGGAGGAACTCATTGTGCAGTAGGTCAAACTTTGAACACAATGTCCAAAATTCTCAGCAGGGGCATTGTTGTAGGTCAGCTTAATGTGCTCTAAAGGCTCACATCAAGAGGGAGGTATTGGTGTGTGGGTTAGGATGCATTTTCAGCTTCCCCTTGACTCTGACTTAAAAGTCAGGACTTAATATGGAGTGAAGCCAAGGCAGTGATTCACACATTAGGTATCTTTTTTGCCAGCTGGTCTTGCTTTATCTTGGAAAGAGAGGAAATTATGTTGCATTTAGTTTGAACTGAACTTACCTCTGTAAGCCAGTAGAGTTTCCAGTGTGGCGGTTATTGGACTGTTAGCACACATGTGTGATTATGAAGATGAGATGGTTATCAGTCTTAGGGAGAGAAGTGTTGAAATTTTACAATCTTGAGTGCTGAAAATAAGATACACTAGTTTTTATGTTAAATGATATGTTGTGTTTTCATAATCCCCATTGGCTGATTCTTTCTTTTGGATGCTAAAAGAGATGAAAAGCCACTTACTTTAATTTAGAAAATAACTTCCCTGGTGTGCATTTCAATTTTTTAACTTGTAGACTTTTGACCATGCAATTACCTGTCACAAAGTGACCAAAAGGCTCAAAATAATACTGGATTATGTATTGTAAACAATTACTCTGACAGCAACAGTTCCCCCTTAGTCAAGGTATTCACTCTCATCTCCACTGCTGGAATTTACCAGCTTTGTGTGAGTGGTATTAACACAATTTAACATGAGGTGTTGCAGAGGTTCAGGATTCCTGAAGTGATGTGGATCTGACATCCCTGAACACCAGAAACAAGGACACTTCCCCAGATATCTGTGACTTGGAGTTATGGTGTTAAGCTGCTGTCTGCCTGTGTCTTGACCCAAAAAATACTTGGCAGAGCTGAAGGCAGAGGAATGAAGGCAGGGAGGGGTTGGAGCCTGTTTAGGCTGGCTTGATTGCTGAAGACAACATTGTGCAACACCAGACTCATCTCTCTGTGCAGCTCCATAGGTGCAGCCATTCCCTCCCTGCATGGTGAGCCTTACATTGAGATGCACACGAACACAGTCCTGCACCCAAAACTCGAGTGCTTGCACCTCCTGTAGCAAGGATCAATTAGCACAGCTGTACCTGCAGTTGTCACTTGAGACCTTGTTTGTGCAGCTGACTGCTTTGGCCTGGAACATTCTCTGCTCTATCTCATTTGGGAACTGCATGTTTTGGGAACCATAGTTCTATATAAGAACTTGTAGGTGAGATTGTCAGGTTAATAGGCAAGATGAGTAGCTAAAGGTATAAAAACATCAATCCAGTGTTTAATGCACCTTTTTTTAAATGGTCATTTCAAAGGGGGAGAAATGAAACATGAGAGACACCACCAATAAACTCGATTTTAAATGTGTGTACAGCAGAGTGCCTTCTCCTTATCAACAAGCCTATGGAGGAGGAGATCTTGGAATATTGAACTGTGTTACAGATCACAGTCCAGCTCATGCAGTCCCGTTTTATGCAAAATCTTGTTTGAGTGTGTGGCCTTTCATCACTTATTACAGGATCACTTTAACTACAATATAGCTAAGTGAAATGATGGATGTTTGTTGTGTATTACATGTATATTGAACATAAGATACAAAGAATACTTAAATAAGTGGATTTAATCCATTTTAAGATAGTTTATGTACCTTGCCTTGAATTTTATTGCTTGAAACCTAAAAGGTAATTTTAACTTGAACATTCCTTCTGAAATTCAAATAAAGGATAGTTTGGTATGTTAAAATCTCATGTAATATACTGCACTTTAAGCCTGGGGAGGCCATGGATTGAAAGCGCTGTTCTTGCACTAATAGAATTGCCTGCCCTGACTGAGACAATGTTTAAATGGCTTTTCCTGTCTGGAGAGAGAATAGGGAACCTGAAGGATGGCATCCATCCTTTGAAAATACAGTTAAATCTAACACTATATGGTTTCGGGCATTGTTCTCTTCTCACAGATGTTTTGACATTAACTCATCTCAAAAGGTGGAAGGAGTCTTGGCCAAGAACCAGTTTGTGTGGAGTTTCATGGCTTCACTATGTCCAGTGCGGAAAACTTTCCTGAGTTAATGTGCTGTTAGGGCTGTCTCAGATGATTATTGTAGGACAGAAAAATAACATTCTTAGTGGGGGTAAGGGACCTTTATACTCAACCACGAGTTGCCTTTGTATTTCTGTATTTTTGTCTCTCATCATTCTCTAGAAAGAGGTTATTTCTAAGCAAAATGTCAGGGTTCTACTAAACAACTTGTGCTATCTAAAATTTCATTGATTAGCGTCCAGATCCTTCCTGCACTACATAGCAAAGTTTTATTTCTGCCATTAGAAAAGAAGAAAATACTCAGTATTTAGACAATTTCCTAGTAGTAACACTTGAGTGAAAATTTACTACATGGTGTACTGCTTTGAAAAGAAAATATACTTTTAAATGTGTGCGCACAGAGCTCTGCATGCAGATAAAAAGTGTTTTATTTTACCACAGTTTGATGTTGGGATGCTTATGCAAATGCTTATTGACTTTCTGACGTCGCAGTGCTAATTGCAGTAGGGATGGTGGTGTTACTTCTCCATGTGGTTTTAGCCAGTGCAATCTCAGCAATCGTGTGTCTGTGTCATCCTGCACAGGGGACAGTTCCAGCTGTAGACATTTTTTAGCCTTTTGCTTTTTCAGTGTTGGGTTTGGTTTTGCTGTTGTTTGAGGTTTGGTGGTTTGCTGTTTGTGGTTTATTTCTCTCTTTTTTTAAAAGTTTTTATTAGGGCTATAAAGACAGCACTTTCTTAAACTTTGCCAAAGTTTGCATCCTTTCTTCTCTCCACCTTTGCCCCTTATAGATATACATCTGTAGGTATAATTTTTGGCAGAAGCAAGCCTGTATGTACTCTCCTAATATATAATCTTATTGTCAGGTTGCTCCTTTTATTTTTATGGCCTGGTCATGCATGTATTTCTCTCCCTATAATTTCTCAGCATAAGCATATGCTGATATTTGTTCCAGCTCAGAAACACTGTCCTGTAATTAATTATGCACAGCAAATTGACAGAAACCATGTAGAGATGTAAGAGTCCATAGTCTCTCATTAGGGGGTATGACAGGTGGTATAACTGACAGAGCAATATGTAGTCAGTGTGGCATTTCTGCTTTTTTCCTCTTCAAAACAGCTGCTTTAATTAAAATCCAATATTTAATTTGAGTGTGTGGTACCTCTGACAGCTGAGAATCGCAGCTAGAATTTCGGGCTTACAAAATACATTAAGATTAGAACTTACTGCAACTATAAAAAAAATAAAGAGCACATTCACATGAATATTTTAAAACCTTTTTTCCCCCAAGAGTGCACAGAATGAAATGTGTTCTGCCATTTGTTTCTGTGATGCACAGCCAGTAACTGGGGGTGGGAGGAGAACCCTTTTTAGACTGCAGAGCCTCTAATCCTCAAGGAAGAGCTGCACTTGATAGAACTTTAAAATAAACCGAATGTTGCCTATGGAAATAATTATATTTATCATCAACCATCATACTTAAATTACAAGGTCACAGATATCAATCTCCTGACAGTGTGAAAATGAACTAATAAATATAGAAGTGCTAGAATAATGCTATCCTTTACCAGCCTGCACTGGGAAAAGCAAATGCTTTTGTACTTCAGAATTAATTGTCTACTGCATGCCAAAATCTCAATTATCTTAGTCTTTTTGGAATTAATGATACAAGATTCAGACTATGATGAATATTTCATTGTTAATGATGAAATAAAGTTAAAAGCTAAAACATTTTAAAAAAAGACCAGAGGGACTTACTTCCACGAAGAAAATCTGCCTTGCAAAGGTCCATTTGATTTGTGTGACCTCTATATATTCATAGTCTGTTTTGCAAATTCCTTCCTTCTTCATGGAAGATTGCTATAAACTTGGTAACAAAAGTGGTCAAAACCCAAACTTGCAAAAGTATCAGTGTTTAATTTTATGTCTGTAGTCAATTTTAGCTATTATCAAACACAATTCCTAAATGTAATTTAAGCTTTTGTTCTTAAAAATAGGGAAATGGAATATTTAGTGCCTGATTCATCACTTGAAGTGAGTGAAACCATTTCTTGAAAATGGATTCTACTACCTGATGGTGACTAATTTTCAATGCTGATACTCAATACTTCCTGTAAACTGTGATGTCATCCCTGCAGAACAATTTTAGTCTATGGCCTTGAACTTTGGTCCTATTTTTTTTACTATTTTTTTATTGCAATGTGGGAGGTGAAGAAGGCTGGCACAAACCATTTATTCTTTTGTTCCAGAGAAATATGTTTACAACTTTGTATGTACTTCTAAAATGTATTGTGACACTTTTAACTTGGGAGAGAAGTTTCCATAGCAGACTTGAAATCGGAACTTTGGAATATGGGGAGGGCTCCCTGAGCTGCCAGAAGCTGTTGTCTGGGAAGCTGCTCACTCACACCACAGGAGGGAGTTCCACATCAGTCTTTGGAGTATTTTCAGTTATGGCATTGTTAGTACAGTGCATTTCAGTTTGCCTTGTCTATGGATTGTCACTGCAAGCAGGTTCATGTACAATATCAATACACAGCGGTAATGTATCCTAACTGTTTACAATGAACTCAGAGTACCAATGGATGGGTTTTGTCAAGCTATTTAAAAACAGAAATAAAAATCTTTTTTAAAAGACAAGAGGTAGTTTTGATGCTTCTCATTCCAATTTTTCACTGTGTAAATTGAAAAGATGTACTCAAAGAGACTGTGTTTCTGACAATGTGAATTCAGGCAGGGAGTGGTTTTTTTTCAGAGGTACAATTTGAGAGATGTGTGTTTACCAAATAAATTTAAAACCTCTGTGAGAATAAAAGGGCTTAATGCTTATACCTGATCTTGGAAATCTGGTATTTGAACTCAAGGCTGGTTTTATGATGTTAGCTACCAGTACTCATTAATGGGCATTCTTTTTACACACTTATTTTTAGTGAGAAGCCTTAACAAGCCAGTAATTTTCAATGTACTTCCAAGGTATTTCCTAACTAACCTGCTCCAGTCTTACAGCCAGCTTAATTTTAAAGGGGAAAGCAAACCATGGTAAATCCATGTAAACGCCTCAGCAATTCTTGCATCATCCAGGATAAACATTGTTGGGTGCTTCTGTGCAGTTACCATCACCATGATATGGTTATGCCACAGCTTTTGTTTTTGCTGAATGAAATACTCCCATTAAAGGAGTAGAATAAACATTTATCCTCCGCTTAATGTTGAGCACTAAAAATCATATTAAAACAGAAGCACTCACCCTTCAGAGATCGCTCTTTTGAAAGCTGCTATCAGGTGACTTTTTGATTCTAGACTCAAAAAAACTTAGTTTTTGTTTGGTCTGGGGGTCCTTTGCTGCCACAAGTGACAGTTTTGAGGAAGAATGTTATAATCATGGGCTGTATTCTGAAAAGAACTGGTATTAGCAACCCTGAAGAAAAGGCTGATACTCTGAGTTCAAAATTAATGTGTACTGTTTTTCTTAATGATGAATGCTGAGATTATATTGTCCTCAAAACAAGCATTTAAACAAAAAAAAGGAGAGAGGATAAAACTGAATACAATAAATCTAATAAAGTTCTGTAAAGTTTTGGCATCTGGTTAGACCTCCATGGCTGAGAGAGTGCTGTGATACAGCCTTAACTGCTCATCACTTTCAGATGGTTTTTCAGTAGTTTTACATGTATTTATATAACTGGGCATGATACCTGCAATGCGGAATATTAAGGAATTCTGAACACTTTTGCAAATAAATTCAGAAATACACATGCTACTCTGTGCATATCCAAATCTCTTCCTGTTAGGATCTGAAATGCTTTGAAGTTGGATTTAAGTTGGTGGCCTATGACTTTGTGGTAGTCTCTTTGTTCATCTCGTTCTGTAAAATTCTGTACGAGTTAACTCATCTGTACAGAAGCCCAAATTTCCTCTCTGCAAAGCTGAGATTGCCAGAGGAACCTCTTACCAATTCACACTCATCACAACATTTATCTCTTCAGTACATTTCTTGGCTCTTGCTTTTTCTGGCAGATATTACAGCAACTTAAAATTTAAAAACTCCAAAACCTTAAACCAAATGCAAGTATCAAAGATTCTGCTGAAGATAGTCACGTTTCTTAGAGAGATGATTTTTTAAAAGAGGATGGAGTGCTTTATCTTACATTAAAAAAAAAAAAATACTGGATAGGGGTTTTGTTATCAAGAATTGTGGAATGTTTGTAAAGTGCACTTGCAGTCTTGAACGTTAGGAAGTGCTTTGTCTATTTGTTATCACAAGTATTTTTTAGACATATCAAAATACTCCTTTATTTATCTTTAACCTCGTAGTTCAAAGAAAAGAAAAAAAGAAACACATTTTGGAATTCTTTCAAGTATTATGTTTTGTTAAAAGTGCCCCCAAGGGCAAAGGACCAAAACCAACACAGACATCTTGCTCATTGAACAAAAAGCCAGCAGCAATGACAAGCAGGATGTTTCTGATGCTCTTTGTTGGTTTTTTTCTGGGGCTAGTGGCTGAAGCCCTTAATCACTTTAGCTGGAAGTTATTCACAAATAACCCTTCTGAGCTCAGTAATCCTGCCTTGCTTTATATCATAAAAAAATCTTTTCTGCAGCAGGGATTCCTAAATCGCCTCTCAGATCTTAGCCTTGCATTCCAGGTACTGCATGCTGACTGCAAGCACGTATGACCTGCTCCAGAGCCACAACAGTTACAGCATTTCCAATTCCTGCCTCCTTCCATATAAAAACATTTAAGATTTAAACAACAAAAAAATATTTCATGATGTTGTATAGCACCCTCAGGTGTTTCTCACTTTAGGTCAGGTTTGTAGATGCTGAATTTTCTATCATGCTGAAAATCAGAGACTAGTCAAAACAGAATGAAAATTCAAACCTTTTTTGAAGTTGGACAGCCTTCTTTTATCTTCTGTTCCCTCTGCTTTCTGAGTGAGAACATCTGTACAGACTACAGCAGGTTTCAAGTCCTTCACTTTGATAAACGGTGTATGTTCCCAACAATCTGTTGCTTAAAATAAAAGCTGTCTGCTCTGTGTTCTCACTGTCAATCATCATTTTCAGAGCTTGTCCTCACATTTTCTTTCTGGTGTATAATCATTCGTTTGCAGTTGATAGCTGTATCTTCTGTTTCCTTCTTTTTAGCTAAACTATTTACTTGCCAGTCCTGGCAAGCAGAGCTTTCCAGCACTGGATATTTTGTTACAGTCAGTTCATCAAGCTTTTTTTGCTACTTGCTCAATTTACAGTTCATTCTGAGGTATTTCCATTAGGTATCCATAAGGAATTCTAGGTATTCCTGAATGGATTTTTGAGCAGTTTCTCTTTCAACACACAGGAATTGGTTTTTCTAAAGGCCCCAAAGGTTTGATTCCATTTTGTATATGGCTATTATTGCTACAGTTAGTATAAAAAAATGCTTTTATAAGTGAAAATATTTCTGGTCAATCTGTGTTGTTCACAGGTGCCTGTTAAATTCAGCAGGTGATCTGCCTGGGAGGGCTCTCGTGCCTCCCAGCAGATATTCCAGCCATGGTAAGATAATGTGATAGGTAAAATGACCTGTCTCAACCTAACATACAAACCTGAGAGGCAAGGAATAAACCCATGGAGAAAAAACCAGAAAGACCAAATGATTAAAAAGAAGTGTTTTGAACATATTCTTGGTTGAATTTGATAGGGTATTTTGCCAGAAAATGGGATGAGAAGGTATGAATTAAGACTTGAGACAGGAAGCAACCTAGACATGATTTTCCTTTATAACAGAAATTGTCAAGTAGTTCAGGTCACACAGGGAGGGTGAGGTTAACTAAGGACTGGAAGTGGGCTCAGAGGAAATAAAAAAAGCATAAGTATTTTACAATTTTTTGTGGAAAAGGAAATCACACCTCTACTGTTATTCCCCTTGAGGTATTTCTGTTGTCCCTCCAGCCCTACATGCACCTTATCATAATGCTATGTGGAGAAAGCAAGGTTGGGATTTTTTTTTTCTTTTTTTCATTTCAGAAAGTGTAATAAGAAATCTGATAGTAGGATTTATCTGTTTAAGTACCTTAGAGTGGTTTCAGTAGGACAAATCCCAGCTCCAATCCTGTAATCCAATCACACAAGATCAGTACTGATGTCTGGCCCTGTTGACTTAATCAGAGCTCTGGAGCTGAGGATCTGCCTGTGTGAGCTGAGCTACAATGCCTGGACTTGCTGATTTATGGGACTAGCATTAAATTTAGCCTGGGTTCAAAGTGCAGCCCTACACACAGCAGAGTCAACGTGAATCTTCCCAGCCATTCAAACTGAGACAATATCATGTTCTTGAAGGGCCTTGAAATTCATTGCATGCATTCCAAATACTGTACTCGATAGAACAGCCATCTTTAAGTGGATTATCTTAAAAAAAAAGAGACAGAATTCACCATCTGACAACTATAATAATAATATGTCTGTAACATGATGGATATAATACATCATATCTAAAGTTAGAGCATATGGATGGTCTTCTAAGAGAAATCTCCTCGGAATTCCAGTCTATAAAATGGTAAAATTTGCTACTTTGTTTGAATGATTAAATTGAGAACAGCCTTTGATAGGACATTTTCCATAGATTTAAACTCACTACTGCTTTTTAATCTTAGACATTCTCACATGAACTGCTTAAAGTAATTGTTAACAAGGTCATTAAAGCTTTATGAAAAGGACGTGTAACTATTTTATTTTCTGGCATATTAAATTCTAATTTTTTCCTTTCTCAGCTACACGTTGTTCATTTGTGATATTCTGGGTCTTGTATTACTTTGCTTGATGTTAGCGCTGCAGTTAAACATAATTTTAATATTTTTATCTACTACTGATCAAGAAAATATATTGGAGTATCTTCCTGAAATGGTGACTTAATGAAGTCACACCAAAATTAATCAGAAAGTCCTTACAAGAAATTAGGCTGTTAGAAGAAATGGGTATATTTTCAGAGCACCCTTTTTTATCACAGTTTAAATAACAATAAACTATTTTTTCAAAATAATCTGACAAACACTGTTATTTTATATAATTCTTGTCACTGTAAGGAAGAATGCACAGTTATTTTGCCCAGTTTTTCTAAACAGTGTTATGTCTGACACATTTATTGGCAGAGCAGTAATAGTGGCTTCACAATTTCCACTTAGAACAGAAGATAGCCCCATCAAGAGTAAATTCAATTATTCAGGGAGAATGTTAAATGACATCTCAAAAAGTTGCTGTTGTTATCGTGGTAAAGAAGTACTACAGAAGTGTTAAACAATTGTTGATTGCTAGCAGAAGGGGAGGAGACATTGTTTTAATGAGTCAGATGCCAAACTCAGAGGTGGAGTTTGTGTCTGAACTTTTACTGAGGGGTTCTGTAGGGAAATTAAAGAGTTCCCGTTACCCGAGTGACTGCTGGGAAATGAGAGAACAAGTCTCTGCTCCAAACTGGCCTGAAAGCAAGGCAGGATGTCCAACCAGCTTTGCAGCAGCATTCAGGGAGCCTTGTGCTCATCATGTTCCCAGCACACCTCTAATATTGTCATCTAGAGATAAAAGACCATTTCATTACCATAAACCATGAAATTGTAGTTTTCCTGACTGCATGTAATAACTATATATAAACACATATATAAACATTCACATGCATTAATATCTGCTTATTTAGATCAAGGATAAATTTCTGCTTAAGTGCTTGCCATAAATGATTAAAAGTGCAGTAGAAAGAATGGAAACACACCCCAAGTGTGTAGACATAGGTGCTGCATTAAGCATGGTAAAAACACACCTTTCTTTGCTGTTGTGTTATTCTGGAGTTAATGCAGACCTTCCAAAATCCCACTGCCATAAAGGTATTGCTTTACTCATTGCTGTTGCCTATGGTCAGCATTCTGGAGGAACATCTTTTATTGATTAGCACTTCAGATTTCTAAGAATACTGATTTATCTGCATTATCAGTTTCATAATCTAATAAAAATACTATCTCATTTATAATAGGTTCAAGGCAGCATTTCAGTATTTGAGCTGAAGAACATGAAGAATTTATCTCTTTTTAACTCATATCAGAGTATTCCAGCTTTACTAAAACAAAACTAAAATGACATGTATAGAAGGGAAAGCTTTGTACAAACCGTGTACAGGAAGTCCAAACCATTTCAGGAAAAAGCAGCAGTTAGAAAAACAACAGCCAGGCAACTGTACTTTGTTGAGAGTAAATATGGAAATTCCACAGAAGCAATCAGGACACTGGAGATTGAAATGTAAGAAACATAAAAATACTCCATGGAATGATTTAATGTATGGAGGAGATAACCACTCTTGTCAACAAGATGACAAGGTTTTAACTGTGAATGAGACAATATTTAAGAACATAACTAGTACTTGGCAGTGCATTTATCTTGCAAATGTGATTAAAATGTTGAAAAAATTACCTGTTTGTTTTAATTGTAGCTACCTGCCATCTTGTTTTTCAGGTTTGGAGTCTTTCTCAACTCTGCCTCTTAGAGCAAAGAGCAGGGACAGGAGTTTGTTAGTCATGAGAATTTCGCTGTGCTCATTACCCATGTCCCACTGGATATCCAGCAGGATACAGAATGCAGGCCTTAGCAGGCCAGGAGGAGAAATCCTTGCAGGAAGGAATTCATTTGTTCTCCATGGTACAGTAACTGAACTGAGTAGCCCAAATTCTCAAGCTTTTGAAGTGTTCTCATCAACAGCAGATTTCAAAGACTGTGATGGGAAAGTCTTTCAGGCATAACTGTACTCTTATTCCCTAATGCTTTCAATTTTTTTCCTCACAAACATAAAAAGGAATTGGAGAACATAGTATATTTTAAAAATATGTTCTTTAAACTGTGAAAACATTGAGCAGTCCACATTTACTTGAGCAGCTTTGTGCATTAGAACTGCAGTAGAGTGAGTAACTAATTATAAAATATGCTTTAATGGTTCCATGATTTTGAAATAAAATACAGCTCTACCACAATTGTTTAATTTTGGATATTTGGGAATTTCATATATGCTGCTGAATGGCACACCTGATTGATGCAGACATCCTTAAGAGGAGAGCTTCCATCTGTGCAAATGAGATTTCTGCTATTTGAAAACAGAACAAAACTTTTAAAGATCCACATAAAAAGCAAACAAAAAAATGTTTAATTTAATTACTTTGTAGAACATTATTGTTTCTATTGTGTTTTGTACACCAAGTCCAATTTTTTTAATGTTACATTCCTTGTTTAGTCCAAAGCATGGCAATCTGCCATCCAGAGCTTTTAGTGATAAATTCTGCTATACAAAGCAAAAGTTTTTATATGTGAGGCCACTTCCTTCTGCTATTTTATCATCTTCCTGGTTTTGTCTGTTTTCAATAAATGCCTTTGTATTTTCACATCTTTTATATGCTTGTATACACAGACACTTTCCTCTGTATTAAAACTGATAGTTGCAAGTTGGTAAGGATAAAAAAGACAGACTGTTGACTTAAATTTCATTGCACTAACACACTATATGAATGCTTTAATGTTACAGTATTAAGAGATCTTAACATTGATATTAAAAGTATCTCCTGAATTCGGCAGTGGGGTGGAGAGGCAAGAATGATGTTTCATAATAAGGTTTTAAAATGGAAATAATCTCTGGGTACAGCTACACTTTAGTGCTACAGATTGGTACAAGAAGGCTGGGCTCTCACAGTGAATTTGCATTCTTTTAAAGCATCTCAAATTTAAATATATTGAAATTTAAAATCTAAAAAAACACATCAGTAAAGAGAAGCCACAGGGACCCCTGCACACACTGTGGAACCCAACCAATCTTGAGGGAAAGGAGAATTTGAATTAGGGGTGCTCAGAGGAGAAGGATGAGATTGAAGGGAAAAAGTTGAAGTTGCAATGCAGCAAACTGGAGAAAAGCTTCTGGAAGTACAAGAAAGAGAAGCTGTCCCTGCTGTCCCTGCCCATTTTAGCAGGCTGACATGAATTCCTCTTAACCACAAAAAAATGTTACCAAGGATGCAAGCAACAAATCATCATGTGCTAATCTTTTTATGAAGACCTTTTTTTGTTATTCTGCAGACCTATTGTTCTTTTACAATTATATTAATGGACTAAAAATAACAAGAGCAGTTCTACCAGACTTAAATTACAATTCTGTTTCTTAAGAATTAGTATTTTATACCGTGCTGATTGAGATCACAGAAATCCTTTTCTGACCACAGAGGTATAAGGTACCAAATTCATCCTTCCTGTAACTGTACTGAGGTAAATGGAGTTACATAAGGAATTAATTTGACCTGTCTCCTCCATTTCCTTGGAAAAATTATTTGTTTAAATTCTTGCCAAGTTTTAACTTCGACTTTCCCTTGCTTAACATCTCCTTGTACCTAGAGACAGCTTTTCTTTAAGACTATAAAGAGAAATACAGCAGGGGAAAGACAAGGTGAGGATCTGCTTTTTAAATTGAAAGTGCACTTCAATGATGGTAAGAAAATGCCAAAACCTTTTTATTTGTTATAGATGTGTATGGAATTATTCTTACATCTCTGGGGATATGAAAGGTATAAAACAGAACATATAACCATGAGAGGGTAAGGATTTAAGCAATGTTTTTCTGCCTAAGACCTATGTGTTTATTTCTATCTGCACCAGCTGTAGTAAGTGGGGACCTTTCTTGCCTAGAGACCATAAAAATTTAAAATATTACACATCATCTTTTAACAAAGAATCATCCCTTTTACCCTAGACTCAACAGGAATATTCAAAAATAACCTGTGAGAGAAGCTGGAAGCTTACTCTCAGCAGTATATAACTGCAATTTCATGATGCAATAAATTTAATTTTTGGATGGCAATGTAGCATGAAATTTGTACAAATTCAACCCGGCAGTACAAAGTTATTTTAAACCCAAAACCCTCAAAAACAAGGAACTGGTGAGTGGTTTTCCTCTTGATGGTTTTATGTTTACAGTTGATATCATCTGTCTGCCTGCTGCCAGTAAAAAGGTCTGAACACTGTAACTCATAGCTCACTAACCTTGAGAGAAATGCAATTACATGTTCATATTTAATCTTGATCAATTTATTCCCATTACATGATCTAGGATTGCACAGATGAGATATAACAAGCATGTAAGCCTGAGCATAGGCTCAGCTTGACCTGGGCTGAGCATGAGGGATCAGAAAGTAAAATTAATGGAGAGTCTCTGGTTCAGAGTAAGGTTGTAATTGTGGAGGGATATTGTCCCCACAAACTCACAACCCAGCAGCCTCCCTTCTTTCCTTCCACACCATCTGTGTGTCACAGCCTACCAGTGCTGCAATTGTGCCAATGCAACTGTTTGTGGGTTCAGAGCATGAATTAAAGCACTGGAGCGATTCTGGTTAAAAATGATCAGACTAGACAGAACTTTAAAAACATGGATTGAGTGGTTTGATTTACAGCATGGCTTCACAAACAGCTGCACAAACAGCTCAGAGGCTGCAGTAAGTCAGAATCATTAGTTGCCAGTTCCTGCTCCTGTCTGAATTTACGGTTCCATATTTATTAAACCCAGATTTGTGCACTACTGACTGTCCAGCAGAAAGATTTGAGCCAGCTCATGTGGAGATACGCCATTGCATTTCACTCACTGGTGAATCAACAAGAGCACCTGGTGTGACACTTGTAACACTGTGTGTCATGAGCAAGTACAGCTTGTCACTTGGCTGCCACCTGTGCCAGGGGATGCCAACCCTGCTGCACTGGGACTTGGCTGAGGAGGCTTCTCCAGGCAGGGAGAAGGGGCCATGGGGGCTCCCATCCATCAGCTGCTGCCCATGTGCATGCAGCCAGAGCAGGATTCATGCATGGTCTGCATGCTGCAGCTCCCACTGTAGGATGAATCAGGAATTTTAAATTCCCAGGCCTCGGTGAGGCTGGAGAGTGGTGTGTGAGAATACATCTAACCATGCCAAAGTGGAGTTAGCCAGCAGAGAGGAATTCAGACTGTGGCTACTTCTCAGGGTGGGAACAGTCTGGCCTTAATCAGCACACGCTCCTCTGAGAGTTAATTTGCATCAAGTTCTTTCACTTTCCTGAGATAGAAAAACTCTCTCCAGCTTCATGCAAAATTCCATGATCTGTTTTAGCCCATGTTCTTTGAATCCAAGTCCTCTTTTTCTGCTATTTTAGGCCCAGCTTTCATGCTAGAAAGCATCCTGCTTGTGTCTAGTACTGTGCATAATTCATACAGGTAGAACAAGTTCTGCTGCAAAGTGCATTTCAGATCAGAAGCTTTACAGAGGTGGTGGACTGTCGGTCCCCAGGCTTGTGGCAGTCTGAGCTGCTGCCATCTCGGGACCTTATCAACGAAGGGAATGTTCAAAAGATGGGCTTGATGGAGTAACTCAAAAAGCAAAAGGGTTTCATGACAAAAATAACAAACAGGACCATCCCAACAGCAGCACAGGAGTGCCCCAAAAAGCAAGGTCCAGGCTGGACACAGAGGATATGAAAGATAGGTTGGGGAGGAGTCTGAGGGTCAGGGTCCAATGGAGATAAATGATCAGGAATACGTAAAACACTGCATCAAATAATAACCAATCAAGAGGAAGAACTGGGGAACCTTCTAGAACCATAACCTTAGATGAACAGAGCTATTACCATATCATTTCCCAGGAGTCAAAGCTGCTTGAATCATGCTCACCCTAACCTGAACAGCAATCAGGTTAGCTACAGAGCAGATGGCCACAGGCTCAAGTTGACACCTTCAGGCAGCACAACTTCCACAGTGAACCTTTGCAATTTTTGATGCATTTTGTTTTCCTCACTGGGACATTCTCCTGCTTTTTCCTCAATGACTCACAAGTGGCTCTATCAGTGTTACACAATGGAAACAAGAATTGCCTTCCAAAACCAGTCATATTTGATGCCAGGAGTAGATAAAGCTCATTTAGACGTCTTAAAAAACCACAAACCCTCAAATGTGTCAAGAATAGGAATTTAATTGCAAATAAAATTCAGAATATTGTTTCAAAATTAATCTGAGGGAAACCCCTACAAAATTATTAGAAAAAAGGTATCTTTATTCTGGGGAGTTTTGACTATTTTAATGGAACTGGCTTCCTATCCATACAAAAAAGCAACATTCATAAAAGATGTTTGACTTGCTAAGCTTTAGCTTTGATGTTCCCCAAAGCAATATAAAATACCTGCATGTAAATTTTTTTTGGTCTAAATGAAAGGTACGAGCACTTTTGAAACCTTTGAGACAACCAGCAAACAGGATTTTCTACAAAAATGTTTTTCCAGCTGAGAAAAATATGGTAAGTGTGACAACATAAACATTTTAAGAAACAATACATGGCTAAAATGCATCTGCCAAGCAGAGGAAGTCAAAGAGTTTGCCTGAGGGGTTTAAGAATACCAGATTATTCAAGTACTGATACATAAAAAATTTTAAAAATAGGGGAAAAAAATACATGCTACTGGACTAAGACTTTCCTGCATGGAAACTATTAAGCAATGCTTCTTAAAAAAGAAAACCTGTTTGATTGTCTAGGTTTGAAACAAAAGTATTCTTTAATTCAATGGCTGGGTGTCAGTGACAGTGATTCTGTCAATAAGATGTTTTGGGAAACAAAATGCTTCCACCATTTTTCCAGAAACGGTAGACCATCTGTGTGAGCATGTTGTAAAATCAACCGATCAATTCTAGACTGTAACACACTGCACAACATCTGCACTGTTTAAGATGTATCTATGTTTTGGGTATAGATCAATATTCTCTAAGAATGTATTATTAAGACTCTAAGATTAAAACTATCTTCCTTCAGGGTAACGATCCATGTTACCAAATCTAACAGAAATCACACTAAGCCAGACTTGCAAATTAGTGATGGCTTGCTGTCCTAGGGTGACTGTACGATGCTTACATCCCCAATTGCCTGTTCTGTTTATGCTGATATTAAATTCTGCAGCTTTAAGACTGGTTCTGAGAGTGAAGGGGGAGAGAAGAAATGCAAAGTTTGTTATCAGAGACTGCACTCGCTCCCCCACACCCTTCTCACACAGTATTGCTGTCTGTAGTGGACACCAGGAGAGAGCTCTCCTTTGCTTTTTAGTTAGTTAGTTTTTAGCTAGCTGAGGCAGAGAAGCTCCCTGGACTGTGTTTTTTAATCCTTTTTCTTGAAACTGTTCGAACCTGGGCCGTGGCACTTCCACTGAGAACAGCCTGAGTGAGCTGGGCTGTGACCCATGGAGGGACTCTTCTGAATTTGTCATCTCTTCAGAGAGGTTGTGGTGTTTAGTATTGTTCATTTTTGTGCTGGGGAAGTGCTTTGCCTGTTAAACAAACAGATTTATTCCACTTCTCTCCAAAGAAATCTTTTCCCGAACCAGTTTGAGGAGGGGCCACTTGAATCTGTTTTCTAGAGGGACCCCATTCAGAGATTTCCTCCCAAATTTGCCCTAAACCAGGACACCTGCCCACACAAGGAACAGGAATACCTGCATGGAGGTGACCACCTCCTCAGGTAAGGTTTTAAGGAGCATTCCAACACTGAGGAGCATTATTCCAGCTCCCTGTGGCTGATACTGACATCCAGTCTGATGGCCCAACAGTTTCTTTAGTTCTTTCTGACTTAAGAAAATTCAGAATTTTATTTCTCATACTTGAATACAATGCTACTGCTCATGTATGAACATCCTCATAGCTCATCCTTTTGATTAGAAAAAAAAACTTTATTAAATCTATAATCGTAAAACTTTCATTTTCATTCACTGCTCTTGGAATCTGGTTCAAAGTGAAACCCACAGAAATGGTTCAATATTTAATGAGCTTTATAGACCACAAAAATGTGATGTAAGGGTTTCAGTTGTCTTCACTGGCTCTTTGTATAGGGACAAATGCCATAACAGATGTGCTCCTCAACCCTTAAAATGAAAAATGACATGATAAATTACTTCTTAGTGGAAACTGAATCAGAACAGTTGCTGGGACAAAAAACCAAAAAGACAAAGTATATTACCTGAAAATTCAGCAAGTAACCACATTTATCATTGAGGAATCAACCCTGCCAACATCAGGTTTTGGAGAAAGCCCAATTTTCCACTAAAAATAATTTAAACAGACCTGCTATTAGACTATTATTTACATGAATGACAGACTGCGAAGTTCTTCCAACACAGAAGGTTAGACTTGTGGATATGAAACTGGCAAAACATACTGGTGGTAAAAATAGACCTAAGACGATACTGCAAGAAGGAAAAAAAAAAATCAAGCAATCCTGAGGAAAATGTTAATGGAAAGTCTCAACAGCACGAAGAAAAAAATAAAATTCACATGTACTTCAAAACAGAAGAATGAGCAAAATTCCAGAAAACAAAGTAGATGCAACAAAATTATTCACATGAGCAGGAAATAATTTATTGGAGTTTGTCTTGAAATCTGCTGAGGTTGTAACCTGTATTGCTTCCTGGCATCTTTGTTGGTAAGGAACTACCCTGTATTTAATGACAGCAGTGTTGGTACTGTTGAATTGCCAAAAACAAGGGAGGAGTTCTATGGTACAACTGCTACAGCTATGGAGTAGAACTGTGACCGTAATTCTTTACTTGATTTTACACATTTTCAAGAAATCTACTCCTGACCTACTTTGGGTTACAGCCAGACATGAGCTTTCATTTATACACAGGAAAATGAGGCAACAGGGTTCATGTTAAAAGTTTCTATGACACCTCTCACCTACACATTGAACAGCTTTGTCCAGTGAAGCACCTTGTACAGAGAATTAACAGTTTTATGCTTAGAACACTTGTAGGATCAGGCCCATGCAAAAGTATGATACACACAGCATGAATGAAAATGTTTTAAGGAGTATGTGCCATCCTTTCAAAGACATGTGCTGTTGGAGAGAACACTGTAATTTCAGTATTCTTTTGTACTATGTATCATTAATAAGTCATCCTACTAAAGCAGGACTGGAAAGAACAGGGTATTAAATGACATATATTCCAGAGCTTCAACTTAATAATGAAGGTATAATAAAAAACTTTTTCATATCTCATGAGTTTGAGATTGGATTTCACCAAAAAGTTCATATAAAATATGGCAACTGATCACTTGTAACCAGGACACACATTTTTCATATCTTCCTTGCATGACAAAATATTTTTTCTCTTTGCTTTTAATTTGGAGAGTTTTAAAACTAGTACTGCTTCCATGAAGTCAACAGGAATTGTGCACTGAATGGGTGGGAGGAGGACTGTTCACACTTCACTCTCCCCTGCTATTAGAGTTAGTGATTAGGCTTTTTTATTTTGGACCAGAATTTTCCTTGTAACAGAAGGGAGGGAGGGAGGGAAGGAGGGAAGGAAGGAAGGAAGGAAGGAAGGAAGGAAGGAAGGAAAACAGAAACAAGAACATAAAAGCATACACTTTATACAAAGGTGTAAAACAACATGAATGCATTCATGCAATGAAATGAAAGCAAGCAATCTGTGATTGACTATAAAATTAGAATTTTTCTCATGAACCAGATCCCCCACTAACGTAAATTAACAGTTTGCTCAGTGTGCAAAAATATTCAGAGCCCACTGTCAGTTCATCCTGCATTAAGACTTATTTTAAACCATCCTGTAAAGGCACTTTACAGACATAATTTCAAAATAAATCTCTTACCAAGGTGATGCTTCTGTTTTATGTAACCATATCCTTTTTATAACCAACTTACTAAACTTATAACAATATTTAATTTCAAATATGAAATACAAAGAGGAGTATTTTAAAGGTTTATGATTTTTAGATGAGATAAAACACTTTATCAGCAGAGCAGCTGTCAGAGCCAAACCTCAGCTCTCAGCAAAATGGGCTGTAATAACCATCTATTAGCAGCAGTGTCAAGAGGTGAGTGCTCCTGACACAGCTTCCTAGACGGTGCTCTGTCCCATGCCAGCCTACAGAAGGAAAATGAAAAAACACGGTATTTTCCTGTTGGCTGACCCTTTCCTCCCATCGCTTCCTTTCTGAATAAAATTTTGACACGAGCGGTTTTTAAAAAAATAATAAGGGAGGGTGGGAAGGAAGGAAGGAAGGAAGGAAGGAAGGAAGGGAAGGAAGGAAAGGAAGGAAGGAAAGGAAGGAAGGAAAGGAAGGAAGGAAAGGAAGGAAGGAAAGGAAGGAAGGAAAGGAAGGAAGGAAAGGAAAGAAGGAAGATGTGCGCCAGGACACTTGTGCTTACCTTTACAGACTTTGGAGGCTGTTGATATCCCCACTCCCATGGCAGGTAACTCGCTGAAGATCTTTACTGGAGACTAAAGAAACCTCAGGGATGCTCTGGCTCCTAGGGCAGTAAGCAGGAGAGTCCTTTCTGTTATCCCCACAGACGATCTCCCCAACACAAACCCCTGCACAGCCCATGAGCGCATTTCCACACCAGGCTCTCCATGGTTCTGGGGCAAGGGGAGCACCCAGCACCGGACCCAAAAACGAGGAACAAGCAAGAACCAATAGAAAACATGCAGAAACGTCAGATGGCTCGGGTTTTTTTCCAGAGACTTCAACTCACCTCGTCCCCCTTCAGCACGCTGCTTCAGGCCAGCTCAGCCCTCACCTTCCAGTCTCCTCCCGCTCTCCCCTGCTTCTCTCTATAACCCTCACAGGAGTCTTTAGATCTCCACAAAAGAGTCAGGGGCTCTGCAGACATTTTCTGACCGCAAAATACGACCCCAGCCGGCAAGAACCCAAGTGACTCGGTCCAGGCTCCTCACGCTCCCGAGCGACCCCCGACAGCCCCCGGCGCTTCAGGGGCCTCAGCACTGCGGGGCCGCGCCGTGCGGGACCTGCCCGGGAGGAAACACCGCAAAGGGAGGGAGGGAGAGCGGGAGAAAGGCTCCCCTCCACAGCAGGGCTCGGCCGGGGCGCTGGGAGGGAAGGGGAAAGCAGCGCTGGCCGCGACCCTGCGGAGCGGGGGTGGCGGAGCGGCCGGGCGGGGCCGCCTCCCCTCAGCGGGTCACATGAGAGGGGCGGGCGGCTGGGCCGAGGCGGTGGTGGCTGCCGGGGCTGAGGTTGGGCTGGGCTAGGAGGGACCGGGCTGCGGAGCGCAGCACAGCAGCAGAGAGCGGCGGCGGCGGTAGCAGCGGAGAAGGAAGAAGAAGAGAAGAAGGAGAAAGAGGAGAAGGAGCAGGAGCGGCCGCGAGGCGCCGAGCGAGTGGAGCGAGCCCCGGGCCTCGCTGAGCCGCGGCGGAGCGCCCTGCCCGCGGTCCCAACATGGACGAAGAGGGTGGCGGAGGTGGCGGCGGTGAGTGCGGGGAGGGAACGCGGCCCCTCAGCCGGCACTGCGGGCGGCAGGACGGCAGGAGCTCCTGAGAGCTGCTGCGGCCGGTGCTGCTCCGTCCTGCCCGGCTCCCCCGGGCCGAACCGAGCCGCGGTATCGGCGCTGCCGAGCGGTGCCCGGGCGGGCGGGGGCCGGTCACAATGGGGCTCTGTGTCCCGCAGGTCTGGCGGGGGCGAGGCGGCTCCGGGGGCGGCGGGGCAGGGCAGGGCAGGAGGGTCCGGGGGCAATGGGACAGGGCAGGGCAGGAGGGTCCGGGGGCAATGGGACAGGGCAGGGCAGGAGGGTCCGGGGGCAATGGGGCACGGCAGAGCGGTCCTGGCCCCGCCGCCCTGACAGCCCCGGCGCTCGCTGCTGCGGCTGCTCCTCCGCTGCCACAGGGGAAGGGGCACAATATAAAAAAGTAGGCGTCTGGCGGTGCGGGAGCACAGAAAAGAGTAATTAAGCTCTGCGAGGGCTCTGTTTGTGTGTGTCATCTTAATGGAGGCTCGGTGATTATCACCGAGTAGGGTGGTTGAGCCAGTTTAAACAAGGTGAACTGTTTCCAAAGGCAGCGGCGTTAACCTTGCCACATAGTACTTTTAGAAAATCCGGACTCTCATGTTGGGGAAGCTTTTATTTGTATTTTTTTTGTCTTTCGGAGAGCGGCTTGCGCGCTGCCCTAGTTTAAGGCACTGCAGACGTGCCACACGCTTCCCTCCTTTAATTTATAATGTGTTTGTGTGCGTGTGTAAAGCTGCTGCCCAAATAAGCAGTGCCCGTGTATCATCAGCGATAATGGTGGCTGAGCAGGGCTGATCTGCCCTGAGGCACAGGGATCGCCTGCATGGCCTGCCCTGTGCTCGGTGTGTCTGTGACCGTCTGTGCGAGTATCTTACACCACATGCTAAACAGGCGGCCTCAATGCATTGGCTGAGCTCTGAATAGGTAAAGTAAGGGTAAGCTTTGTGTGATTAATAGTTGCGCGGTACTTGTTAATTCTAAATATAATTACCCAGAACTCGGAAATCAAGAGGGTGTGGTGTTTGTTTTGACAACTTGGAAAAAATAATGCTGTGATGAATCAGAAAAATAATTCTTCAAGCAGTGGGTTGGAAATGTGGCCATTTCTCAGAGCAGGCATTTCTGCTTGTTTTGACAGTGATAGACTTAACTCTTAAAAAAAAATCTGAAAAAGGAAAGCAAAAGACAAAGCAAGCCAGTCTTGAAAAGTTATTATTCAAAGCAGTTGAACACTATAATTGTAAAGAGCAGAAAGCTCGTTTAACTCAAAATATGTTATTTTCACATTATTATGGACTTGCATCTGTAGTTAAGGGAAATGAACGTGCTTGTTATTTGCACTAACCCTGTATAATACAGTACATAATCACGTGCAAAATATAAACTAGAAGGTGGACGTATTGTTGAATTAATCCTTCATAAGATATTAAGCATTTCAAAGTTGGATTTCCATGGGAGGACAAATACTTAGTACCTGGGGACGACACAGTCTGTATTTTGCTAAATGCTGATTCTGTATGTAAAGCCAGATTTGTACCTCTGGCATGCAAGTGAAGCTACTATCACTTCAATAAACACGTTGCTTTTTTGGGGCAAACTACTGTATAGTGTATGTTCAGCACCATTGTAAAACAACTGCAGATAAGTGAGACTGGAGTTTTGTTTTGCAGTTGGTGTATATGACATTTTACTCCGACTTCTTGTATGTATTGCACTTTATTCTTGAGACACTGTCTCACTTTTTCTTAGAGATTGCTGTCAATTTGGAACACCAGGGTTAGTCTGGTCGTTTCTAGCTAATGAATTAGCAAATTGTTACTCTGTATGGGATTTTTTTTCCCCCATTTTTTCTCTAATGACAGGAAATGTATGGATTTGACAGCCTGTTTTAAAACTCTTTATTGCTCTTGTGATACTTGAGCAATGAGACTCCCCTTGGAGCTTGACCAGGGCAGCCCAGTGTTTTGAATTTCTGCAGGACATTCTAAATACTCGTAAAATTGACATTATTGAGTGGGGAAACACTTACATAAGCTTATCACTGTGCACAAGTACTTTAGGAAGTATGCAAAATTATTGAAGGGCTGCACAGAGTCACCCTAATTAGAGACTTGAACTAGATAAGTATGTAAATAAATATCTAGGGCATTAAAGTGTGATTCAGAAGGTAAGCTGCTATTCCCAGTTCAGCTCTGCCTGCTGTGCTGCTCTTCAGTTTGATTTGCATCCTATGCTTCATTTCTCTTATTTGTCAAATGGGGTCAGTTGTTTCACCACCTCTGATAAAAACTGTGAATGAAAACAGAGCTGTGTAAAGTCAAAAATGATTATTTTAGAATCACTCGATGGAAGAGGTCTGCTAATTAAGGGGATTGTTCTCAGCACCTCCTTTTCTTTTGTGTGTGAGCCCTAAACAGGGTCGTGCATTTATGTTATACAATCCACTTACACACAAGCCTCCCATTGATTCCAGCAGAGGCTCTGTGCGTGGATTATTGATGCGATATGATCCGAGTCAGTTGGTGTTTGGCTCAACTTTCTTTTGTGTCCTGATTAAAATATCTCTGTGGTTTGCGTAGTCCAGGAAATTTCTCCTCCTCCCTCTCCCCACTTGGTTTCAAACCACATCTTGTGTGATTTGAGTGGCTTTTCTCACAGGCTCGCAGTTCGGTGGCGGTGGTGCCAGTGGCTGGGAGCCTGGCGTTCAATAGAGCTCTTGGTGTGGTCACACAGTGAGCGAGTGATCCTCTGTGAAAGGTCAAAATATATAAACAGTCAGTGCTGCAGGCACAGGATAGAGCTCCTGTTTATTTTCTGAATTTGACTCTCGTCATTCAGCAGCTTTTCAGTCCCCCCAGTTCAATTCTGTGCCATTCCTCTAGAAACAGATTGGGTACTTACCAGCTTCTGTGTGTTTGTTTTACACTGTCTCTACAAAGACATGCCAGGAGGTTAAAGTCCTGCTTCTACTCGACAAATAGACCAAATTATAGCACTAATTATGGCATTGAGGTTTCACTATTGTTCCCCAAACTCTGTGCTTTATTTCTGAATGCTGAAGCTCTCTGGGATAGAGCAGTTGGGTTGCCAAGCTCTGTTAGCTGCTGGCTGTACTTGCCAGCCATGGTGCCAGGTAGCACGTTGGGTCTGTGATGAGGACAGAATGGAGACACTGCTTCATTAGGAGAGACACCAAGAGACCAGATCGTCGCACAGAGGACTCAGGAGAGTGGATTTGTGCCAAACCAGATCTAGCAGGATGACTTCTGTTCTTCTGCAGGGCAAAGCAGTTACCCACTTAAAGGTAAAAGCTGTTAAATGTAACAAATTATCCAGATTTTTCTTGAAAAAAAATTTAAAATAGATAAAAAATATATATTCATGTTTTCGATGTGAACAGCCTCATCTCTCCTTTCCACATTGTAGTATCTTTCAAAGATAAACCTTAAAGATATCGAAGACCATGAAGCCTCCTCATGGTTATAGACATTTGCTTTGCATTTAAGACTAATTCTGCATATTTTTCTTATTTTATGAGTTTCTTTTATTATGAACAAATGTATTTTGGTGCAGAAGAATGTTAAATATGTTTTACTCCTTACTCATCAAAGTGGATACCTTGTACTAGTAGTTAAGTTGTCCCAGAAGTCCTTCAAAAGCAGGCTTGTAGTTTTAAATAGCACTTTGGGGAAATCCAAAATATACAGATGCACCTGAGTGTTGGACTGACCACTCAGCTTAGTTCTAGGGTGTGAAAAAGAGCAGACACAGAGATAGTGTATTTATGTAGTTTAGGTTCTTTGTGTTCTTTTGCCAGCCAACAGAACTGCATGCTAAGTCTCTTTTTTGCTAAATAGATACTTCTTCATGCTAAACTAATCTCATATTTCTTTGGATTGCCTGTCAGATCAGTAGAATCGTAATTTTTAACCCCAAACCATTTAATCTGTTATCACAGCAGTAAAAAAAAGCATAATAAAGTATTATCAATTATGTTGTACATATTGGTTATTTTTGGTGGTATCAGAAAATGTGCTTGTTAATTGCAGTGACTTGTTAAGTTTTTCTTAGCCTAATGTTTGATATTTTTAGCTGTGACTTGGAAGAAAATGTGAAATTTTTGCTGCTAGAGTTTCCAGAGGTAGCTGGTTGCCAAGCTTGATGTATTGTTATATAATGGTATTTGGTGACATGCTCAGCAGTGTGAGCGCGCTGTGGATTTAGGGGAGCAGTGTGCCCGTAACAGCATCTGTCTGTGCTGCTGCAGCTGGGAAGGAAAGCTGTAGGATTTACAGGCAGGAACAGAGTGTATTTTGCAGAACAACAGCTGGGAATCACAGTAATAGCCACATGAAAGTGGGCTTCCTGTGGGCCACTGTTACCAAATAGATATTGCAATCTTTTAATAAATATCACTGGAGTTCCAAGAGCTTTCACCAATTGCGGGGCTGCAGAAGGTGAGACTACACAATGATTTTCAAGATGTGTTCTGTAGTTCACCTCAAGTTTTTCAATCCATCATATTTATTGCTTCCCCTTCTTTCTTTTTAGGACTTGGAACGCTTTTTCGAGGGAACATTAAAAAAATGGCTTTCCTCTGTTTTCTTCCTTTTACAAGGGTGTGTGGTGATAGGACAAGGAGTAATGGCTTTAAACTGGATGAGGGTGGGTTTAGGTTAGATTTTAGCAAGAGATTCTTCAATGTGAGTGTGGTTAGACACTGACACAGATTTCCTAGAGAAACTGTGGCTGCCCCATCCCTGGCAGTGTCCAGGGCCAGGCTGGACAGGGCTTGGAGCAGTCTGGGATAGTGGAAAGTGTCCCTGTCCCTGGCAGGGGGTTGGAATGAAAAGAGCTTTGAGGTCCCTTTCAGCCCAAAGCGTTCTGTGGTTCTGCTTCTCATCTTTCTGTCCTGTAAGTCTCTCTTGTCCTAGTCCAATAAAGGTTTGAAAAGCTTTAAAATGTCTCACTTAAACTGTAGCTCCATCCTACCTACTGCAATCTTTTGCCTCATTCTTTTCCCTCCCAATGCCAAAATGGATTAATCTGATTCTTTATACACCCCTTCTTTGACTCCAAGGCCAACGTTTGAGCTACCACTGGTCTCTCTTCCTTGTTGGAAGTCATTGAACAAGCTGCTTGCAGTCACTCCCTGAATTCAGAGTATCTCCTTGAGGTTTATCCTAGGTCTTTTCCACACTTGTACTGACCTCTTGTACTCGGTACATTCTTTTCCTCCTCTTTGTACTGCCAGCTGCCTCTAGTACTGTTTACTATATTTTTCTTGTTGAAATCTTGCCTATTTTTTTTCTTTTTCTTTGACTGTTCTCTCCTCCTCTTCCTGTCTTACTTGCTGTTACATTTGGAAGATGATCTTTGTGCTTCCAACTTTTTAGGTGAAGATTTGCAGCACCCTGTGCTTGCTTTAATGCTCTCTTCCTTTCTACATCTTGTTTCTGGATAACCAAATTTGCAAATAAGAGTGGAACTATCGTATTTAAAGTGATGACTCACAGCATTTACTCTGTGTGCTCTGGATCCAGTACCATCTGTCCCAGCTAAAATGTTGGCTTGTTTGACATCTTAAGATTGCGTAATTGTCATCTTAAGCTTAATGAGTCTGAAACAGAGCTCTTAATGTTGTTTCCACCCACTTCCTCTTTTTGATGTCTTTGGACACATGCTGGCATCCTGAGTGGTTATTGACAAGTAAATAGTCAGATGTTGTAATTTATTGCTTCTTAAAAAATAGTCTGTAGAGAACTAATAAAAATGGCAGTAAAAGGGCACTGCAAGAGTATTGACATACTTAAGAAATAAGTTATGTTCTCCTATGCAATGTTAATTTCCCTGTTTGAATGCACAAAGAGATGTAATCTGGTGATGGGATCACGTTTTCTGTAGACTTCTGCATGGGACAGCCAGCACACACGTTAGTATTTTGTGAGAATTGAGTGAATCTATATGGTTTTTCCATCTTTTTAAAATAATGTGATAGTTCATGATTTCTTCTTCACTTTGTCTCCCTGTAATTCACGAGTACTTAAGCGCATACAAAAGGCTTGCACTAATTTTAGTGAGGAGCCTGAACCTAATGACCATGCTTCATTCACAGAGGATAAAAATAAATCCTGAGCAGTTGGATTGTTAGGAAAACCTGTCAGTATATAAACTTGTGAGGCAGGGATCCCAGGGAAGTGAGGAACATGTGCTGTTTAACTTTGTTTTATAGAAGCAAAAGAGAAGTTGTGTGAACAGATGTGCTGTTGGCATTTCTGACTTCTTCACTGTGCATTCTTTGAGAGCAAGATACTGTGCAGGAAAGGTGTATGAGTGAGGTGGTAAGACTGTCATTTGTATGATTTTAACATCTAGCAAATGGTTTTTAATTGCCTATGACTTCCTTCTTTTAATTTCAACAACTTCATGGGAAAACTTAGTATTGCACATTTTTTTGGACAGCAGTGTTTCCTCTTAGTGGGATAGACGTACAAAATCTGCTAGAAAACCATGTGTTTTGTGGTCCTCTGAGATTTGCCTGAAGAAGGAAATGGCTTGACCTATTTGGTTGCTATGAAGTAAAAACATTCTTGTTCTCTCTTTTTTTCTGTGAACATCTGTGTCACATTTATTTCATTAATTTCTGAGGTTCTTTAAGCGCATTATTTGTTAATGCAAAGTTTTATTTAAGGAAAGTAAAGTGATGCATAGCTGCTTCCAAAATTTCATTGAATTTCTGATACCTGCTTTTAAATAGGTGTGATATAAATGGATAGGCTTTCCAGTCAAAGCTGACATGTTGAAAGGAAACACGAATGTTATCTAGTATTTCCTGAGAAAAAAATGTGTTTGACAAATTCAGTAGGATCTCATGGAGGTAACAGGAAGTGTTTCACGCTGGAACCTTGGGAAATCTAAATGATATTCTCATCTAGGATTTGAAGGTGTTTTAATTTAATTTTTCAACAACTTGGCTGTCTTAGTGTGGTTTTAGTGATTTGCCTCATTTTCAAGTGTTTATAATAAAAAAAAAATAGTTATGCCAGGTGTATGGAAGAATTGAAACTGCTTCTGTTATTTAGTAGAATAATGGAAATTGTCCCAATGAGGATAGATTTTATCGATTTTACTAACAGTGCTTCTGAATTCTGTAAGAAAATTCTTCAACAAGAGTCTCAGATCATTTGTGAAAGTTGGATCTGAATTCAGATCTCTTTTGTTGTCTTGCCCAAGGGGTCGCTTAGATTTTTTGATCTAAGTTCTTAATAAAAAAGGAGAAACCAGTGTTGATTTTTAGATTAAATACATTGAGTGTCTTAACAAAACAAAAAAGCTGTGTGAAAATGATGAACCATGGTCTGCTGATGTTAGGGTATGGAAGAGGCTAACAGTTACTGTGGGAATTAGTTTTGGTGGTTGTTCTATCCAGCTGTTAGCTCTCACACAGCTTGTAGTCAAAGTAGATGGAAATTGAGTTCTGTGCAAGGTGTACTTTGGAAGGAGCGGATGGGTAGGAAAACAAATGTGTGGCCAATGTCTCTTGTGCTCACTCCCGTTTTCGCACACATGCATGCTCAAAAAAAGGCTGAAAAATTAGCATATGCAAATAAGGGAACTGCCTCACACTGTTTTCTCTAAGAGGAACTGTGAGATGTAATCTCTTCATGAGTCACCTCTAAGGTTTTTATACAGCTGCCTCATTAGTGTAACTTCTAGAATGCTGATTTTAATTTTTTGTTTTAATATCTGATTCTTATTGCAAAATACCATTGATGGTGTTTTCTTGTTAAATTCCAAGTATTCAAGAGCATGTTTGCTGTTCCATTTTTACTTTCATGTACTGTAGATGTTATGTTCCTTAATAAGGTCCTTGTTTAGCTCACAGTCAGTGTTGTCTGTAGTCAAATTCTGACATAAACAGAACCCAGTGCCTTACAAGAGAGGGGGAATTCTCAAAAGGGGTATTTGTAGTTGCATTAGTTGCTATAAAATAAGGAATGAAGATTGCTTGAGGCAGTGTTTCTTATATTCAGTAGTCAGATTCCAAGGAAGTTTTTTTTGTCTTTCTTACTCAAGTAAGTTTGTCCTAATGAACTTCCTGCCCAGTCGTTCTGTTGCACCGAGGAGGAATTTTCCCACCAGGCCATGTACTCTGAGTACAAATTTGACCACTTGCAAATGAAATTTTTGAATTTGTAAAGCTGCTGCATGTTTTTGTTCCACTGTTGTAGCTGCCCAGCCAGGGGATGTGGAGGAAAGTTTTTTTTTCCCAGGAAGTTGAGGTTAAACCACAGTGGCCATAAGGAGAGATGGTGTCTCTGTTAGGGAGAATCTCCATTCCTGGGAAGAGCTTTGCAAGTTAAATATGTTCTCTGACCATGAAACTCCTCATGCATACAGGACAGGGGCTGGGTCCTGCACAGGACCGTGCTCAGGCTCTCTGGAGAGACCAGAAGGACCTGGCTCTTCTCTTGTACCTGTGCAGTGCTCCTCTGGCTCTGTTCCAGGCAGGAGCTGCTGTATGCAAAGGCTGCCTGCTGATGATCCATTGCAGCAGATCTGGGAATAGATCCCTGGACTTTACTGCATCTCTTTGTGGTTCTCCCTTTACATTTTTTGTATTTTTGGTTCAATTACTAAAATGTTTTTTTCTTTTAACTGAAGGGGGTCTGCTTGATACCCACACAAAACAAGCCCTTCATATTTGCCTTCAGGAACCTTTATGAGGCTGAAATAATCCTTGCTGTAGTCTTGAATTTTGTAAAGCTGGTGTATACTCATTGGGGAATACTCACTTTGCATTTGGTATCTGTCATGTAAATGCATAAATGGGTAGTCCTTTTTATGGAAGTATATATTCCTAGACTCAAAAGTAATTGTGTTACTTAATAGACCTTTTATTTAACTTCCACTTCTGCTATTCAGTTTTGCCCTACTATACCCTTTCAGTCATTAAAATTATCATATAATGTAGTAGCAGCATTTTAAAGCAGCATCCAACATTCATGTGGGGACAGGGAGAGTGTCTGTGCTTGTGTTCCCACCATCTCTTATCACTTGTGCTGCTGTCCTTGTTGCAGTTTGGAGAGTAACCATTTCATAACCGAAAGCTGAAACTGGTAGCCAAGGCTAGACAAAGTTTAGGGAATTGGAATTCCAGGTACATGTGAGTAGTTTATTCTTTGTGTAGGTATTGCTGATTAATTCTGTAATCTCAGAATTCTGGGAATTTCAGGCTGAGTCTTTAACCTGTGTTCTGTGTATTATGTGATCAGCCTTTCTAGGCAGCTGACATTTCAGTTTGCTGTACATGTTTTAGCAAGGGTAGATGAATGGAGCATATGGAGTTGATTATTTTTTTGGCTATAGGCAGTGGATTTTTGTGCATTAAATATAGTAACTTTCTTTTTTTGAATATCAGAGCGGAAGCTTCCCCACTCCCAGTGATTTTTTTTTTTTTAATAAGAATACATGCAACTTTCTTCACTCTCATTTTGTGCAATGTAAGCTGGAAAGACTGCAATGTTTAGTCTTGGTCTTGTACCAATAAATGACATAGTATCACATGAATGTTTTAAAAGATTAGGTGATAAGAGCAAACATAAAAAAAATTCTGGTTTAAGTCCTTATGTGGATTCACTGATATTCAAAGTAAAGAGAGTATGTGTTATGTTATTGTTCTTATTCTGCTGAAAACTTATTTATTTTGTTTTTTTATCATCTACCTGAGTAGTAAGCCTTGAAAAGTAACATGTGTTTTGAAGGGGAAAGGTTAGGTGAAATTGGTAATCCAAATTAAATACAAATAATACTCTCAAGTTTATAGAGTCTGTGGGTGGGTGGACTTGGCAGATCAATCTGTTGTGGTATGTTAGACTTGAAAGAGCATATGGAGATGATTATTTTCTGGCATTTTGTAGTAAAAGTTTTGAAGAAGGAAGTTTTAAATTTTTTTTAAATTTAGGTTTTTTTTTTTTTAAGAAATTAGGTGAAAAAGAGGAAGAATAACATCTTTTGCATTGAGTAGTAAAATAGTTTGTTGTAGTAGCATATGAAAAACCAATTTATTTGAAGGTAAGCTGCTAAAAGAAATTCTCCTACTATTTTCCTATTGACTGTCTTGGTTTCTGAAGATCCTGTGCAGCTGGGACTAATACAGGATCCAGCTGTAACTTTTTTTATTGTTGTTCAGATGTCCGGTGATGGTCAGATCTAAGTTATTGTGTGGAAATGCAGTAAAGGAAAAGGGTAGGGTGGGAAAAAAGTGACTCTCCATAAAAGTATTCCAGTAAAAGCAACAGGAACTAGGAGTATCCATTTCAGAACTCTGCTATAAATCCCATCCTGAAGTACTTAAACGCCTTCAGATTTTGCTGTAGACTTTATGTCATCTAAGAGTTTTTGGCTAATTTTTTTAACAGAAATGAAGTTAACTGGTTGGAATGGGAGGGTGCCTGTTCTTTCAAATTGCTTAATGGAAGAAGATGGTGTTTTTTCTCATCCACAGCACAAGGTTTTAGTCTCTTTGCTCTCTTTACAGTATTTGTGCAGTATGTAATGCTACAACATGGAGTAGATCAGCAGGTTTGGGTTTATTCATTTCACTTATGCTGTGTTTTGCTAATCTTTGTTTTACAGAACCTATGGATGTAAGAAGGGGAGAAGCCTAAATTTTTCTACAGAATTTGATTTTCCTTTGGTTTATTTGGTGCTTCCAATTCTGTCTTTTAGGTATCTACTTCCTTTCCAAATCTTTTTTCCAAATTTAACTTGCCCAGTGAGTCTATCAAATAGCTGCCTGAATTTCGGAGTTCTCTTACTGTCACTCCAAGTCTTTAATTTTGGATGTCATTACTCAATCAGTTTGTAATTACACTAGTCTAATTTCAGAAGTTTAATAACAATAGAATACCAATTTTAAGTCCTGGTTGACTGAAAGATACTTCAAACACTGTAAGTTATAGCCATCAATACTGACAGGGACATGAATTTTAAAACATAATTACTGTCTCAGACATAACCTGGATTCTGTGGTTCTTTCCGTGTTCCTTAATTGGTTGTTGATACAATTTTTTTTTTTTTTTTTTTTTTTTTTTTTTT
>PYHW01009240.1:714210-773646 GCA_013186435.1 Turdus rufiventris | reverse complement strand
TTTTTTTGAGGAAAAAGAAAAAATATTTTCTGTTGCCTGTGGGATAACCTGGCACTTTGACCCTCAGTGCTAGAACAGAACAGCAACAGCTTATTTTCCTTCCTGAGCAAGTAGGAGCTGATCTTTGGCTTCAGACTAAAAATGAAATGTGGACAAACACTGTGCTTTGAAGGCAGAATGCTTCTAACACAAACCAATTGCAATGCAAAAACATCTGTGATGTCCTTCTTTTACATACAATATTTTTAATTAATACCATGTAAATAATTTACTTTTTTTTGGACATTTTCAGTGATTAAATAACCAGCACTCCATTTTGTTCTTATTTAGTAAGAATGGTAGTCAGAGTTCTTTTCTCACAATTTTTGAAGGCTGTGATCTTTATGTGAATTGTGAAGAGCCTAAAGGAATGTCTTTCAGTTAATTGTTTTCTTGAAGTGCAGGTCAGCTTCCAGTGCATTTTGGAAAATTGGTTTTATGTAGACACTGCCAGTGTCAAAGACCATTAAAATACAGCAACTGGAATTAGAAACTTGGCTTACAGATTTGCTTTAGGATGTTTTGGCTGTATTGATGACACATTATAAGGAAAAATAAGAAAATCCTTGTGGCTTAAGAATAAAATCTGCCAGCTAAGTTGAAGAAAGTAGTATGATAATGTCTTGCATTTTGGAGAGGGAGAGAACACTGCACTGCAACTGTTACTGTATTGTGTTTTTCTCTGGAGCTCATCTGGGCTTAGGAGATGATTTTCTAATGTGATGGGAGAACATTAAAAAGTCCTTCTCACATTGGAAAAATAATAGCACAACAATTCTAGCAAAGTTTTGGCTTTTCACTACCTCATTTTACATTTTGAAGAAAGGGTTTCCTGCTGAACAAACACATGTTAGTCTGATAGCATTTTCCTGTATTTGAATTGCGAACAGTCAAATGACTCAAAAAAATGTATGTTGAAGTAGATACAGGGTTTTAGCATAGAATATGTGCATACAATAAATCTATTCAACTAATCAGTCTGCTTCCTTTCTCTCCCACCCCCTTACAGCTGGAAGTTCATCAGCTTCTGCTGCTATATCTAGCTTCCTCTGGAGACTTTCTGGGATAGAGTTAACAGTGGTGGCAGGCATTAGTGAACAATGTCGTGATTATTTTCTGGGGGTCTGTATAAGTTGTCATTTTCCATTGCTGCTGTTTCTAATGGAAAATATGTCATGTCTTTAGTACGAGCGTATTATGTGTGCTGTGCAAAGTTGCGTGCTGCAGGGTTTAGTGAAAGCATGTACATCATCATTAAATCAGTATTAAATATTTCTCGATTTCATTAGTGACCAATTTGGCATTTAAAATGGAAAATGTATAATAAGGTTTTATTTTCCTAAGTTCTTAGCAAGGATAACACAGGACAGCTAGACTTTCGTTGTTAGTTAGTTCATAATTAATTATGTTCTGAGGTTAAGACATTGCTTTGAGGTACAAAGAACGTGAAAGAATGCAAAAAAAGAAAAAATAGATGCTTCCAGTTGACTTATCAATTGTGACCTTCATGATAAAATACTTGCAGTCAAATCTACTGGAATCTAATAGCCTGATTAAAAATTGTTATAACTTAGTTTTGTTGACCCTTCTTCTTTAAAGGATCACAGTAGAATCTTTCAGAAACAGCTTCTGCAGAAGCTGGATTTGGAGAACCTGGTAAAACATCTGCAGGGTCAGTTGAGTATGGCACTTGGGAGCTTCAAATCCTCCCACAAAGTTTCAAGGTCCACTTTATTAAGACATTCAGAAAAGTTAGAATAGATCCTATGACTGAAGGATCTTTTAGAAGTAGTTTTTGTATGATTTCTGCTGCCTGTGCAGATGTATGTCAGAATTATTGGGGACAAAAATATAGACTTAATAGTGCCACTGCTTTTATTGCCAACTTCTTTCAGTGTTCAAGAAATCATTGAAACAATGAATGTGTTTTGTACTCGCTGCTGCGTTGTCCGTGTCTGTGATACACAGAAGAATTTCTGAAGTGCACTAATAAGTTTTTCCACTTGTTCAGTATGTGAGCTGTGTCGGTGGAGCTGCAGATGCTGTTGCTGCAGACTGCCTAACAGAAGTTAGAGCTTGGTATTTCTGGTTGCCCTAAGGCAAATTTAGGATAATTGCAAGTATGTTAATATGAGTCAGATTTTTTCAGTCTTACACAAAGTTTGTCTTTATTTAATGAAAGCTTGTGCCAGGTAGAGCACAGCTCTGAAGGCACTGCCTCTTTGGAAAGGTGTTCAGCAGGGGCTGCATCTGACCACTCTGTCAATGGAACTGCTATGCAGGTGAAAAAGTCAGGATTTCCTCTAGGTTTTACCTGCTTGGAAAGTGATCTATTTTATTGTTGCCTTTTGTGCCACGTTGAGGGGTAGCAGAACTAAAACGTATAGTCCTATTTAATTGTTTCCTACTCAACAAAAGTGTTTAGTGTTTGAGAATGACAGGATGAAGTGGAAATCTTAGAAAAAATGTTTATTAATAGGAGCAGTAGGAGCCGGTGGACTTAAAAACAAGATTGAGGGTTGAATCCCAGTTAGTTGCTTACATTTTCAGGGAAAATGCTCAATCTCAGACATCGAGAGTAATAAAGCTAAATTGCTTAGATCTTTGAAGTTGTATGGATAGGATTTTTTTCATGTTAGGTACTTAGCTGAGAAAAAAGACTAAGTTACTTGAAAATAAAGTACAAAAGATTATGTGTTCAGATTATTTTTCACTGATCTCTGAAAGGAATGCAGTGATTTTGCCAGTAAGGGGCAGAGAAAACAGCTTAGAAAGGGCAATGTAATATTTCAGCAGATTTAGTTGAAACCGTTGGGGAAAGTTTAAATAGGAAGAATGTATTTATTCAAATGAGTTTTTGATCAGAATGCCAGGAAATCTGCCTGGAGTATGAAAAAATCTTTCTTTTTGTAACATATAACTTATGTCTGTACTTAGAAGAGTTTCAGCAGATGTTGAATGTTCTCTGTTTTGGAAGTGTGGTGAAGCAGATTTGGTATGGCTGCTGCTGGTCTTTGCCAAGCAAAGAATGAGACACAGGGAGTTTGACCTTACGGTAAATTGTTTTCAGTGGGCCAGATAGAAAGCTTTTATTTCTGAATTAGTGACCTGTCATCTAATTGTTTCATGGTGTGATGGCAACCAACAGCTCACAAGAGCTCTGTATACTCTTTTCTGAGAAGTCTGAAAATACTTCACAGACTTAAAGCTTTGCTATTCCTTCACCAACAAATCTGTGAAGAAATTCCTGACTCTCTGTGTGCCCTCTCAGACTTAAGGCAATGTGACCAATGGCCCTGTTGATGCGATATTGAGTAACTGGAGCAGTTCAAGCCTTAGCTAGCCAGGCAGCAAGATGCTGTATTAGCATTTCTCTCCGGTACTGCAGCTCAGTGGTTTCCATAGCAGGTATCACAGATTCTTTTTTTGGAGGAGACTGCAGGAATTTAAAAGGCTTACACAATGTCGGACATCACACTGTGCACAGAGCTGTGCATCCTGGAATCTCTCTTGTTTTGGATGACTATAAATGCTGCTCAAGCAGTTACTTGATAGATGAGCAGTCCTGTGTGGCCCTCCCTAGCTGCCTTTGGAGACATTCCTCGGGGATGGAAGATTTGCTTTCAAATCCAGCAGTTGCTCCACCTCCTTCAGTGTGCAGCCCATCCTGGAAAATGAATAAATAGAAAGCTTCTGCAATAAATACTGTTCTGAAATCTAACTCCAGAACTGTGTCAGGCAGGGATGGGGGAAGGGGAAATATCAACTTTGCCTTGCTTTTTCTGAAAATTGGATTGTGTGCTTTAGGAACAGCCAGCAGTTCTGAGTAACGGCCAGTGCTCCTCACTAATGAGTGCAGCGCTGAGAGCAGATCCCTCACTGCCAAGAGTGGATGTTACTGGAAATTGGTGACAGAAAGCCTGTCTGAGCCCCAGCTGTTTCGCTGGGAACACAGTGGGTCTGATGAGCTGTGCCTGAATGTTGAGCAGGATTTGGGGGTGTTGCTGGTGGCTGCCCAGCTCCAGGACCCCCCTGCAGCTGCTCAGCGACATTCCTGTCAATTTTCCGTGCTGCTTCTCGAAATGGATCTGACAGGAATGTCTGCTGCTACTTTAGTGTGTTTGCTTTTCAAGTCTATTTTCCAAGGTCTATGCTAGGAAAAAATGTAGGTACCTGCCAGCCAAGCACTTCCTCTACCCAGTAACTCAGGGTGGCTGGGGAAACACAGCCCTTCTGTGAGGGTAAAGCTGGAACACATTGCTGCGCTCTTACTCTCTTTTCCTTCTCATACCATTTCAAAAGCTGAAGGAATCAGTGTTTTTGTTTGCCTCTTCTTCACACAGAATGTGATTAAAAATGATTTCTGCTTTCAGGAGGAGTTGTCCCATCCTTGGTCTGGATTGCTTGGATCCTGGAGCTGAAAGAATTCTATCTAGGTTGGGAGCAGGACACGTGTGGTTAGTTGTTCACATGGACTGCAGGGAGCCATGTACCAGGGGGAGATGAAGTGTCCCTGCTTTCCTCTTCATCCACACATCTCCTTGGGATGGTTGGGAGAAAGAATCCTGTCCTGACTGACAAGGAAAAGAAGTTGTTAGAGGAGTATTTGCTTTTCTCCTGTCAGTAGTTTAAGCTTTGCCTCGCACTCTGCAGAGCTGCTGGGAGTCATCCCAAACACGCTGAAGTGACCACAGAACCAAATCCTGAGCAGTGGCTGCAGTACTTCAGGCAATCCAGCTTCCCAATCTGTGTGGGCTCCCACTTGTTCCACCCATTTTCCATCAGCAGTGTGAGCAGGTCACACTCCCATGCTGGTCATCTAAGAGCTGCTTAAAGTGTTTTTTAATTCCTGTCAGTGTTTGTGTGCTTGGCTCAGAAGTGAGCTGTGCTGTCATAGAAATGAGTTATGGGACCATCCAGTCCTTTTCTATCCAATTTTTTTGTACAACTCTGTCTAGTAATATGCTACAGTTGTATTGGGCAAAACCATAAATGCCCCAAGTTAAAAGGTACATCGTGCTTCTATTGTGTGGCTTGAAAGATCTTACTTGTGGGATGCTATTGCATCTACACATTTTCATTTCAGAATTTTCTTTTTTTTGCTGCAGGCAAACAAAATCCACTGCTCTTTTGCTGCCCTTTCTTTGCTCTGTAGTGAATGAAGGGTTTCAGCTAAAGACATGATATCTCTGATGTGCCACTTAGCTATGCTGTGCAGAGTTGGCATGGTGATCTGTTCCTTTCACCTCCTAGATAGTGTTGAGGGGGAGCCCTGATTTCCTTCCCAAGACTCCCACTCGAAAAGTGGCTGTTGTTCTGCACTGCAAGTGGATACATAATGTGCTATCATCTGTTATCTGTGGTCTCCCCATGTGTTATTGTGGGTTCATTCTCTTCCTTGGGGAGTGCTAAAATTTTTTGACCTGAATCTGCCATGAAAGCGTGTAAAAGAAATTCAGAATTTGCAGACTTCCAGTCTGTAAAGACTAAATTTGTGTTAATGCATAATAAAAATATAATGTACTCTAAGCAAGGGCTTTCAAATGCAAACATCTGAGAAAATTTGTTTGATTTCAGCTGTGGCGCTATGTAAGTTCCCCATTTGTTTCTCCAGTTTTACACATACAAATGCTGCACAGAGAGAAAATTATTACCGAGCTTTCCCAAAATTATTTATCGGTGAGATTCTTGCAGCGTATATAATGAGGAGGGGGAAAAATTGTTTGTTTGACAGTATTTTGTTGGTCTGATGCAGTGTTAAGAAAAGGCTTGAGGCCACTTCCTTTTGGAAGAGTGATATTTGTAATGGTGGAATTACTACAAAAAGCTGATTCTCATCACCCTTCTTCATTATTTGCAGTGCAGAAAAGAAACCAGATGCAATAATTTTGTTAAAAAGCTGAAAGCAGAGTAAGAAAATGTTAAGGCAGTATAAATGCCCTGCTGTCCCTAAGGCAGCAGGACAGTACAAGGCTGTGCATTTTTACTTACAGTGCTTGGTGCTGCACAGCATTGCATTTGTCCCACATTTGGTTCTGTGTTACTGTTTTCCATGTTGGAAGAGGACTGGGATGTTCAGATGTGGTAGTGTTGACAGTGTGTAGCTGTAACACTGAAATCAGAATGGTGATTCACCAGAATTCCTGAATAGTAATTGGTAACTGATGCTGATGAAGGCACATGTTATGTTGGATAGTATTTCCTGTATCTGTGCTAATCTGTTCATAGCCCTCTCTGAAACACACGCCACTGCAGTATGGCCAACATCTTCCTTTTTAATTTCCACATTAGCTATCATGAAATTTTTCTGCTCTTCTTAAATATGCATGGATATGCATATTTTAACACTTCATATTATTAATGCAAGTATTAATGTATTTGGGTAAGAGACTTAGAATGTTAAGTTAAACTCTGCTTTCTTTTCATATTCAATAATTTGTATTTACATATTTTAGAAAGAAAAGTTGGCCTAGAAGCATCTTCTGATCTTGAAGCAAGAGTAGAGTGACTTCAAAAGAAAAATGCTTCTGAAAGGAAATCCACGCTTATCTATTATTAATATCAGGTTGAACTACTTTTAGTGTTTGGAGAATACAGCCTGTGAGGATGGGGTTTTGGGGCTGAGCTAAGCGGGTTTTAGGGCTGGCTGACCTATGGGGGTTGCTGTCCCCTGTACCTTTGTGCTGTCAGGGGTTTCTGCTGTGCCTGTTCTGTTGTCTTGGGCAATTCTGTGGTCCCTTGGTGAAACCGTTTGTCCTGCTAAATAGGGAGGAAAAAAACAACTCAGGAAAAACAGGGTCCAGGCATGGAATGGCAAAGCAGTGCAGGATCAGTGAGGAGCAGGTACCAAACTCATTACCTCTGAAATGTTGCTCAGACCTCGTCCCTGTGGGCTTTTTCTTCTTTCTCCCCAGGTGATGCTCCTTTATGTGGTTGAAAGTGGTTCTTTTATTTAATTGCTGCAAAACACTTGTTTTCCTAATGGAAATACATAAAAAGGTTGAAATAAGGCACGCTATTGAGTTAAAGGAGGTAAGTATAATATAATGATGACCTTCAACTGCCTGCTCATGAAAATAAAGAGTGTGGACAGTAAAAAAGAAACACTCATTAACTTCAACACACCCTGCTTTCTTATGGCCAATATCTGAGTCAGAGGCCTAATTAGGTGCTAAAAAGCAAAGGAGGTGCCTCTCCAGTTTCTGTGGTATATCTCTATAGGAAGATGAGGATGTGGAAGTTGCTGTAGAGCACCTCTTTGTGCTTTGGTGCTTTAAGAAGGGCAGCTCATGGCTCCCAGGCAGGATTAGCAGCTGATGCGAGAGCTCTGGGAAACCTTTACACTCCTGTTCCCCTGCACAGCTGCTGGTGCTCCAGTTCTCTGCACACAGTTTGGACAGACACGTCTGCTTTTGCTGCTGGCTCCTCTTCCTTTTGTACTCTGTGGGCAGCAACATTTCAGGTACCATGGCAGGGCATGTCAGTTGTGATATCTGAAATAAGATGGATTTTGGGAGGGAGTTAAAATTTTCCTTCCCTCCACTTCAGTGTTATCTGGACCCCGATTTTGCACAGTTCAGCAACTGCTTACCTTCTGCTTGACTAGAGAGACTAACACATTAACCAATTATGTAGGGCTATTTCTGGCCAGAACAAAAATATAGTCTTGCCTTACTTTAACTAAGTCTTATAAGAAGACTTATTTCTTATAAGAAATACTATTTGTTTTTTACAAGAGTTGATTTCACACTTGATGGTACTGTCACCCTGCTGGATCTTTTCTATATAAAACAAAAATGTATTTTATATTTCCAATTTTTATGCTTTTGTCTGTTTAAAAAAAAAAACAAACCTACACAATTGTGTACCACTGATAGAATAAATCAGCTTTGTAGCAGAAGTGAAAGGAAAACAATCTCTAAGGTGTAGCAGATCAGAGGGAAACTATTTCCTCTAAATTTCTGCAAATATATTTTTATGTGGTAATAGTGTTAATATTTTTAGCATCTGCCCCTCTACTAGAAGCACAAAATGATAATATCTTTAACTTTCCTGCAAAGTATGTTCTTATCCTAGGGAAAAAAATGTTTTCAGGAACATCTTGTAATGGTGTGATTTCCAGCAGCTGAACAATGAGAGTGATGGATGTGCGTTGGAGGTTCTTTGCTGGCTTTGGCCACTAATGTGATTTCTGACCACAGAGTCCCTTGTGATTGAAAACTCAAAATAACTCTGCTGGCCATGGATTCTGTCCTAGATTCCTCATACCACCAACTGGTGATTTTTTTTGTGTGTGAAAGGATGTTGTGTACAGGATTATTTCCCCCCTTAATGGAACCGTCATTGCTGCTATGTTGGAACGTGCTCAGCAGTGACTAAATAGCAGATTCACATAGTGAGGTGGTTCAGGAAGCAGCCAAATCCAGCTGGGTTTACTGATGGAATTTAATGTAGATACAGTTTGTTTCTGCACTGTGAAGTGAATCTATTCAGAAGGATGTCCTCCTACAAAAACTTCTATGGAATTTTTAATAGCCACAAGTGGTTGGAGCATTGTTTATACATCTTGTCTGAAAGCTGGAAAATGTTCCTGTAATCATGTTTTTTTTTAAAAAAAAGGGAGCATGTAGGGGGAAAGGAAGAGAGAATAGCCTGAGAACGTCCGTTGAGGCAAATGTTCTGAGACAATCAGATTTGTTCTCAGAGATGAATGTATATTATTTTGAAGGCCAGAAGAAGCATGTCTACCCATTTTGTGTGTGGGTGAGGAAAGGTTTGTTTAGTTTTAAGCTTTGCATTGTGTAAATATCTTTACACTTGCAAAATGTTTCAACTGCAGCAAAATTAAATTCCATCTAATTGTTCTTTGCTTGGAATGCAAATACTGAAGACCACTAATCTGAGACTGACATAGAAGGAAAATGTTTATGAAACCAAGAAGTTAGCTGAGCAATGGGAGTCGAGGTGTTGCATTGCTTTGTAGGTGGGGTTACAGAATGAGTGTTTTGTCTGTGTTAGATATTGTTAGATGTTTGCTTTCTGCTGATGGTGGAGATTTGACTGTGGCCTCTTGAGAGACTGAACTCTGAATCAGTTGAAGGGATCAGGTGAGATTGCTTTAGACTTTGGCTGGTGACTGGCAATTGAAGGCCAGTCCAAGTTGAACACAGGAGTTTTATTCTAATAATACCATTGGAGAGCTGGAAAAGAGGAAAGTATCACGATTATGGACTTGGAAGGTACTGGATTTCTGTTTCCTGTTATGGGATTTGCTCCTGGTTTTCACTAACCTGTGGGAACTTTCTATGCAACCTGATCTGCAATTCTTTCTCAATGTTCAAAAGTTTTGGGGTTTTTGCTACTTGCTAGCTTAAATATGCTTCATATTGAGAGTTGTGTGGTAATGCTCTTCTTTGGATATTATACTTGGGCTGCCTATAGTGGAGAATTATTTAACCAAGCCATATCACAACTGGTGCACAGTACAATGATTTCTGTGATGAGGGGCAATTTGTTTGTTTGCCCTAACACAATACAGTAAACAGAACTGTATTAAAAGTGTGTTCTGTTCCGTGTTGCATTACAGGATCTTCACCTAACTACGTATAGTTCAGTTACAGGAATTGAATTCTATAGGCCAAGTTGGTATATATTAAATATTTTTCTATTTTTTTCTGTTGGTAGTAGGAGTAGTATTGAAACATACATGGTGTTGTGTGTTTCTTTCTGTTTGGCCAAGAGTACAGTTTGTGTTTTCAACAACTGTGTTCCTCATAAATAAAATACTGGCTTTCTGTTTAGTCGTACCTGAAGCTCTGAAGTTCTAGAAAAAGGAAATGCTCTCCCTGTAAGCTAAAAGATTTCACAGAAATTACATTATAACATTGTCTTTATTTAAAAATTAGAAGATAGCATGAAAAAATGCTGCAGCTGTAGCTTGTTCACTGTACTGAAATGCTTTTTTTCTTTTTCAGTATTAAAATGTTCATGCTAACTCCTCCCATCCTGTCTACTTTGTGTTTAGATTGGTGAAAGAAAAAAACCACAGAAGTGACTCAGGACAGCTAGAAAATTTTACAGAACAAATGCGTGATTTGTGCTCCAGGAGTTGTTCTGTGTGGAGGATTATGTGAGCACAGGACTGAAAAATAAGTGTTTGGAGGCAAAGGGGTGGCCTTGAGAGGGGTCTTGCCAGAGCAGATCATCTCTTACCATGTAGCTGCAATGTTTGCTTAGGACTGTAAAGATGTTTTATCCACCACTGTGTGTTGCCCTCCTATGTTAATATTTCAAAAACCTCGCTTGAAATTCAGAAACACTGTTAGCCTTTGTTGTAAGACACAGGTGAAACTGCAGGAACAGCAGCCATAAAGTCACAGCCTCCTGGAGCAGACACCTTCCAGGCTGTAATGCCACATGAAATCCCTACAGAAACCTTTTTTTGGTGCCTTGGTGTTCCCTCTACAGCATAAAGAGCAACGCTGGAGAAGGGAGGCAGTGCTGGATGACCAGCAGAAGGATGATAAAGAAGCAAATATCTTCGGTATCACACAGAGGCCAATTCGTGTGGCTGCAGGACAGTGCACTTGGGAGTGATCCTGGCGAGTCAATCAGCCCTTCTTTGTGCTGGTAGTGTGAGGGAAAGGAAAATACTTTCTTCTATACCAAGAGTTTCCAGAAGTTGAGCAATACTGTAACTCCCACTCAACTATATCCTGACTCTTCTATTGTCAAAAGATACTGAAATATTTTGGCTCTGATATTTAAATATCATTATTTAAAGATGTTGCATTAATGTCCGGTTTTGTCTAAGTGCTCTCCAAGTGTAGAATCTTCTTTTCCAGCAGACTGCTTGTCTTGTATCTAGCAGATAAATACTTGATGTTATTTCCTAATACAGAATGTAGTCTGACTCCATTTAGCTTTTTTCCTTTCTGTCTAACAGCATCATTAATTATACTGTGAGGCTTGTCTCTACTGTGGCTGTGATCAGAGGAGAGGAAAATACAGCAGACAGTATTTGGGTGCTGTAGGAAAACACTGAAGTGTTTGATTTCTATTTTTTTGTGGATTGCTTGAGCATAGAAAACTGTTACAATTCGTGTTGATTCCAAAAAAGCAATTTCACTCGTTCCAGATATTTCAAATCTGTCCCAAGGAGCCTGCATTGCATAGCAGAGTAAGGGAGAAGAAACTGCTGTGCCACTCAGTGTTGTGCACATTTGGGAAGGGTTTGTGGTAGTGGCTAATCCAGAGGTTTTGTAACTCATCTTGAAGCAAAAGCAACACCATCTATCAATTTTATATATTGCTTCAGGATGATTTTCTCTTTGAGGTTTGATTAGTATTTCCATCACCAGTAAAGGTGAGAATTACCAAAATGTCTTGCTGCAGCAAAGAGTTCAAAATTTGGCATCTCTAATACAGCTACACTAAAGCTGCAGAGTAACTTCATCTACAATACTGCAGAAATGCTTTAAGGATCTCACAATGTGCTTCTTGACTAAGAGAGTGATTATATATGGTTTGTCTTTTTGATAATCAACATTGGGTAGCAGTATTAACTTTTTTGTCAGTGCTCAGTTAACTAGTTGGAATATTTGTGGTGTGTTTATGTAGGTAGTGTGTGTATAGTCTTTGATTCTCTGTGGTTTAGGATCTTGGAGTAAACATGTGATACAAAGATGTGATGTAGGGATGTGTATTTCTGAGGTTTGATGTGGAAAGAATCCTACTATTGTTTGCATGCAAGAAATTTTTAGGAGAGAGTGGCTTCAGATGAGATGAAGAGAATAAGCAGGTAAACATATTGAAGTCTGGTATTTGTTCAACAGAAGACTGTCATTTCCTAAACTGAAAGTAATTCAATCATGTTTGTATCTGGAGCAGTTAAATGAAATCATTTGCCATAATTACTTCATGTCTAACAAGGTCTGTCGCCATTTGGATTTTGTAATGATTCGGATCCTAAAAGGAAAGGAGCTTAGCCACTGGATGTTGAAATAATCAATATCTTTCATTATTAGCATTCAAACAGAAGCTCTGTTCTAATTGTGTGTTTAAAACTCTCCTCTCAAGCTGAACTTTTCTTTGTAATCCTGTTGCTCCAGTCTGTTATGTGTGTGTAGGACATAAAGCAGTGGCCTTGACCATCCCAAATGACTAATTTATTGTGTGCTGCTCTTACGTACCTTATTAATTATTTTTGATGTCCCATTTTACTGAGCTGGAAGGAAAAGTTGTTCTATAATTAAGGAGTGATTTCCAAGGAAGTGTGTAGCATTAGAACTGTTACTATAGGATTGTTGCATGGGAGGTGAATATTTGTACTTGGTGTCTAGTGCTGTACAAATGGGCAAAAGTAATCTTTGTCCAAAGAAGTTTCTTGCTGGGGAACATCTGATTGTTCAAGAAAAGCAGTGGTTTTATGCTAATGATCTTTACTGTTTGCTGATTGTCAGACAGAGACACAAGGTGAGGGTAGGATGAGTGACAGACACACATTTGCGTCCTCAGTAGCAACTGATTTTTATCAGCAGGGTCATATGTTTGATTTACCATGGGCAAGGAGAGACCTAAAATTGCCTTAAATACTACAGACTCCCCGAAATGATGTTGTGCAAAGCCCTTGTGTTGTTAGATAACTGATCCTGCTGCCGGAGTTGTGTCCTGTTGCTGCATTTGTGTGTCCTGCTGCCGGAGTTGTGTGTCCTGTTGCTGCATTTGTGTGTCCTGCTGCTGGGAGGTGTTTGCTGTCAGGGCAGTTTGGGTTGTTCCTGCCTGCATCTCTCTCTCCAAAGATCCCAATGAAGGGGCTCTGCTGCCATTCGGGGATGTCTGCACTCAGCACCAGGTTACACATCCTGGGTACAGCACTGGCTGTTCTTTGGCTTTTTTTTTCCCTTGGAAGGTAATAATATCTTCTGAGTCATAATTAATTTACAGGAAGAATTTTGGTATGTTATTGATATGATTATATCTGACTTGAATTTGGCAATGAAGCTGTAGAACCAAATCCTGCCACATCATGTAATAACAGGATTCCTTTGACTGTTTTTCTTTTGAAAGATAGATTCTGCCCATGGTTATTCATTTAATTAGCTTACTTAGGATTTTTATAAAGCAGATAATAAATATATTAGATTTAAGTTTCATTTGTGTTGTTTGTATTTATTAGTTTTGGGTTTATTTCCTGGAAATTATGTAAAAGAAATGTCCTGATGTTTCATATAAGCTTATTTTTCCTAATCAGTTTATGAAGTTTTCTGTGATGATGAGGTATATTTGCAAATGCTAAAAACTTGTACATTTTGCTCCATTCCAGTGCCTGATGACCTCTCTATGGAAGAAAGAGAAGAGCTTTTAAATATTCGTCGCAGGAAAAAAGAACTGATTGATGATATTGAGGTAATTGATTTACTGTAAAGGTCTTTAGAAGACTCCTTCAGTAGATTAAGTTACAGAGCTAAGCTGCAGACCTAAATATGAATTTCAGGTAATGGTTTTAAAAGCATATTAACAACTTAAACTGAATACTCCTGATAGTGAACAGGATTTATGCATCATATGTGTGCTTTTAAAAATATTAACTTCTGAATTTATGTACTGCAATATATGCAGATGGCCACATTTGATTTGTGTAATGAAAAACTCATTAAATAGCAGATTTGCATCCAGGATAGGAGTGAGTGAGAAATTTGGGTAAGGAAATCCTATTGAGTGGTAATGGCAGCTTGGTCTTGGTGCTCTGGCATGAGCACACAGAGTGCAGGTTCATGTGTTTGACAGTCACTCAGCTGTGATCAAATCTTTAAATATATAAGGAAGCCCAAAGATTGTTTACTTTTCTTCAGGTAAATAACAAATACTAGAAAATAAAATCTAATTGATCATATTATTGTATGATCAATGATTTCAAAAGATGTTCTAATGTAGATTAATGTATTGTCATTCTTTCTTTTGACAGAGATTAAAATTTGAAATTGCTGAGGTTATGACTGAAATTGATAATCTGACTAGTGTGGAAGAAAGGTAAGTAATGCCAACATATGGACATGATTCAGTAAGACCTTGGAACGGGTTTTCCAGGAACAGCAAGTGAAAATACCTTTCCCATGCTAAACAAATAATGCATTACCTTTATTTAGTCTGTTCTAAAGCCTGACTTTATCCCATGCAGGTGTGTCATTTGTTTGGCTAGAGAAAATGTTGGCTAGAGTGTAATATTTTACTGTCTAGTTGATAAAGATATGGGTCTCTGAAGCTGCAATTGCTTAAAGGAGTTGAAAATAGCATCATAGTTTTCTCCATTACAAAAAGTGAATGTCTTCATTTTGTAGTAGGAAATACAAAGTTGCAAAATACAAATTAAAAGCTCGTCTAGAAGCCTTTTTGTAAAAGAGTAACTGGTAAGTGCTTGTTGTTTCTTCTTTGTCTCCATATATAGCAAAACTACACAAAGAAATAAGCAGATAGCCATGGGAAGGAAGAAATTCAACATGGACCCTAAGAAGGTAGAGAATTTTTTTTCAGTTGTCAGGAATCAAGTTTCTGCTTGTAGTGCAACCTATGACAAATCCTTCAGTGGTTTTTCTTGAGAAATATTTCTGATAATGTAAGTTCATAGGCTTTACTTGCATGTCCTGTAACTCACTGAGCAGAGGGTTAACTGGAAGCAGCCATCAGGTCAGGTGCCAGCTGTGTGCTTCTTTCACTTAAACAAAGCCTTGATAATGGAGGTTCCTCATGAGCAATCAAATATGCCAGGTATTGATTGACCTGGCTTGCTTTGTACCTGATAGAGGTGTTCTCTGTTGATATGTCAAATATAATTAAAATTTATTTTTGATGTATGGTTGTTAGTGAGGTCATACTTCTTTTTCTTTAATGCTCTCCTATTTTTATCTTTCAAAATACCTTTGTCGTATTTTTTAAGTTGTTGCCATGCAGACTTTTATATTGGGATATCTAAAACCTGTTTCTGAAAAAGGCATGTGTAAACATCTGTATTTCTGTGTATATATATATATGCTTAGAGATGTGTTCCTATCAGACTCATACAAGCTTGGTTACCAGTTTCAAGGAATTTGCTCTGCATGTAGCTAGGAAGTAATGCAGTTCTTTCTGAAGTGCCTCTCTGTTTTTTAAATAGTTGTTAATTTTCTGGAAAATTTGGGGACCTGCACATTCTCTTACAGACCACCCCTGCAATATTTAAAAGAGCTTCTTTGACATGTTTGACCTTTAGCTTTTGCTTTTCATCTTCCTTGCTGTGTTTTATTGTCTTCTATTGTTTGTAACTGAGATTCCATTTTGAATTTGTGAAGAGTATTCTTTAAGATCTTTTTGGAAATCATTTAGCATTTGTTTTTCTGTGTTCTTGACACATTTTCTTTCCTATTGTGTCGAGTTCAGTCACATTTTGGTGGCTTTTCTGAAATGTTCCAAGTACAGCGATGGCTTCTGTTCTTCAACCTGTTCCAGTTTGCCAGAAATTCTCTAGTACGAGAACCCTTTCAAAACCACTGTTCATGTCTTTTATTTTCCATTTTGGTGACTGCTTAACTTCTGTTCTGTTGAGGGCAGAACACCCCCAAATATCCTGGTAGTTTCCTGTGGTCCTCCAGCTCTTTTAAGTCCTGGAAGTTTGTGGCAAAGTCACAGGATGATGTCAGATGCTTTCATTCCAGCATTAACAATTTTGTGTTACGGTCCTTGCTGGATGAAATTATTTCTATAAATAAATTCTGTGGCCACATTGCTCCTGTAACATAATTTAAATGTGGTGAGCAGGCTTAGAGTAGTGATTTCCTAATGATGCCTGTGATCAGGGTGGCTGCAGTGTGCTCTGAAGCTGGGTCATGGTGCTGTTTGCAGCTGCTGTGTTGAGTTCCAGACAGCTGAAGTACACACATCCTTCTGCTGCTGGGAAAAGCTGCCTGGGGCTCGCTGGGAGAAGGATGTTTTTCATTCAGAAACAGGAGGGAAGATGGTCTCTGGATTTAGGAATGCCAAAGAACTGGGGTAATAATATTTGGGTTGAACCCACCAAGTTTCCTCATTTAAAACCAGATACCAGAGGTCTCATGTTTTCGTATTAGCAGGAACATAATGAGGTAATTTTCTTTCATCACTTCTGTTTAAATACACATTTGGGTGTGTGTAGAGCAATTCTCCCTTGCTCTCTCTGAAAAGAGGTGTGTTTTATGGACTTCCATGGTGTTGTAGCTGGGAGTTTGGATTTTCTGAGCTTGTGTTGGAAGGGCTGTAATGGTAAAGTTTGTAAAACACTTCAAGAATCCCTGTGCAGAGACAAAGTTGTGCTGGAAATTTGCTGTGCTGAAGCTGGTACTGCCTCTGTTGGGTCCAGGAAATGAATTCACTGTGACAAAGGCAGGGTTTAAATAACTGCAAAATTTATAATTGAGTTACTGTAAAAGCGATGAAATTCAGAACAGATTTCATTGCAGTTACATAAAAAAAAATAGATGTGTGCAATATTTGTAGCGAATATGGAAAATATCTGTAGCCATGAGTTTTGTGTGGGTAAGTTAAACTAGTACAGCTGTCATCTGTCTCCTGTCAGTCTACAGAAAGAGAATTTGCATCAAGACAAAAGCTGGTGTAGGAGGTGATGGGGTTTGCTTGGCCTATTTTGCCATTTATTCCAGACGCTGAAGTTGTTGTCCTAGACAAATTACTTTTCCTGTCTGTTTGACTTCTGGTTCTTTAACATCTTAGGAGTAATTATTTGAAAAATCGAGGAAAAGGAAAATTAAATTGATTTTTGTAGTATGGTAAAGTGTCTGCTTCTGTGCACAGAAATTTGTTTTCCATATTTCAAGTCATGTCCATTATCAGTAACTTGTACAACTTCAAAAAAACCTATTGAGATCAACCTGTTTATACTAAGCATGAATAATATGTCCAGGTGTTGAACCAAGGGAATGTGCTATTTCTGATATCAGAGGAAAGATTCTCTTTCTGATTGTCAGAGATGAGAGCTTTGTGTATAACTTGGGATGGGAAAAAGCGCTCTGTTTTGTAGTCAAATATTGTACAAATAAGCTTTGAAGGCATCAGTTTTGAGGAAAGCTCAGCAATTTCTGGTTCAAGGTATAATGGATATATTCTTTGCAAAGAAATCATTTCTGTTGTGAAATGACTTATCAAAATATTAAGTTGTCAGAGTACCAGCATGGCATTGAAAATTTTCAGATGATGATGAAATTGTTCTGAGAGAATTGTATTCTAGACTTTCTAAAGAAAGCTTCAAGCTTTATAACGTCACTGTTTCCTTTCCCTGTTAAATTGGGTCAGAAAATTGACATTTTTTTGCCAAGCAGATGACCATTTCATTATTAAAAACTAGAATTAATCAAACAGAAGGATAATAACTTTTTGAATGTTACTAGAGGGATTTTTTCAGTTGTAATGAAATAAAAAATACTCCACTTGCAGAAATTGAAAAACTAATGTTCTTGAAATTCTGAAATGGAGTGAAAATTAGTAATAATTTATTAGCCTCTTTTATACATAAATGGAATCCAAGACAGTAAGGCTACTTAAAGTTTCCATTTCTGCTTTTCACCAGGATGTTATTAGAGTTTGGAGAAATCAGCAGGGGTAGCAGCATCTGTGTTGGGGTCTGTGGGCTGTGCAGAGGATGGTTATCTCTGCACAGCATCCCTCCATCCTTCCCATAATCTCTGTGTAACTCTTAGTCTCCTTTCTTTGCCGCTTTCCAGAGGAGTCTCTGGGCTTCCCTAGCGTGTGCCAGTTGTAGGGCAGTAATTTATGGAGGATTTATGGGGCTTCATCAAGTTCCCTCTGAGGGACAGGGTAAGACTCCAGTGCCTTTGGTAGCTGAGCTGACTGAGCAGCCCTCTGTGAGTAGTGTAGTTTCAGTCCTTTGTGAGTAGTTTAGTTCCAGCACAATCAGAATTCACTGCTAATCCCAATGTCAGCATAAACTCTTTTAAACCGGTTTCAGTATCTTCGGCTGTGACTTCCCACTGCAAGTAGTGACTTGATGTATTGGGTGGCAGTTTGTAGATTATACCAGATGCTTTATTTTGTGTTGTGGTGGTAATTAAGTTGTTTCTACCTCCTCATTATATGATTTTGCAGATTACGGTTCTGCAGTCATTGATGCAGTGTTGAGAACAGGCCAGCTCACACATTAGCTCCAAAGAGCGACATGCAATCATTATTCAATAAATATTTGATCTTTCAAATCAAATATTTAGGGTTGAGGGATTCAAACTGCCACCTAGTACTTCTAGCCTTAAAAATGTGTTCTCATTTTCATCTTAAAACCAATACTAAATATTGCTCATTTAACTGAAAACCATTTGTTTATCATTTTATTAAAAGAAATAAAAATCTGTAGGTAATGTAATTCTTAGTATGTTATGTGTATGTCTGTGTCAGTATATTAATACCAAATGTTAGGTGGTATTTACTTAAATGCTTGTGGAAGAAAACATAACATTCCTTTTCCTCTGGAATTTCTTTTTCTAGGGAATACAGTTTCTGATAGAAAACGACCTCCTGCAAAACACTGCAGAAGACATTGCACAGTTCCTTTATAAAGGAGAAGGATTAAATAAAACGGTAATTGGAGATTACCTCGGTGAAAGGTAAAGTAAGAATGTTGGAACTTTGCTCTTGAGCTTACAAAGCACTTTGACAGGTTTTGAGTAGTTCCCTTCCCCTTCACAGGCTACAGGAGAAAGCTGCTCAAGTACTCTGACATCCTTAAAAGCTACAGTGGGGATATAAAATATTCACAGTATTGTGATAGGTTTTCTTCCTGTTGTTATTTTTAAATGGGTACATTATGGAATGATGTTTAATTAAGTATGGTTCAGTATTATGAGTAAACCAAAACATTTGTCTGTAGTGCAGAATTCAGCACCATGAGCCTTTGAAATGTCTGAGAGTTGTGTTGCAACACTACTGGTAACTGTTAGTGCTGTGTCCAGAGGAGGAGGAGTGATTTACAGTCAGTAATAATTGGACAGTAAAGAAATTACTTATTGAAACAGCTACTTCCTGGGACAGGAGTTGCAGGCAGGCTTTGGTGTTGTCACTTCCCTGCACACACACGTCCCTTTGCTAGGCTGGTGTCTCCAAGGGCAGCTGCACCCTGTCCTTATCAGTCCTGCTGCAATAAACATGCAGCGTGCAAAACACAGAATGTAAATTCCATTGCTGTGTAACCCAAGAATTGAGTTTAAAAAGGCAGCTGAGCGAGGCAGCAGTGCAGTGGGCTGGAGTGTGTGCGTGTACATGCTGGCACATGCTCCAGTGCCACTTGGGGAGCTCTCAAAGGTGACTCAGGATGTGCTCCTGTGCTGATGGCTTGTGCAGGTCTCTTTTCAGACACTCTGCACTCTGCTTCCAGCAGCAGCAATGTGGTTTCTGCTCAGCAGTTTCCTCTTGGCTTTCATAGGCTCAGTGAAAGTTTTTACTGTAATATGAGTATTTTGAGAATAGATCTCTGTTATGAAGACTCTGTGCAGAATGTGTAGACATGTCAACAGTTTTTATACAACAGAATGATGTCTGAGGTCATTCTCTTGTGCTTTGCCACCCCCCCTCCCACAGGCACATCATAAATTACTTCTGTATTCTAGCTAAATATAGCTGGAGACAAGACCAGGTTAGTCCACAGACTGAAATATTTATATAACGTTCTGCCATAAGAGAGAGATTCTGTATTACTGATTTTATAGTTTTACAGCATTCAGCAATCTGAAAAAGTGAATGGTGAAATGGACTAAGATAACACTTAAAATATAGCAAAAATTACAATAAATAAGTGATGAATTGCATTCTAAAAAAAGTTATGATTTTTTTCTATGTGGGAAAATCTTCTCTTCTTAAGTGTCTTCCTGGAGCATTTGTGTTATTTGTCTTGTGACTTTGGAGGTGTACCCAGCACAAGTACTCTATAAACAAAATAATTTGATTAAATAAAAACATACCTCTCTTCTATACTCTCTTTTATTACTCTCATGCCACTTAATTGAAATGCAGTTGCCCTGTTGAATTGCCCTTGCTGAATTTGGTGAGAATTGCTTGGATTTGCTGCCAGAACTGGTGTGTTTTTCTGTAAACAATGTGGGAACATGCTAATAAGGAATGAACAGTTGGTTTTAAGGGATTTACTCCTGGGTTTTGCAGGGTAGTTTGACTATGCAGTTAGTCAGCAAAGCAACAGATAATTCCTGGTGGGTGCACACCTTACTATTTCTGGGTGGAGGCTGGTACACAACATTCTGTCTTGGTGAGGTATTTAAAGCACACCCTGAGGATTATAAACCTTTATTCTTCTGGCCCAGGAACTCAGTGGTGGCACAGGCCAAGTTCTGTCCATCCCCATAGCTTTGTGTTCGTTAATGCTTAAATGTTACTTTTGATTTAAACACCCCTGTATCAAACAAAGCATAAATTGGCTCATGCTTTGCACACCAATGTAGGAAATGGGTGAGAGGAAGCCCGTTCAAAACTCTTGTGATTTTAGTTAACTTTGTTGTACCAATTCTTGGGAGTGGAGTAAGAGTACAGTACATGCTAAGTAGCTCTTTTCAAAAGCTGTTCTTTTTCTTGGATGCAATCAATAGAAGCATTTTTGTTTCTTATCTCTGTACATAAATTAAGATACTGCTTTAGTATTTTCTGTTCTTAGAGTGGAAAAAAAGAGTTTGTTCATTGTTTTATGGCTAAAGAAATTAGTCTCCCATTAGCCATTGTTTTAAGAATTCATGACAATTTCTGCAAAAGACTTTTTACTCAATAAATGTCTCACATCCTCCTATGTCAAGGCAGGTACAGTAATAATAAATGAAGCAAAGAAGTCATGGATATTTTTAGGTCATTTAAATGAGAAGTTCTCAAATATGTAATAAATGTGTAGATTATTTCTGATGGCTTTATTATCAGTATGATTGTTTATTTCCTTATTTATTTTCAGAAGCAAATTGAGATAACTAACAAGTCTTTAAAGGTCAGAATTGTGATTTTCTATTTCCATTTTTGTCTTTCACAGAGATGAATTTAATATTAAAGTTCTTCAGGCTTTTGTTGAACTCCATGAGTTCGCTGATCTCAATCTTGTACAAGCCTTAAGGTGAGTAAATTCTTTCTGTTTTTTGACCTGAGCTTCCTCTATCAAATTGCATGTTTATGAGTCAGTGTTGATTTATTTGTCAGAAAGCTGCTCTACAGCTCAGCACAACTGTACAAATTACTGTGCAAGTGAGCAGAGACAGCTCTGTGTAACTCTTCTGATGGTTTGTGTGTGTGCTGCCTTTGAGGGTGAAAACTCCTGGTTATTTCAGACAAATACAAGCAACTAAAACAGCTGTTACTCCTTGGTGTGCCTGCCATTTGTGGACATTTGAAGACCTGTTTTATATCTCAGCACAGAGATAGGTTAAAAAAGAAATAAACTCTTCACTTAAACAAGTAATTTTCTTCTTCCTTTTATTCCGCCTCTACTTGTCCTTCTGGGCAGGGAGGGTGAGAAATCCCCTGACTGTAGTCACTGATTATGTTCAATCACAGAGAGGTAAACTTTGAAACAAGGGATTTCCTTCTGCTTGCCTCAGTTTCCCACTTGTCATGTGAAAGACAGTGTGATATCTTAGTTTATTTTTTCCCCTTGCTACATGAACAATTCTCTTGATTTATCTGGGATGCTTGCATACGCTGACCTTGTGAGATCCCTTCTCGTCTTGATGAAAATCCATAACAGATTGATCAAATGAAGTTAGACAGTTCTGCCTGTTTTTTTTGGTGCAAGTGACTCCCTCCTGACACCAGATAAATGGAAATGTCCATGTGATCTTTGTTTCTGGTGCAGTGCCTTGTGATGCGGAGTCAGAACAGCTTTGCTATGGTTGAGTGATGTGGTGATGATAACTTGAGCTGCCTGAGGCTTGGGCCAAAGAATCCTTTTCTGTGGCTGCTGAAGCTTGTCTGGGAAGCTTCATATTCCTGTCTCTTTTACCTAATTTGATGTTAGGTTGAACTTTATTCTTCCTTAGCAGCTGCTACTATTAAATGTTTGTATTTTGGTAGCTTACAAAATTCGTGATCTGGGTTGGAACCTGGCACGAGGTGAGTAAAAGTTAGTACATAGAGCTGACAAGCTAAAGATGGCCTGTGACACTTGAATATAATGTCCTGAAATGAAAACAGATGAAGATAGGAATAAATGGTTGTTATATTGGCATCCAATGTACAGGGAATATTGAGAACTTGTTTTGCATGGCAGAGCATGTAACTTTGCTGGTTTAGATCCTGGTTTAATTCAAATAATTCTTTTGTTAAGAGATAAAAGAATAAATGATGAAATTCATTGGAACATTTTAGTGCCACAGTGTGCCAAAATAAATTTGTGAAGACTTCTGTCCTGTATGCATTCCAGTGTACTTCTATGTAGAAATAATAAGTTACCAAAAGTCAACTCTGTATTTCAGTTTATGCTGCTAAGCAGCAAGATGGGCTGCATATATTGCAAAATTAATCAATGATGACATGAATTGCTCTTTTTAAGGCCTAGGTCTGATTCTTGTAGAGTGAGCTTATAGTAGACAGGCAGCACCTCTCTCAGCACTGGGGTTTTCTTCTGGTTGTTACAATTTTTAAAAGGTTTTGTATGAATTGAAGTAAATATGTTAAGTCCTTCTGTATTCCTTGTTTCTCTCTTCTTACACCAGAAATGTTTTGTATAATGTGTTTTTTTTACATTGTGAATAAAGTCTAGCTGACTGTTCATTGCTTTTTGTAGCCAGGAAACCCAGGGAGGATTGAACTCATTTTTTTTCCTGCATACCATTCTCATGGCAAAAATGGGATGCATACAGAAAATTGTTTACTAGTCTGGAAAAAAGAGAGAGCCTTAGAATATGAACTGCCATATTATCTTGCCTGCTAGCATGCAGTGTTGCTGGCTGAGTTACTGGGCTAGCCATCTGTGCATGTTGCTTTATAATAGCTCCTGACTTGTGTGTTGAGAGATTGAGAACATATTTCTAGGACATTCTACGTAGACAATGCTGATTTTTTTTTTCTTTTTCCGTTTGTTTCAGATTATTTGTAATAAATATTTAATCTATAAATACTGGAATGAGTCTAACAACTGTTCTTCCCTTCTGTAGGCAGTTTCTGTGGAGCTTCAGACTCCCAGGAGAGGCTCAAAAAATTGACCGTATGATGGAAGCTTTTGCTTCACGCTATTGCCTTTGTAACCCAGGAGTCTTCCAGTCTACAGGTCAGTCACAGGAAACCACAGGAGTTCTTAAGTACTTGTATGATCCAAATATGTATGTTTTGCTACATCTGATGCAAGGAGATAATGGCCAGGTGGAAGTTAGGGTTAAAATAATGTGTGAAAGGAGAAATACCCGAGAACTGAGAAAATGTGACTGTCTAATCCAGGAAGTGCAAGCTTACAGTCAGAATGCATTTTTATTTATAAAACATCACAGAACTGCACAGAATGCCCTGGCATTGCTGTTCTGTTTGGTTATATACAGGAATAGATTGCTCTTGATCACTTAATTTAAGAACAGATAGGATGGTGTAAAGCGGGTCTGTGACAGCTAGAGAGGAAAATAGCTACTGAAAACAAACTGCTGAAGATGCAGGCACATTTTTCCTCTCTGTAGCAGGTTTTCATCCTGCTTTTTTCTTACACAGAATTTTGTACTTGAATTCTGGAAGAATTTACTATAATCATAACCGTGTCAAGAGGTATAAAATTTTCTTTGTCATCTTGTGATATTATCCAGTAGTGCTGACTACCTCTGTATGCCAAGGAATTGAGTCAATGTCATTTTCAGTCTTTTTAAATGTAGTCAAAATATTACTTTAAAGAGATCATTCTTTCTCTTTGGAGAGAGCTTTGAAACTCCTTTGAGTAGGAGGAGGCTGATGGACCAAGTTTATTATAGCATCCACCACTATGATTTAGGCAAAATCTGTGCAGAGAACATTTTGCCCAACACCTCAGCATTTCAAGTGAAATGTTAATTTAAGGTGATAGCAATGATTTCATAAGTTTAAATTTTTTTGGACTCTCATACAGTTTTTCTTATGCTTGTTTCTTATTTGAACTGTAACATTTTTTTCTTTTTGGGCTTTCTTCAGCAGCTTAAGGATTTTAGACTTTTATATACAGTGTTCATGATTTTTTGACTGTTTATTTTTCTTTATCAGTCAGGATGAGCTCTGTACTAATTTTACAGGTTTGTACACACAGCACACGGGAAGATAAACCATTTTTCAAATGTGATTTCAGATACATGTTACGTGCTTTCATTTGCCATCATTATGTTGAATACCAGCCTGCACAACCACAACGTGCGAGATAAACCCACGGTGGAGAGGTTTATCTCCATGAATCGTGGAATTAATGAAGGTGGAGACCTTCCAGAGGAATTGCTAAGGGTAAGTTGAGTAAGACAAAGCCTGGCTTTGTGTTTTTAATAGCAGGCTTGAAAGTGTGCACAGCAGTTCTCAGGCAAATTTGGAAAGGGAAGACAAAAGAACAAAGCGTGTGTAACCATCTGAGTAGCTGAAAGAGGCATTTTTTTGTTATTCACAGCTACTTTGAGCTAGTTCTCCCTATATCCAACCTTTTGTTGAGAACAGGCTGCTTCAGAGAAAGTGCTCTGTGAATCTCTCCAGAGTTTGCTTGTGGCAAAATTCTTGTAGAATTAGCTTCCTATGAAAAATGTAGTATTTCTATCAGAAAAAATAGTAAAAATTATCTTCTTTATTGCCTCTCATTTTCCTTCGTGTCTTGTGGAGCTCCCTTCTTGAGAAATCACTAAAAATAACTGCTGTAAGACAGTGTTACAGGCTACACCATTTTCTGAAAACCCAGATTCATTGGCAAAACTTGTACTAAATGAAACTCATCTTGAAATCTTTGAAATACTAAATGCTGAAGTTAAAAGAAAATTGTCCTTGCTAGGAGTGCATAAGGAATTTGTGCTGAAGAGAGACTTGCTTATAGATGAAGTAGTTTGTTTTTGAATTTGATCAAAGTAGTAAATGAAGATTTTCAGGGGGTGGTTCAGAATTTCATGGACAGTATTTCCTGTGCTCTTTACACTAATAGTCTGAGAAGCAGTATGATATCCTGGTTGCATTTTCTGTTAAGACATTTATTAATGAGGTTCTTTTTCCTCTTTTTTTTTCCATTTTTCTAGAATTTATATGAAAGTATTAAGAATGAGCCATTTAAAATTCCAGAGGATGACGGAAATGATCTAACGCATACATTTTTTAACCCAGATAGAGAAGGTTGGCTGCTGAAATTAGGTTAGTCACAAGGGCAGTTCTGCTGCTGTGTGTCTGTTCATTGTTAGCATGTTTGCTGCTCCGCGTCTTCCTGCTTTCTTGTCAAGGTAACAGGTTTAACTTTGTATTTTAAAATGTATGAACCAAAATAAGTAGCTCCTTTACGTCTGAAGGGCTGTTGCTTCTTATTTTGCATACCCAAATTAGCAATCTCGTTTCAAACCAGAGTTTTATTTCTGAGATCTGAGAAATAAAAACTCATCGACAAAAAGGAACCACCACATGGTATTTACCACATGCTGGGACTGATAAATAACAACTAAGTCTCCATAAGGTCATTTCAGAAAACTGCGTGTGATGTTTCAACACAGTTTTCTGTGTACAAAAAAAGGATTTCTCTTCAAATAGTTATTTTTGTACGTGTTTATTTTTCCATATTATTTGTGAGTTTCTCTTGGTTTGGTTTTGGCTATGATTTTTTGATGAGTGGTTTAAATGTGCCTTCTTGTTTTCCTTATGGCCTATGACCTATCACCTTTCTGTTCTGTGACTGGCTGTCTCTGCTTATTCTGCATTAGGAGGTACGTATCTGATTGCTTTCCAGTCCCCTCTTCTTCAGTTGCTCATTCTTTTATTTTCTTCCTCCTTCCGCCTGGATTTTTCTTTTTTTTCTTTTTTTTTTTTTTTTTTAAATCAGATTCGTTGTAGCATTTTGCTTTTTCACTCAGTGTCACTAACAGTGTCATCAGTGGTGCTCTGAGGGACTGGCATGTCAGTGTCTGACACATGCAGGTGTGTTCTGCAAAAGAAGAAAGTGTTTACATGCAAAGCAGAAAAATAAGGATGGCTTCTGCACACTTTCCTCATTCATGGAAGAACATAACGAGCAAAGAGCATATCTTACTCTGTCATGAAATTTCAGAGTGTTTTTGTGACGTGGTAATGATAATAGATTCATGAAAGATTGATTACATTTGAACTATGTATTTATAAAAGCTGTTCTTTTTCCTTTTTGAAAGCTTGTTTTCCTTTTTAAATAATATATTTAGCTTATTTAACAGGGTCTTAAATGAGTTTCAAATTTAGGGTTGCAGAAATCTCAGGTAGTTCAGTCTCCTGGCACTACAAGATGCCTTTATTTTTACAGACTCTTGTAAAGTCGATGGGATTCACTTTTTCACTTGGCCTGAGGGATTTATTCTCCTATATAAAGGACACTGACACTTTGTTTTAAGAATTGTTTTTTAAGACAGTAATTTTTAAAAATTTAAACACCAGCGCACACTTCACTAGAGGCAGTTGTTGTCCACCTCAGTGTGTTAAAGTGGAAGGAACTTTGCAGTTGGAGAATGGTAACTGAAGTGAGGGAAGGGGTGTGTGCTGGTGCACACAGGGAGGATGGTGGAAGAGCCTGGACAGAGCCATGAGCCCACTCTGCTGGTTGCACCTGGGACTTGTGGTCATGCTTGTGCTGGAAGGAAATGGATTTGAACAGGAAACATTTGGAATTCATTCGTGTGCCCCTCAATGTCAGATTCTGACCTTTCTGCTGCAGATGCTGTGGAGCTCCTTTTCTAACTAAAAGAACAAAGCTCTTGCTTTTTGACCTGTATTGGCTCAGCTGGCCCAATTTCAACCCTGGTTTTGCAGCTTTCCTCCATTTGCTGGTATGAGGTGATGGTTAACAGAAAAGCCTTTCAGGCTGGTGTGGGTGCAGTGTGCCTCTTGGAGAAGAGGTTGAGTGTGAGGCCCTCCTGTGCCTGTTGCTGTTCCCATGTTCTCTCATGGACTTACACACATCAGGAGAGTGCGGGCAAGTGTGAGTGTGTGCAGAGGAGTGACAACATCCTCTGTGGAAGAAACTGCTCATAAAAGAGATCTAATAAAAAATAGAGGAACAAAGAAATTGAGGAAGCGATGACTGAAAGTAAGTGAGAGCTGGCAGGAACTTCTGCACAGTCTGGCTCTGGTTCTGGTGCAAAGTCAACAAACCACAGGACTGAACTGAAAACTCTGCCTGAGTCTTCACTGTGTAGGATGCAGATGAGACACAATGCACAGAAAACCCAGTAGTAAAAGGGTGTGTGAAGCAGAAGGGTGTTACACATAACACTCCCACGATATGAGGGTTATTTGAATAAAGAAATGAAACGTGTCCAGAAGCCTCTGGTGAATCAGCCTGGGAATGCCTGGAGCTGTGCTTCCGTGAAAGACTGCATTTTTCCACAGACACAGACTGGTACAGACTAATACACTGCTGGTTTAGATGCAATGACCAGAAATAAACCTGGCTGTCTTTTTTTTTTTTTTTCTTCTCCTTTTATTTCTTTCCTCTCCTTCGAGTTTCCTATTTGCTAGGAGTATTTAACTGTGTGTTGAGAATGCTGTCTCAATCCACATAGTTTGCATTTTTCCAGTACTTTCTCTTGGGAAGCACTTCTTGTGAAATGGGTAGGGTTTCCTTCAGTTCTAGAAGGTTCTGACATTAAAAATTTGTATTAATAATTTGTATTATTGAAATGCTAAGGAGACAAACTCCTGTATGAAGGTTTAAGTCCTCAGTTGTGATAAAACATAGAAGTTGTAATAGAGAGTTTTTTATACAAAACTATAAACATGGCTAAGACTACTTGCAGGCTCTGAGTATATCAAGACAGTATTTTGTATCTGGTGTTTCTCGTAGTCAGCTCTTCCCATTTATGTAGTTGTGCCCCTTTTTTAGTATTCCATCCCTCACCATATTGATTTTTCTCTGGGCAGAAGATGGATATTGTGAAACTTTCATATATTGTAAAATTCATCTGTCCAAAAGACCAGTCTGGGTTTTAGAAGGCTGCAAGGGTGCAGAAGGCTTGTGGAGAGCTTGCTGCTCTGAATTGTTCAGAGGTTACTGCGTTACATCCAAGTGCTAAACCTGGCAGCCAGACAGCAATTCTGGTTTTATCTATCTGGACTTGGCCAGTGCCTTTAAATAGACATTTTTATCTTGGTAGGCCTGAATTATCATTCAGTTCTGCATCATTTGAAGCTTGGTGTAATGAAAATGAATGCAGCAAGTTAAAAACTGAAAGCTGCTGAGTGCTAGTGAGTCCTCCTTGGAGCAGCTTGACACATTGGGAGCCTTCACATTTTTCTGCATAATGAGTGGTGTTGATACCAGGAAATTTTCTGCCATCCACTCTAAGGTATTTTGAAATTGTTGCCTGTGCTCTCTTTGAGAATGTGCAACTTAGAAATGTTTTGCCAGGAAGGTGTGTCCTTGCCTTAAACAGCTTCTCTTGGCAAATGGCTTGGTTTGTGTAAAATTTTCTTCTAGTTAGAGGGAAACGATGACATTACTCCCCCAAGCTGGAGAGGAAATGATTCCAGCCAGACACAGAGTGTTAATTTTTTCTGCCAATCAGGCGGTTCCAGAGTGCTTGGAGATGATCCAAAAGCTTCACATCCGGGCCTGCCCTGCCAGCAGCGCTCATTCCAGCACATCTGTCCTTGGGAGGATGTCGTTCCTCTTCCCTAATCTGGGCTGGGAGAGCAGTGCTGGCTGATCAGGAAACCGCTGCCTTCCGCTACCTGCGTGCTTCTTGTGGGGACTCAGGCTCCTGCAGGTTGAGGCAGTCAGTGTTGTGGTCAAGGGAAAATGCTTTTTAACAGAAAGCCAGACTTTGATCCAGCCAGCTGTGTAGGTGCTGAGGCTCTTCTGTCTGGTGCTGTCAAAACTCAGGAGAAAACAAATATTCTTGGTGTGTGCATCTGTCTCCTTCAGTTCTAAAAGTTTCATATAAATGAGCTGAATATTTGAGTAGAACTCTCTAACTTTAGATACCTTGCTGCCTTTAGCCTTAAGGCCTTTTTTACTTTGGAAATTTGTTTCCTAAGTCATTGCCAGTTATTTTTGCCTTTATTATAGATGGTTTCTTTTATCTTGTTATCTAGTTTGTACTTTGCCCAGAGTTAAAAAAAAAAGTAATCTCATGTTGAGTTACAAAGTTGTAGAGGGTTTCTGTTCCTGTACATTTTACCTTGTATTCTTGTAGTTTACTTACATTTCCACCTACTGTGGAAGATACTGTGCTTCTATATTTCATTATTTGAGATGTCTGTGTATTTTTATAATCAGCTTGATCTTTCAGAAGTATGTCACTTATCTCTCCATTTCTGTAAATGTTTATGGATTCATAAATTCCAGTTTTCTCCATCCTCCTCTGCTAACTTAATTCCTTCCAGTCCTTAATCTTTAAAAGGCTGGGAGCTGGAATAAGAGATGAAGTGTGGTGCTAAACCCTCTGCTGTTGTTTTTGTGAGCCTGCAGCAATCTCAGCTGAGGACAAGAATATTTTGTTATCACGTTTTTACCTGTTAATCTCATGTGCAGTTTACAGGTCACAGCACCTTGTCAGCTAACTGCCTGGGCTGCAGCCCATTGTAAAGGCATATTAAACATGTGTGATGTGGTGACCCTTGCAAAATTGATTAATCCAGATTAGGTTTTGAGCTTCATTAGAGTTTCTGTGCTGTTGACAACTGAAACTCAGTAATGGGATGGGGAGACAGAGACTTATATATGAGAATAGTTCCTTATCCTGCCAAAAAATCCTGCTTAACTGCTTTATTGTTTTGGTTTTTTTTTCCCTTTGAAAGAATAACTGATAGCTTGGTGGAGCAGGGACTTAAGGTCTATTTCTATGACTCCCCTGAGTGCTGTAATGCAGTGAACTACTGGCTGTTGAAGGGAGCAGTAAGAGGGATGTTGGAAATACTTAATCTTCTTCGTGGCTTCCCCTGGAGCAGGGAGATGTTCCATGACAAAAGCTTCCTCAAAACGGCAGCATGATTACAAAAGGTTTCAGATTTGAGAAATCTGGCTTTTCCAGAGACAGCGGATGTTGTCAGGAAAACATTCAGCAAGCTCAGCTGCTGTTCGCTTCTTGGCAATTCATGCTGTTCTGGGAGTGTGTGGTTTAGGTTTGTTGTTTCTTTCTTAAATTATAAACAGGTCTTCTCTTAAATATATGGTTATTAGTGATCTTTTATTGTGTTTTGACATATCACAGTTAATGAGAAACACCTTTGCTCACTTTAATCTGCTCTGTGATAGTAACCTCTTTCCCTGTTCAGTTCATTCTCTCTCCTCCTGAATTATTTTCCTACTAGAACTGGGCAGGCCATGACCTTTGATAGCTGATGTTACCTGTTAGCCTGCGAAACACGGTTGGTTTAGGGCCCTGAGAACGTTGAGTGATGTTAATGTGCTAACCTTGGGGAGCAGGAGGTGACTGGGAGCCGTGGCATTGATGGTGGGTTATGTGAAAAGCAGTCACGCTGTGGTGACGGCAGGGAGTGCCCTGGCAGTCACTGTGACTCGGCAGCTGCTTTGCCATTGGTCTGGAAGTGACTCAAGCTTGAGTTCATCGTTCCAAACCCAAATACTTCCTGATACTCGAGCCAGCTCTCGGTCAAGGTGATGGGGAATTTTTCTAGTGACTTACGTGCCAGTTTGAACATCTCAGCAATGCTTTATTTAAGGATCTGTCACAGTGGTTGTACTAAAACTCCACCAGTTCTTCCCTCACTGTCTCCAGTTCACTCAACCATTCATTGTGTCACAGCTTCTGCATCTTGCACTATTTTGCCTTCGCTGATTTCACCACACCTGCTTGCAGATTAAATTTTTCTTAAGATATGAGTGCATCTGGTGGAAACAAAGTTTATTGAGTGTACATTGAACGTTGCAGTGTGTTAGCACTGGGTTTTTGCTATTGTGAAACCCAGCAAAAGGAAGGGTGCAACATACTTGGTCTGCAATGCCAACGTGCACTAGATTGGTATCAAGAAATGTCATCATATCCCTAGAATTGTTCTTTAATTTAATATGATTTGGATTTCTATATTAAACAAAACCCCAGCTACCTTAAGCAGAACAAAAAGATTTAAAAAATCACGCTTGTCTTAAATTTGATTGTATGACTTGGATTAAACTGGGTGTCGTGTATGGATTGATGGTGCTCTTCTATGCACAGGTGTTCAATAGCAAGATGAACTCTTTTGAAATGTTGGCTTAATGAAATTAAATCACTGCTGAATGGATGATGCACAGGTGGTGACAATTCTGAAGTCAGATAACTATGGTGGATCTAAACCTTTAAACTAATAACATATGCATGCTCTAGCTACAATTGTCTTTCTTGGAAATGAATTTAAAAATAATGTAATGTGGGAAGCCAGGTGTGTTCTGGAGCAGCCACTGGTAGAAAAACAACTGAAAGGGCCAGAACAATGCTGTTGTTTCTAAAAAGGAACTGCTCCCTACAGGGTGACATCAGCAGTTGTAAGGAAGAGGAACTCAGTGGTTGCTGTTGTCTAAACTGTTAGCGAAGGAAAAATTGGCATTTTTGGAGCAGTACCTATTCCTTCTGTCACATGTGCTCAATGATATATTAACCCATGAAGAGAAGATGTTTTTAAAATGTTGAAAGATACCAAATCAGTAAATATGGTATTTTTTGGCATAGGATTTGTTCCTCACTGATGACACATCGTATTTGTTCTGTTAAATTTTATGAGTGCCTTACGCACTTGATGTCAAATCTGGAAGTCAAGACAAATTCTTAATCACATGTTTGCTCATGGGTGGAGTGACAGGAAGGTGATAAATGCCCTTAATTCTTTTGAGGGGACCCTTTCCTTAGCCAGGCCAAGCTGTCAGGGGGTTGCTCCTGTTGCAGGGACGCAGTTGCCGTTCTGCAGCCGGTGCTGGTGCCAGAGCAGCCCAGCGCTGTTCCCATCACACCCTGGCAGCACTGGCTGTGCCCAGCTCTGCCCAGAGCTGCTCTTTGGTGCAGTGAACACATCTGAGGGCCTGGGCAGAGGGAGCAGGACTGGCCCTCGCTGTTGACCACAGCTCTCATGGCTGATGGCACCTCCGTGGCTGATGCTGCCTCAGGACAAGTTGCAGTAACACGTTCCTTTAACCTCACTCATCTGTGCCTGATCCATTTACCATTAAGCAATTAAACCATACTTGGAAGAATAAGCAAAACTTAATTGTTTCCTTGCCCGTTGTTGAAGGCCTGACAGCAGCACATGTTTAATTCTGGAATATTTTTTGTTTCTAGGGGGAAGAGTAAAAACATGGAAACGGAGATGGTTTATTCTGACTGATAATTGCCTGTATTACTTTGAATACACAACAGTGAGTATATCTCTTGGTGAATTTTCTTTGTAATCAAGATTTATAAGTAGCTAATAATGTGATATTTTCCTAATTTTTTAGGACAAAGAACCTAGAGGAATTATTCCTTTAGAAAATCTTAGTATAAGAGAAGTCGAAGACCCTAGAAAACCAGTAAGACATTTTCATATTTATTTATTTAAATGAAGATGAGTAAAGCATATGGAACTTAATTGTACTATTAAATGAATTTATTTGTCAGTTTTGTTCTTTTAAATTTAAATTCCTTTCTACCCTCCAGAACTGCTTTGAGCTCTACAACCCCAGTCATAAAGGTCAAGTAATTAAAGCATGTAAAACTGAAGCTGATGGCAGAGTGGTGGAAGGCAACCATGTAGTGTACAGAATATCTGCTCCCACCCCAGAAGAAAAGGAAGAGTGGATTAAATCTATCAAGTGAGTTTGAAGTCTTAAATGTCTTTCAGAAATGAAGTGTAAGCTTTTTTCAGAGCATGATACTAGCAGAATTTGTTGTAACTTTGAAGAACTCTGATGTGGCAATGTCCTTAAGGACTAACAGTGAGCTCTGTGGAGCTGATGGATCAAAACACAAATCTGTTACTGGTCCTAAGGAAATAGTGCTGCTAACTCAGATGAGGAGAATATGGATTTATTGTTCTATGCAAATGTAGAACCTTGTTGGAATCCTAATTCTGTTGGATTCTTAGTTCACTCAATAATTAACTTGAGTGACATGTATCTTAAGCATGTTCACAAACAGCTTTGAACTTCTACAGCTTGACTTTATGTTGGAAGGTTTCTAAGCAGACTCACACTCACAGAAATAAATAATAGTCAAGGTGTGAAGGTGTGAACTCTAAACAAATCACAGTCTAATAGCACCTTGTGCTGAAGAAATATCTGTGGTGCTTACAAGTCAGCCATCCATCTTAGGAGTGTGGAGTCATCCACAAGGAAGAGGGAACAAAAGTTAAGAGTTTTCAAAACCAGGTATTTGTTAATCAAACCAATGATTCCTTTATTCTCTTCCAGAGCAAGTATCAGCAGGGATCCCTTCTATGATATGCTGGCAACAAGGAAAAGAAGAATTGCAAATAAGAAATAGAACATGATCAGCAACTTGCAGACCTGCATCAACCTATAACTGAACATACTGTGGAGTGATAAATTGGACAAACTAAATGAAGACAACTGTAAATTTTATATATATATATATATACACACACACATATCTATACATTTTACTATGGCATAAAAACTTGGCAAAACTTTTTGGGGTAAATAGTTACTGGTATATCATTTGAAGTAAGCTTCAAATCCCAGAGAATGTTTATATTGGAACTTAATTCAGCTGAACACATGGAAGTCTTGTTTCAACTTCCATGAGTGACAACGCCAGTTTACTTGGGTTGGGAGGGAAGGGAGTTCAGGGCTAACACTAAAATGTCCTCTACCTGTTACCTGAGCACATTTCCCATAGAAGAAGGAGTGTTTGTAAGACTGAGTTCTCACTAAAGTGCAGCACCAGCAGTGGAGCACAGCATGGTCTGGCACTGCATTTTCCTGCAAGCAGAAACCTCACAGTCCCCATGTCAGTGTTCAGTGTGTGTTTCACAGCAACAGCTGAGTGCAGCCTTCATTCAGGATTCCTCTCCTGCCTTGATGGAAATAGCTTTTCTTCAGAAACACAGTGACTGGCGGCTCAGCAGGGACCCCGTGGTGCCAAAGGGTTTGTCAGGGTGCACTGAAATTCAGGCAGAGGTGTGAGACTGTGGCCATGGCATGAAGTACCAGATGTCACCTGGTGTTTGCCAGTTGGCTGAAACTCACTCCTGTCTGCTCATACACTCACAACAAACACTAAGGTTTAATCTGCTTTTTATATACTAATGTCCTTCTTATGTTTGAGATGCTGTAGTTTGATTAACACTAAGTTATTACTAAAGGAGAGAGATGACAGGGCTTGTGTGATTTTAGGCCTTGCATATGAAAACACCCCCAAATAATTTCATACGCATGCAGTGTTTTTAAAGGGAAAAGCTGAGAAGGTGAATGGTCTCTGTAAGATGCAGCCCTACAGAGTTAAACAAGCTGGATTCATTCCTTTGCTTGATAACAAACTTTGGACACAGAGTACATGCAAGTTGATACAAGTTAAGTATTTTTATTGCATTCGTAATGGCAGTTTTCAGACTTGTGTTACAGCAGTTGAAATTGAAAAAAATATGCATTTTTTACTAAAAAATAAACTATTGATTACTTGGTGCAGCTAGGCTTCCCCTCAGGCACGTCTCTGTTTTTGACATCTGTGAAGATCTTTCTGAGGTCCTACTGATGGGTCTTTCAGAACACATCAACTGCTGCAGCAGCTCTTACTCCAGTGTTTTCCTGTTGATAGCACACATGCTGTTCTTAAGGTAAAACCCCTAATTCCACAGTGGGGGCAAAAAGTGGGAGGCTTTGACTCTACTGCTTCTGTTAATACTCAGTTTTTCCCAAACTTGTTGAACCTGAGCCCTGCCTACTATGCCAGTGAATGTGTTGGAGACCCAAAATGTTAAAGCAGCTTTGCTTGTTGGTCATGGGAGCAGCTCTGGGTCTGTTGCAGGGAGATGTTCTGCACTGGCAAAACCACAACTTAGCAAGCTGATCTGTTTGAAATCCCTTTGAACTCTAAGGGAGAGTCTGTCTCACTGTTCTGTCTTACTCATTTGCCTTGTTTTGCATGGGGTGTCAGCCTTGTGAGTGTTTTGCTTTATTGCATGTTTGCAAAAGAGGCTGAGAGGAAAAGAACAAAGTAAGCCTTTCCTGCATTTTAGATTTTCCCCAGGGTGTGTGGAATTGCTTGGGTGAATGTTTAAATCTTAGTGCTTCCAAAGGAGTAAAACTCAGCCAGAGGAGGAAGAATCCTCGAGTAAGTGTCAGTGTGGGGATATCTTTTCTTAATGGAACACATTTAAACTCTTTATAGAAATGAATTCAGTTGTGTGTCCTGTGTTTGCAGAGCAGCACCATCTTGGAGCTGCTGCCAGCACTTCCTCTGAGCCTTCAGTTCTGCAGTGACATTTTGTTTCGGACAAGTAGATTTGTCATGCAAATAGTGAGAGGCCAAATCAGTGGTACTAGAGCATAAAGGTGAAAGGCAGCAAATGCATTTGGAGGAATGTGAGATTACAAAAGCATTCATAAGCCATGAAGCACGTTATATCAATTCTTACCTTTTGAAATACTTTTGAGGAAATCTATTTATTTAACCAGGTGAGGATGTCTGCCTAGAAGCATGAAGGAAAGGCCTTGGCAGTTAATTTACTGTATTTAGTTTGAAGTTCTTATATCCAGCAGAAATAATTATTTAGAGTAACATGTAACTGAGGATATTATAGCAGGAAATATATTATTTCTTAGCATTGAAATGCAACATCTTAAATGGCTACTTGTGGTGCTCAGTGTATCTATTTAATTTACCAAAGCTAATGGAATAGCGTTTTTGTGTGTAGTAATATTTGATTTCAAATGTTCTTTGTTAACAGTATTAACAGGGAGTGAAACTGGCCCAAAATTTCCACTGGCCACGAGGCCAGTAAAACAAAGTGGCTTGTGAAAATTTTGGCCATTATCAGGTACTATCCACGAGGGTGAAGAAAAATCTCTCAACCTTTCCCTTTTTTATTGGGCTTCAAGTCCAGGAGTGGCTACTGAAAGTGGCTGCTCAGTGGCCTAAAGCAGGATCTGTTACAGTTTGGCCATGCTGAGGAAAAGTCCTCTGGGGACAGCAGGTTCTCCCTCCCTGTGGCACTGAAAGCTGAGTAATTCCTGAGCTCTTTGCTTCTGACCCTGCAGGGAGGAGCAGGGAGCGCTGTGGGGCCAGTGCAGCTGGGAGGGAACTGTACACAAAACTTAATAAGCTCAGCTGGACTGACTTAAATTTTACAATATTCTGACAAAATAAGCTCTGCGTCACTTAGCATTTTGAACCATTTTAAACTGGTACAAAACAGAACCTTTATAAAGTGAGCAGCATTTATAATGCTTCATATATTAAAAAACTGCATATTTTTAAGATTTATTACATATCTATGTAGATATGCTTGCTGGAAAAGCTAGGTCTGTTGTAGACCAGATACTACAAATTAAGACTTGTGGCTTACCAGTTTCATTTCTATATTTTCTTGGAAAATGTTTCTAGCTAGAGTTTAAATATAAAATGTAAATACTGTACAGGTATGTATTGATATGAGTATTACTTGGTGTATACAAGTGATTTGCATGACAAATATTCTGTATCAATCATTGTTATAACGGTGATGTTCTTATGTAAAGCCACTGCAATATTCATGTTTTCATTTATCATTAAGATGTGTTGCTTAAATCTGTCAATTTTCTCAAAATAAAGTGTGAAACTGTACTGCCTCCTCCTTTACCAGCAATACATGGGAGGCAGTTGCTGACTCTTACCAGGTTAAGGTTTAATTTTACAACTGCTCTTGCAAGTAGAAGGCCTCTCTTCCCTACCTTTAGGCACGGTAATTTAAATTATCAGGTTTAATTTTTCAGAGAAAAAACCCTTCAACTGCAAAATATTTCAGTGAAGTGTGTTAGCACGTGAGTGTGGCTCCAGTAAAAGCTGCTTTCCCTTGAGAGCCACCCTAAATTGAGGTGTTTTATCCGTTCCCTGCCAGGAGTTTCAGTCAGATGCGGGGGGAAGCGGATCTCTGCTCCTGCAGCATTAATGAGTTTCCTCAATTAGCGTTAGAAGCAGGTGCCCTCCCTGCTCTGGGGGCAGCTGTTGCCTCTGGGGCTCTGAAGGGAGGCACAGCAGCAACACAAGCTCCTTTCAGACATTTGTGCAGGAGTTACTCATCAAAGGACAAGACACCAAATCTTGGAGCCAGAGGACAAAAGAGGAAAAACAACAGAGCCAGGTACAGGACAGGAATGTTGGTTACTTTGCCGTGTCACTTTATGTAACGTCACATAACTGTTGCCATAGGAACATTATGCATGGTTTGGCCTAATGGTGTTCTCCATGTGCCAAAATAGTTTAAAGTATTTAGTGAGTGAGACATTAACCTTGCTTTTTTTTAACCTTTTTTGTTGTTGTTGTTTTTTGTTTTGGTTTGGTTTTTTGTTTTGTTTTTGTCACACACAGTACCAAGCTCCCAGCTGGGTCCCTGGCTGGGGAAGCTCTAAGTTCAAAGGAGAAACTTTCTCTCCATCCTTGGCCAGGCAGCTGCAGTCCCAGGTTCTGATCTCTGCTCACACCAACAGCATCTTCTCCCCTCCAGAGAGACTCCTCAAGTGTCAAACACACTCTGTCAGCTCCCAGCTCACAGTGCACGTTAAATAACTCAAGTAAAACTCAAGTAAAAATCCATTTTAACTTTGCTGTATTTATATACTATATAAATTTTACATGCTATATATTTACAGTGGGGCAAGTGCTTTTTATCTTTAAAAAAACAAAGATCAAACTTTAGACATCTCTGAACAACACAGCTTGTATAAACCAGACAGATTATTCAGATGAACTGTATTTAATACAGGTTCCCCACTCATCTCCTGATGCAGGACCAGTGAATAATAAGTGCATCACAGTTTGATAGCATTTAATAATAAAAATAAAAATCACAGTATGAATTTGTCTGTAACTAGACACTTAGAGAGACAAAACAGACAACTGAGACTTAAGACAAATGACAGTATATTAAGAAAATGTAATAAAAACATATAGAACAATATACAAATAGTCTTGAGAGATACATTCAGAACTGCATATTCGTTGTTTCACAATGCTGAAAACCAGAAGATTTTCTTCAGATCTTGAATATAACTCAAATGTGAAGTAAATTAGTTTCTAGTGTCAGACCACAGAAAAAAAAAAAATGAAGCTCTTGCAAAACTCATGAAGTTTTAAATAAGTCTTTAAATTAAATATACAGACTGTCAGTTGCAACTTTTATAATTCCTGGTCGCTCTTGCACCAGATGTCTTAACTTGGAGTAACATTACATGAATAACATAAAGTCAACCTGAGTCTGTAATTAAGCAGCATTTGAGATGGTCTATTCCAGGGCATTATCTCAGCTCAGTGAGATATTCATGTGGTAATTTACAATGTTCAGCAGTTGTAAAAAGTTTTCACCCTTTTGGATTAGAAGTATATTTTAAAAAAGAAAGTCTCAAGTTAAAAACTAAAAAAAAGTTCTTATATGGTAAAATTCTGTACAGAAATGTTAAGCACCACTTATGACTGGATTTTGTCTTGATGGTAATTGATAATAAATGTTAAGTTTTGATGGTCGCTCTCGGTAATGTCAGGTTTGAAGGTAAGAAGTCGTTGGTTTTGATGATGAGAAGGTGTTGGTTTTGAAGGTGAAGGGTTGTTGGGGTTGGTGTCAGAAGTCCTTGGGGTTGTGGTGGGTTCAGTCTGAGTATTGAAGGCTTTCTTCAGTCAGCTCCACAACTGCAAGGCAAAAGGAAACAAGGTCAGTCCTGCTGTGACATGAAACCTTAAACTCTCTCTAGAAGATGAACTCAAAGCTGCCCCAGCTCCATCTGCTCCCCCAGGACAGGATCCAACTTCTCACCCAGCAGCTGCACCCCAGTTCCAGGCCAAGGCTGCTCCACTGCAGAGCCTCGGGACACAGACACCTGCTGTAACAGCAAGTGCTGGACCTTGGCTGAATCCAATTTAATTGCACTTTTGCCTAGAAAGTGTCTTTGTTTTAGTAACAATCTTGTGGTCACACTGACCAAATCTTAGCTACAAAAGCAAAGCCTTCAGAAATTTGCTGAGACAACGTGTAGGAAAGAATTGCTTCAAAGCTGCTTCCCCCATCCCGGGTACATTTTTCTTAAACCACAATTTATCATTCGCTGTTTTCATCCTTATTAATCTATTCAAAATAACAGGAGTCAGATGAAAAGGCACAACCTCACAATTCCTCAGTGGTTCCTTGCCTGTCCCTACCTTGGGATGTTCCAATACTCAAAAAACTTGGCCAAAGTGGCCTCTTTAGAAAGCAGCCTCCAATCTTCAGAGAATCCTACTTGAGACCCATTTAAAATTAAAAAAAGAGTAACCTTCCAGAAGATGGAGCTAATTAACATCCATGGACTTGAGGAAATACTAAAATTCCCAAGATTTAAAGTGTTTTTGCCAGCCCTGGTGCTGTGAGCAGCACGTTCAGCAATGAACAAACAGCTCCTTGCCCTTCCCCTGCATGGCCCAGCACCCTGAGCAGGGAGATGCAGAAATTGAATTCCTCGCTAACCCTGACTCGTTTGGAAAAACCCGAGTTTGCCATCTGCTGGCCAGAGAATCGCTAAGGCCAAAGCACTGCTGAGCACAATGGTTTTACTCTGTTCAGTTCCTGATTTGCATTTTTCATGTTAAAGAATAATGGGTGCCCAATCAGCTTTCCCTCCACTCTGTATTCTTAGAATAGAACTTTTGGTTATCTCTGTCCTAAAATACCATCAGTTTTCCACAAATGCACTTCCCCTTTGCCTTGAGCAAACTTTCCAGTGCAAGAACTCAGTGCACTGACCGTGGCAATTTGCCTGAGTGTGGAAACCCCATGAAAGAGATTTTAATTTTCCAGAATTTCAAGATTAAATTTCTCCAATTCTTTTGTTTTCTGTGCTATAATAATGACAGTTTCAACAGGACTAGAAATGAACAGGACTGTCACTGAGCATTAACCCAAACTTTAAACTCTGGGTAAGTATAAAATGTAGAAAATTTAACAAACTGGCATTTGGATAGTGAGCTGTCTTCTTCAAAGATTACTTCACTTATCTTTTGAGTAAAATAGGTAGGGGATTGTTTTGGTTTTCTATTAAAATAGATGAGTAACTGGAACTGGTTTATGTCATTTAATAGGCATTTAATAAGGTTTTATTTCTATAATAAACACTTCTGTTCAGCAAAAATTTCATGGGAAATGTTGTCAAGTTTGATTTTAGATGTTGAATTTGTTGCAGTGTGCAATCATCTCCACTGCATAATTTTAGAGCTAATTAATTTAAACTAATTAATTTATCTACTGCGAGCCCAAGTTGAGATTATGACAAGCAACAGCTGAGAGCTCAGTGTTAAATTTAGTCATGCACACAAATTCATATTTGGGTTTTTTGTAAGAAGCACCAGACAGACTTTTTCAATTATTAAAACCTGAGAAAGAGCTGTTTCCTCAGCCCACTTGTATTGTAAAGGCTAAACTGACAGAAAAACCCCACAATGAATAAAACAATGGCAGGAATTGAACACTCTCCAGGTGTTGAATTGGGAAGTGGCCTCTGGAGGTTTGACAGCTGTGCTTAGGAGAAGGACCAACAATATTTCAGTATTCTCACCAACTCCTGTTATTCTGAGTGAGCCACCAGCATTATTTCTGTGCTGTGACCAGCTGAATGGAGTATTTTATTTAAATCACAGAATGGTTTGGGGGGTGGAAGGGATCTTAAAGATCATCTATTTCCAACCCCCTGCCATGACACTGTTTGGAAGCTGGGATAACACACACAGGGATTTGATCCCACAAGCATTTAGAGATTGTTGTGAAGAACCAGGAGTCCTGCCAACACCCCAGGCCCTTACCTCTGACATACTCAGTGGATGCCAGGGAGCTGCGTTTCTTGCTGTCACCTGCACCAGAAGGCTTCTCTTCCTTGGAGGGGTGTTTAGTGCCCTGGGTTCTGTATTGCTCACATAAATGGTCATCTGGAGGACGGGACTCTTCCTTCTTCTCCCATGTTTTCTTCTGGAAACGAGGATCTAAATATTCCAATAAGTCCTTCAGTTTCCTTTCGTGCTTCTTCTTTTTCTTATGTTTGCGATTGTCATTGTCAAAGTGGAGCACAGAGCAATCCAAATCATAAAGTCTGAAGGAAACATGCAAGTTAAAAATAGAAAAACAGATGTGGCACTTGATGTATGTATGAAATGTTATTTATTTACCACAGGTGACGACTTGCAGAGTGTTTGCTACTTTGTGGTACTTTCTGCACATCTAACTGAATTTAGATGCAGCGACTTTAAGCCCTCAGAATGAAGGACAAGAGGTCCTGGTTTGTACACAAATCGTTAACAGGCATACGGGGATTTAAAAAAAAAAATTTAAAATTGTAACCTAATCAAGAACGGTGTGCAGATGTTATTCTGACTACATTGTCCAGCTCTAGTCTTGTAAAACAATTCAGCAACATCTTCCCTATCTTCTCTTGGCCAACCTAATGTCATGATCCCGTCACATTATGACAGATAAGTTACTTAGAAACAATGAAAAAAAGGCAGATATGAAAATACCCGGAAAATAATTAGGAAAAACTTGCTGATTATGCTGGAATCCTTGCTTACTTGTAATCCTTCTCTCGATGTTTATCTTTGGACTTCTTTTTCTTCTTGACCTTCTTATACTTTTTGATTCTTTGGTCATCTGTCTTTCTGCATTTCTTTTCTATGTCACTTTCACTTTCTTCTTGGTGGGAGTATTTTCTTTTGCCGTTTCTTAGTTTTTCATTTTCCCGGGAAGAGTCCTCAAAATTTGAGTGAGCTGACACTGGTGGAAGTGCATGCCTTTCACGAGAGTATTTTTCTGAGTGCTGCTGAGGTACTGAACAATGGTGGAAGTTTGCTCTGTGGCTGCTGAAGTGATGCACGTCCTCCTCTCGGGAGAGTGTGCTGTGAGCCCATCTGCTTTTGCAGTGATAATCCTTGTGTGACCGGCTGTAAGCTTGGCTCAGTTTGTCATAGTCTTTATCACAATGAGAGGACTTCCTCTCCCTCCCATCCCTTGTTCCATGGGAGGAATAATAATCGCTGTAGTATCTGCACTTTTCCCATCTCCGTGGTTCATCCTGATAGTATCTTTCTCTAATCCAAGGCCTGTCTCCTTTGGAATAATAATATCTATTCCTGTCTGGATCTGTCCTTTCTCTGCTCCGGGATCTGTAACGAGAATATTTTCCTGAGCTCCTGCCGTTACTGGGACTGTTCCTTTCGTTGTGGGAGGATCTGTACTTGCTCTCACTGCAATACTCCTGCTTATGACGGCTTTGCTTGTTTGTCTCCACGCTGTGAGAGCTCCTCCTCCTGTGGGAATGATCATCTGGTTTGTTCCTGCTTTGCCTCTCCTTCTCCTCAGTGTCTGAATTTTCTCTCTTCCTCCGGTAATGCTCTTTGTCGGTTCTTTTAGAGTCGTGGATTTTTTTCTTATTTTTTTTCATATATTTATCATCATCATCTTCACATATTTTATTACTCAGTCCCTCATCTGCTCTAGAAAATTGACTTTCCAATACTTTATCCAGCTTTGTAATAGAAGAGTCATTAACGGGTGGTACCTCTACATAGTTATTAGAAATGTCCTTTGTATCTTGGCATTTATCTGTAATATCTAGAGATGCAAGTTTTTTAGAACTACATTCAATGTCAGGCTTTATAGAGGAAGTTTGCCCTAATTTCTCTTTGCTCTCAGGAGACCCTTTGATGTACAAAGGATTTTCTTTTGAAATGAGTTCAGGTTCCTTTGATCTTCTTAGTTTGTCTTTATCTCTGATGTCTTCAGACTCACACTGCCCAAGGAATTCACCTTCAGTATCCAAAGATTTTTTCCTAACCTTGTGCTGACCATTGATATTGAGATGTGCATTATCAGCTTTTGTTATAATACTTTCAGCAACTTCTTCTTTGGTAAAAATGGTTTCAGAATCTGATTGACTAAAAAGTTTCTCAACCTCACAGCTAAAGTTGGAAGGAACCTTCCTGGATTCTTCATAGGCAAACAGTGCTTCCATCACTACAGTTTCCATAACTCCATCATTGTCAGAAGATTTCTGAGGTCCAGAGACACTGCACAAAAATAAGAACACATTTTTAACTTGTGAAAGTCCATCCAAAACTCTGAAAGACGTTGGCTTTAGAAAACCATTCTTACACCTCCCTCAGTTCCCATGGAAAGTTTTTCTTCTCTCGGTTCTGCAGGTCTTGCCTTAAAAAACCCATTCCCAACACATCCAACTCCTTCCACTTGCAGCTCTGAATGTCACCAACAGGCAGAACAACTATTAGAATTAGAAAAAATGTAAACACACAAATTTCCCACTCTCCCAAGTGGGAGAGCAGATTATGGGAATTTACATTCACTCATCCTAGGATGCAAAAAAGGGAGAGGATTAGAAAAAGTATTCCAGATAATGGAAGAAAAATGTAAAAACATCCTGTGAAAGTTCTTCAGGAGGCATCTGCCTGTATTTAGCACCAGAACACTGTGTGCCCCATGCTGGTGTCTGCAATGCCAGATGTGGAATGTGGAAATCTCTGTACTGATGTAAATCTCTGGAGCAGTATTAGTAGATGGGTAAAACAGTAATAAACTTGTATGAAATCTTGTTTTAATCAGAGTATAGTCATTTTACCTTTTTTCCTCTGACAAGCTGTTCAGCTGGCTGTATGTAAGAGATTCTAAGATACCTTGAGGATCTGGTGACAAAGCTTTAGGCATCTACAATTAAAACACAGAAGTTAACAAATAGAAAGAAAAAACCTATTTTTTAGTAGGAGACTACTGCTGACAAACTTCCAACATTACATGTTAAACAAGATCACTGAGTTACCTGCACTACTCCCACTTCACACATCATCCCCACTCTTCCCAAAAATGTATTTTATGAAAATTATGAAGTATTATCTCCCTGAATTTCTCTTATGTTGACATGTGTCACATGTCAGCTCAGCTCTGCAAATTCAGTGGGATAACAGCACAAAGGGTTAGAATGAAATCCGTGCTGTTTTCTTGGTAATCCGCATTGTAGTGTTCATGAATACTGAATATATCACAGGTGAGCAAGTCCAGATGAACAAATGGAACTCACCGTTTCAAGCACTCCGTTTGCTTTAGAGAAGAAAATCTCAGAAGGTTTAATGGGTTGGACTTGGCAAGTGGAATCGTCAAGTTTCAGTCCATTTTCTTTATATTCATTATCTAAACTAATAGCACCATTTAAGGAATCAAGTTTTGGCAGCTCGTGCTGGGATCTTTCTTCAGCATTCTGACAGGATGAATGGGAGTTATGCAACGTACGGACCACCTTCCCAAGCAGGATTCCATTGGAAGAGAGGACATTGCAATTCCTTTTGAACAAGCCCTTGGACTCCTCGGATTTTCCCGAAGGTTCTGCACCGTAGGGGACCATGCTGTCAGAACAGAGCTTGGGGTTTCCATTCACTGCTGGCTCAACAAAGATTTCATCAGGAACCTCCTGCTTGGAGACATTAGTAGCAACTGACACTGTGGAGAGGTTTGAGGTAGGCTCTGCTGTGGAAGAGTTTGTAATTGTGGCTGAAGGAAAGGGCTTCAGCTCCTCCTCCTCCACAGCGCTGCTGGGACACTCCTGCGGCAGCGCCTGCCGCGGGGGCAGCTTGTTGTGAATACTGATGGTGATCTTCTGCGGCTTGGAAGGGTCTGCCATGGAAGGCCTGGAAATGGCCCAGTTCTGAACACAAGCTGTTGGTGGAGCTGAAGATGGCCTTTTGACAGCAACACCAACAGTACTGGGATCTTCTTTTAAGGGTCCGTTTCCATTTAAACGATTTGAGCTCTGGATTTGAAGAGATTGTAAGATGGACATGTTCAAACACAGCACTGGAAGTTTTACAACATTAAATTCTCATTCTAAATAGTTCTACAGATTGTCACAACACCTAAGAAGAAACCTCACCTCCCTTTCCATATAAATGCAGGTCCAACAGGTGTGTGTAAATCCTCTCTTTGGTGTCAAATCTGCACCAGTTTGACACCCACCCAAGCAACTTAACAGTGACTAAAACTATTCAGAAAATATTTATTTTCCTTTTTAAATGCTCACTGACAACACTGGAATAATTCTGCTAGTACTCAGGAACAAGACAATTTGTATTCTATCACTGTCTCAACTAAAGTGACACTGATAGGGATGGGGCAGATATTTACTTTTAAAATTTAAGTTATTTAGGCATTAATAGACTACTTAAATTGTCTCAAGAGCACAGATCTCAGGCTTTAGAAAGCTGAGCTGGAAGGGTATGGCTGCACAATTAAGGATTAGCCACTGTTTGACTAACTCTGGCTCTAGCACAAGGGCTATGAAGAAACCTGCAGTGTGGAGGGGAAAATAAAGCTCAAAAAAGCCCACCCCACACCAAAACCCACGATAATTTGGTGCTGTTCTCTGTCCCCTCCCAATTAATTACCTTCATCATGTGAGGAGGAAGGCGTGGTCCCATGAAGGCAGCCTGCTTGCTGTTGGCGCCGCGCTGGCCCAGGAAGGAGCGCGGGTAGGAGGGCGCGGGCAGGTAAAACGCTCGCTCGCCCAGCGTCAGATCGTAGCGCCTGCCGACACACAGGAGGGACAGCTCAGCCCTGAGCTCCTCTTACAGCCTGGTCAGGCTTAAACCCCCTCCCATCAGCTCAAAGAGCAATGTACACGACACCAGAGAATCTGGTACACGACACCAGAGACACGTCTGGAGGATTCAGGCAAGACTACAAACTGAGGATTAGAGAATAGTTTTCCTACAATGAGTGTCCTTTCCAGAGCAATGATTCAGCCTCACACCACCTCTGGCCATGATTTCTCCTCTTTTCTAAAATGGCCAGCTACAGAGAGCAGATAGGAAGCAGAGTATCCAAGTGTACAAGTTTAAGGTCAAGGAATGAAAGATAATAAATTAATTTCCACTTAGAAATATACAAACACTAATATTTTCCTAGGGTGAAAAGACTTGAAATCAAGAAAAGTATCAGCAACTTGATAGCAAAAATATTCTGAGCACATCCGGTGTTATTACCTGATATAAAAAAGTACGTAAGCTTGCTGATTGAGAACTGTTTTGATATCAGAAAGCTCTACTGAGGCATCATTCATTCGGTACCAAAGTCCATTACCAGCCTGCAAACAAAGAATATCTTCAGATGAATTGCATGTGTTCCAAAGGACATCACAGATAGAGCCCTGCAGAACAAAGCATACTAAAACAAAGCAAACAAAGCACATGATGCAATGTTTTCCCCTAAAACCAGTGGTTATCAGTAACATTTTAATGTCTTGGCCAGCACAGATTTTATCCTGGTAGAAGCTGAGCTGATCCCTACCTTAATGAAGCAGAGATAGTGTCCAGCATTGCAGTTGAAGCCACTATGTACAAGAACTGCATATAAAGCATAGATGAGGGGTTCTCCAATAGATTGGGACATATATGCTCGGAGATCCAAATATTCAGGATATTTTACATCCTAAACAAAGACAAAGAAGATTCAAAAGTTATCCTGAAATACTTCACGGAACAGCCTGAAAAAGACACAGACTAGGACTATATAAACATATTTTTCAATTCACTTAAAAATGCCTGTTCTCAGAAACAACATTTAACAACTTCTGTTTTCTACAGAGTTAGCTCTTTAAGGGCAAGGTAGGTTCTTATGGTCACACAGGAATCCTCTCAGTATTAAAAAGTATTAAAAAAGAAAGTAACAGCCACAGCTGCTAAGCTGTTGTATGAACTTCTCTAACACTGTAGTTACTGTCTGAAACGTGAACAACATTAAAATGAGTATTCCTCTTTGGGAAATGTCCACTCTCAGAAGATAAAGCAGCATTCCAGCTGCAAACATACCTTGTTGATCTTTCCACCTGTAAAATTTGCAAATCTTTTCAGCGATATTGTGAGAACATTGGAAGAGCGATGTATCGTGTATCTCTTTGATGCTGGAACCATCTTTTTGCACCTTCAAAACAAGCACAGACATATTTTTAACAGTATATTCTTTTCTCACCCAGAAGTCAAACAAGTTTTCATCTTTCACACATGCTTGTGCTATTGGAATGATATTTTGCTTGTATAATATGCTAGATGTTTTCTTAAATCCATAAACTGCATTTCAGCTTTGTTAATAGAGAGAACATAGCAGGACATTAGAGACAGCTCTACAGAACAAAGAATAAAGGATTTAGGACATTATCTCTTGATAGCCAAATAAATGCCTGAAGGTGTATCTTTCTTATGTCAAAAAGGTAAGGCAGTTAAAAATTAAAAAAAAAAAAAAACCACTGGAAGGGAACAGCCATTCTGCAAGGACAGACATGGGACAATATTGAGTTTTCTTGTACTGAGGTTTCCTGGAAAGATGGAAACCCTTCAAAACAAAATTGTTAATTTAGTTTGTTTCACTGCACACTCAGAGGAGGTACAGACCAAGTCCTGAAATGCACAAAGACTGAAATATGTCACTTCACACTGTCAAGAAAATACTGCTCAGAGCTAACAAGCAGAAAGAATTTAATAGCCTCTTTTCAAACTGATGTTAAAATACAAGGCACAGAATTCCAAACTGATGGAGAAAGCCAATGAACAAAATAAGAGAGCCACTAATAATAATAATAATAATAATAATAATTTAATAATTTTTAAAAGTAGTTTATAAAATTCTGAAACTTGTATTTAGAAATGGAGATTTCAGGCTATCCTTACTAGAAAAAATAATGGTAGAAAACAAAAAGGAAACTGAAAAGTAACATAATAGTTTGCCAGCAATGGAGATTACACTGTACAAACACCAAATCTTTTTTCTCAAACTTTTTGTGAAAAAGACCAAACTTCTGGGTTTCTGTGTGACTAAGCTGGTGTTGCCTCCCAGCCCAAATCCTTGTCCATATCCACACTCCAGCTCACCGGTTCTTATCAGACATGCCTTTGAACTTCTGGCCATGAGTATTTTAGTGTCACACTCAGGAAGGCTGACAAGCCCCAGCACACACAGCATTAGGAATAAAATTCCAACGTGAGCAATGCAATTCTTATAAAGTATTTCCAAATATTCAAACAGAAATACAAAAATTACTCATTTCGAAACAAGTGCATTCTTTTCCAAGCTATGAATGATTTCAGTACATTATTTATGTAAACAAAAAGAAATTAAACAGCAAGCCATGTCTGTCTCATTGCTGAACAAAGCCAAGAGATAACTCATCCTCCAAGTCATGCACTGCACTGAACAGGTATCTTGTATCAATGTGTAAGTAAAAACAATCTTACTTGCTACACTTATAGCTATTTTCACCATCCAGCTGTTCCGGTTTCACAAATTGTTCTAGAGCTCTGGTGACAGATGTAACTGCCTGGATGAGTAAGAAAGTAGAACACTAAATCACAAGAAATGCAAAGTTTCAAGCACTTAAAAGCACTTTAAAAAGAGAACCTGGCTAATTTATACTTAACTGAACCAGCAAACACTGTGAAGGAGGAGACAGAAACAAAGTTCATTGAATATTTACTTCATTTCAAAATGACCTCACTTCAAAATGAATAAATTTTGCAGTGCCAGACAGTATCTGTGGTATGCCTTGGCATCAATAATGAGAACAATCAAACCCAGCAGTCTAACAATAGACGTATATTGAAGTAGAGTAATTGAGAAGTATGATTATATCATTGGTTGTGTAGCTATAATTATTATTTTTCCAGTTTAAATCCAATCTAAACACGGAGAGCATTTCCATGGCTTCCACAGAACAACCAAATCCAATCCACCACTACCCACCACCAAGCTGTTTTGTTTCAACAAGATAAGTTTCTAAGCAAAATGATTTTATTTCATGAAGCTCTACAAGCCTTTACACACCTCAGCCCTCCTCACAACCATCTCACCTTTATGTCCAGAGTAACGTCGAGAAATGGCTCGTACGTATCTGACACTGCTTTGCAGTTCAAGCACTTTACTGGAATCAAAATACAAATGCTTAACATCATGTGAATGAGACTGACTGCATGAATTTAAATTATTCATACACATCACTTTAGTCAAACTACAAACTCCTTTGCTAGAGGCAGACAAAAAGACACACATCAGTTCGAAAGAAAGTAAATTTTTTAAAAAAGTACCTCGAGATCTTAGATATCCTCCAAATATTTGATAAATAAGTGTGGTGGCTTGAGAAGATCTGTCTAATCTGGAAATAAATTAGAGTGAGACCTCAGAAGGCTGAAAGCACTGAGTTAATTCTTCAAACAATTCTTGGTTTTATGAAAACCAATGACATAGATTTTAATTCACGATAGTAAATAAAGTAGTAAGAGGGGGTAGGAAAAAATTAAATTTAATTATTTTATGCTTACTTGGTGCTTCCATTCAAGCAAGCTTTCTGTAAAGCATCGACAGTGAAGCATAAGAATTCATGTGCATCCTCTTGACTGCCAAAATGGAAATGTTTTCCTATTCCTAATAAATAAAAAGGTTATCATATATTTATTTCTTATAGAATTAAAGAAAGCACACATTTCTAAAATACCTCTTCTTTAAATAACAGAATTATTTATAAGCATCGAATAGCTCACAGTAAAATTAAAAAACCTGAAAATAAACCTATATCAAACTACTTTTAAGCAGTATACCAAACTTACTTTTAAGGCCATTGATAACAGACGTGGGTTTGATGGCATTATTAGAGCAACACAGGACCTGGTTGATGTGACTTTCCATGGTGCACATCATACAGAATCCTTCTACATGACCTAGAGAAAGAAGAAAGCATCCCATTGGAGTGAAATCCACATTGCTAAAAAAACCTCCACCCCAAAATAATGATAATAATAAAGTTGTGGGTGCAATGTCCACGCTCTGTGGTGTCAATATCCAACAGTTTTGCAGCATTTTATTATGCAGAACTGTACAGAATAAAACTCATTAAACCACAGCCCAGGCTGCCCAAAGGCCCATCCAACCTGGCCTGGAACATTCCCACTGGAAGGTGTCCCTGCCCATGGCAGAGGACTGGAACTAAATAATTTGAAGGTTCCTTCCAATGATTCCATGATTCTTAAATGAAATAATTTTTATATATGGGAATAAAACACAATCAGACTTCTGGGAATACATATTAAGATACCAGACTAGAAAGCACACAGGTGCTTTAGGAAAAAAACTCATGTGGATATAAAAAGAAGCTCCCCTAGGCTTAAATAAAGTCAAATATAAAAACAAAATACAAAGAACACAAATTCCAGGTTTTAAAAAATACAAACTTAATTATTTAGAACAAAATCAGCCTAAAATTTAATACGGTCTCCCCCCGATTTCTATTTGAGCTCATAAGAGATTAATTTGTAGTGCTTCCTAGAATGTTTGGGTTTTTTAATGGGTCGGCATTGAACATATAATTTATCACAGCATTAGTGCACTGCAGTATATCAGCTGTGAAGACTAAAAATCTTCAACACCAACATCCTAAATTTTATCACCTTTCTACCAGCAGGAAAGCTAAATGCCAAATGTTCATCAAATGCCTCACTTTACAATGCACTTTATTATTCACATGAAGCAAGAAATTATCTTTTCTTTAAGTTTTACCGTGGCACATTAAATTAACAAATTCACTTTATATGCCTCCTATAATTCTGAGCCTCCTGTTAGCAGAATCATAGAACCACGAAGGCTGAAAAAGACCTTTAAGATCTCATTCAAAAACAGCTGCTCCAGGCAAAATAGGAAACCAAGAATTTTCTTCACAGAACCCGTTTTTCTTTCACCTTTGGAGCTGTCCAACAGATTTCCAGTGTTAGAAAATACTCACATGACTTGGTGTGCTCAAGTGAAAGCATGTAATTGGCAAGAGGAGGCGTGTAGGTCAAACACTGGAGAGTAGAATTTAGGAAACATGTGTTGCCGAGGTTCTGCAGTCCAACTCCAACGCTTTGTGTTTGTTGCCAATCCATACAGATTTTCTCAGGCGGAAAAAGAATTCTTTGTGGCGGAGCAATGCCATCATTAACAACTGCAAGAAATTTGGGCTTTCAAAAGAGTTGTACTGGTTTTGTTTTAAAGAGGGTATTTAAAAAGTAGGATTCTGCAGGAGCAGCATGAAGAAGCAACTCTGCTCCAAAACACAGCTTTAACAGTGCCATTGAATTGGCTGGCCAACACTCTCTTTGGGACAATAGTTTATTCATCTGTTTTAATTCTTCTAATAAAAGACACAAACTGCCACTCTGATTTTAGGACCCATTTTCTTTATATCCTTCAATCTCTTAATTAAATTATTGCTCCTTTCCTTGTTGTAACTTAAACCACAAACTTACACTTGCAGTTATGCAGCAAGAGCTCAGACAGACAAACAAGTAAACAGCACCGAAAGGAACCCACAGAAATCAGATCTCTCCCTGGGCAGTGTTATTATTCAAAGACTTGTGAATAATGGAAGTCATGGTAAAATGTACTTTTCTCTCCAGAACAGAAGAGACCTAGGTACATCTGTGGATTATGAAAAGCTCCCCATATTTGATTTTACATAAATAAAAACCACTTTACAAATCAATTGTAAATAGAAAAACCCAAGTTCTGCAACACCTATCCCTGCAGCTGCCTTAGGGGATGCACAAAATTGAAGTCTGTGGCTGAACTCTTGATTCACTGTAATCTCATTTTATAGCAATGTAACAACTAAAATCTGCTTCTACTTTGGTTTTTTGCTTTTAACGAAAAGGAGGGAGGACAGAAAACACTTACCTAGATCTCTTTGGGCAAAAGGCTTTGATTTTTGAGATGATCTACAATAAATATGCCCCCCAGGACCTTTGTCCACAGAGACTTTGTTTGGATCTTCTGTTGGAGGGACCCGGCCCAAACTTGCAGTGCGTGACGTCATTTTTTTAGTACGGGGTTTCATAGATTTGTCAGAGCGTCTTGAGGAAGATTTTTTAGACTTTGAAGATTTTGGCTTGTTAACTATGGTCATTGTTCATATCTGTAACAAGGCAAAAGTTCTGTTTGACATAAGAACGTCCAAAATATTCCAGAAAGGAAAGACTAAGAGAAATCCTGTCACTTAGCCTCAAAGAACTTGAAGAACTAAACAGCTCAGAATTATTACAAACAAGGGAACAAACCCTCAAAATTAAAGAAAAAAAAAAATTCCACCCAATGCAAAACTAAATGCACAAAATAATTTTTTTTTCATCAAAACTGTATCAATATTGTTATTAACTGCTGCTGAGCTGATGACTGGTGGCACTTCTTACACTTCCATAGGATTTTAAACCACTAAAGTTACAGGATCTTTTTCTTAAAAGAAGCTGAGCAGTGGCACAATCGAGTGCTGACCTGTTGAGATCCAGGAGGAAATGTCTGGCCAACATTTTCCTGCTCCTGGGAACCACACAGCCCTGATGGCAGAGCATGGGATACAGCTCTGAGAAATCCTGGGAAAGAAGAGCAAGAAAACACTTGCAAATTTATTTCCACCTGGGTTTCTTCTGCCCTTCCAAGAAGTATTTGTTTGGATACAATTTTGGCAGCAGCCCTAGAGGTATTTTGCACCCATCATTTACAATGCTTATTTATAAACTAAGAAGTAGAATTATAAAGCATTTTTTTTAGTTCTACTTATGTAAAGTTGTTTTGTCAGGGAAAAACAAAAGAGGAATGTAAACTATAAAAAGAAAAACAAATCCTCAGCCCTTAAGAATAAAGGCATAACTGATACCAAGTCCTTTATAAAGTGCTGATTCTGTTTTAAGATGGTACCTCTTTAAATATGAGTAACTTTGTGTGCACAGAAAGCTGCTGAATAATTACATGATCAATTATCAACTCCTATATGTAATTTTTTCTTACTATCGTACTAGATAATGTAGGGCTTTTTAAGTTTAGGGAAACTATAAACTTAACTGAGGGTTTAAAGTATAACCTGCTTTGTAATATTAAAATAGCTGAGAGAACAAAGCATGAAGCAGTTTCAGATTCATGGCACAACCTGATTGCTAATGATAAAACTTCAGGTAGATTAAACAAAGCACAGCAAACCGCAGAACTTCTAGTCCCATAAAAGACAAATTATGTGTAGAAACTTTAATGAGATTTTTTTCTCCTCTAAATTTTCAATTTAAAATCTTCTCTGTACACACTTTCAATTTTAAAGATGATTACAGAAAAAAAAAATTCACTCATTTTATTGAAAAATGAGGACATTCCTGTCCATTTCAAAGACTAGGATGACAGTTCTTGGTGATTTTCAGGTGAGATTCAGACTCCAAATTGCAGATACTGGTGACATCTCCTTTTCCTGATGGAAAGGGAAGGGGTTCCAACAACATATTAGGAACTTAAAAATCAGAATCAAGACTGCAGTGAAAAGCAAACGAAAGAATATTATCACAAAAAAGCTTTGGCCTTATATTGACCAATTAGGGGAGCCTCACATATTTTAAAATTTATTTTTGACCACTGAGTAGCACTGATTAACTTATTTATTAGTTTAGTTTGCTAACTTAGTTTTAACAACTGATTACCAGATAACAAACATTAGACACCCGCAAATATCATCAAACGCCATGAATAACTCAGATCCACCACTTTTTCAAAATCTGCCAATACAATTAATTTGGATATAACATCTCTTTGGTGAAGCAGCACAAACATTATTTTTCTCTCCCACTATTCACTGTAAATACAGGTTCTGTTCCTGTCCCACTGCTGATCATAAATTCACATTGCCATGTGCACTGAGTGTTTTTCCCTCTGCTATTCCCAGACTTCTCCCATACGATACTGCCAAGCAAAACCAGAACAAATAGTTGCTTTCCTCCCATTTGGAGTGTTACATCAGCGTTGTTTAGATTCTTTTTTCGCAGCCTCATCACAACACGCATCAGTTCATACTCGGATCTAAATATTTATGTTTGGCCTCCACTTTGCATACAATAAATCACAGCTCGGGAGGGTTTTATCCAGAGCCGCGTCCAGCCAGGGAGTATGCGCCTTTATCTCAGCACAAACCAAACACTTCCAGCAGCGAGTGTAAAAAAACAAGCGCGGCACAGGCAACAGCGAGGCGGAACGAGCAGCGGGAGGAAACTCCTGGGGCAGAGCCCCGGCTCCATCAGCAACACGGCCGGGAGCACAAACACCCCGGGGCAGCGCGGACACACGAACACGCCCCGCGCTGGTTTTACTTTCGTTACAAACGAAACGCAGCGGAGAGAAAGTAAAGAAGGAGTTTACCCGTGGGGAGCAGCTCCCACTCCGTGTCCGGGCCGTTGGTTGTGGCGGGACCGAGCCCAGCGCCGCGAGCGCCCGCGAGCCCCGGAGCCCGCTCACAACCGAACCGGGACCGCCAGCGACGAGCCTCGGCACACACCCGGCTCCGCTCGCTCTGCCCTCCTGTGAGCAGTCCCGCTTCCCGAACGCGTTCTGACATCGGGAGTGAAAGGCCGCTGGCACGGGCACCGCACGCAACATGTCCGCGCTGAGCGCGGCAAGAGCCCGAACACACACAAAACAAAACCCACCCGGACCGCAGGCGAGGGGGACCGGGAACCGGCCCCGGAGGAGCTCCCGCCTCGCCCTTCTTCCGCTAACCCGCACACCGCCCTCAGCCCGCGGCTCCCCGCCCGTGCCGCGCCGCCTCCGCCGCCCGGCCCCGTGCTGACCTGTCCGGGCCCGCGTCCCAGCCCGGCCCGGGGGCAGCGCCGCGGCGGCGGCGCCCAACGGCGGCTCCGTGCCCATGGCAACGCGGGGGGGGCGGCGAAGCGAGCGCGGAGCCCCCCGGGCACGGGGCGGAGGGGCCGCGGGAGCCGCCAGCGCCGAGCGGGAACAACGCGGAGCCAGGCGGGGCACGGCGCCGATCCCGCCCCGGGACGTGGGGCTGGGGCGTCCCGGCCGCCCTCCCGCCTGCGCCGGGACGCGGGGCAGCCACGCCGAATCCCCCACCCCGAGAGCAGCGCGAGTAGGAGGAAGGAGATGCGGGCGCCGGCGGGACCCCGGCGCGTAACGGAGAGGGCGGGCGCGGAGGCACCGCCGCGCCGGGAGGGGGCCGGTCCCGCCGGCCCAGGGGGTGGCGGCGGCGGCGGCGGGGCTGGGTCCCTCCGCCGCGTGCTGGGGACGGCGCCCCGCCCCGCCCGGGGGTCCCACCCCCTCCGGCTGCCCGCCAGCCAGGAGGGCAGCGGCCGAGCGCCCGGCCCGCGCCCCGGCGCGGTGGGCTGGGCTGGGCTGAGCCGGCTGCTCCCGCCGGTCGCTTTTCCTTCCCTTTCCCGGGCCGGCCCCTCCCCCCGGCCCATTGATTTTCAGGCGGGAGGCGCACGCGGTGCCGCCGGGCTGTGCCGGGGCCGCCGCCGGGCCCGGCGCTGCCCCCCCAGCCCCATTACCTGGCTCGGCCCCGCTTGACTCGGCGCTGCCGGGTCCCCCTCGCCGCAGCCCCCGCCTCAGCCCGGCCCGCTCCGCCTACTGTTACAGTCCGTCGGGGAACAATGACGTCCCTCCGCCGGCCTCTTGCATCCGGGGCCCGGCGCCGGCCGGGCAGGCGGGCGGGCGGGGGGAGGAGAGGAGGCGGCGGCGGCGGCGGGGGGAGCAGCGAGCGCCTCCGGGTCACACGGGGACCGGCACCGCCCCTGTGCCGCGGCCGGGAGCCGCTAGAGGGGGCTCGGCGACCCCCGGTCCGGGCGCGGGGCTCACGCGGGCCGCGGGCGGCGCCGGTCCCCGTGCGCAGGGGAGGGGACGCCCCGCTCCCCGCCGCAGACCTTCGGTACGAACGCCTGCCCGCCCATCCCCGCCTCCCGGGCCGAAGGTTCCTCTCTGGGGCTTATCCCTCCAGTTGATGTTCCATCGCTCCGCGCTCAAAGAGCGGCCATAAACGCTGGCCCGGCCCCCGGAGCCGCCCACGGGGGGCCGGGCGGGCCCCGCCGGCCGTGGCGGAGGGGACGCGGGCGCTCGGCAGATGAGGGGCGGCAGGGCTGCGGCCCTGCGGGTGCCGGTGCCCGCCATCGAGTTCCCTGAGGAGAGCCCGGAGCCGTGCTTTGACGGTAAGCGGGGCCGGGGGCAGCTGTGTGGCTGAGGAGGAAATTCCCCCGGCTGGCAGCGAGGGAAGCGGGGTGGAACCGCCGCCTTCCTCTTGCCGTCCTCTCCCAGCGCTCTGAGGGAGCGCGGCCGCGGGGGTGATGCAAGAGCGGGCAGGCCCTCAGCAGCGCCCTGCCCTGAGGCCGCCCTGAGCTCCCCCTGCCTCGGGCACGGGGCGCCTCGGCATCCCCGGGTAGCTGCTTTCCGAGTGTACTTAAAAAATTAATTAGCTGCCTAATTTGCCTCTTAAGCTGCTCGCTCAGTGGCAGCCCCGGTGCTGCCTCTGTGCGCTGGGGTTGGGTTGAAGCTCTGTGGCCATGCGTTGTTTTGATGTTTAGGTAAATAGGTGTGTGCTGAGACATAAGTTCATTCGTCTGACTGTTCTCTTTCAGACTCAGATGTGCCGGCGGAGCTGCGAGTTGCAAACAGGTCTCAAAAATTTATGAAGTTTACTTCGACCATCCAGAACCAACTGCTGCTTGTCTCGCTGCTGGAGCATCTCTGCCACATGTACACGCACAACCCCGTTCACTCCAGGGGTTTGTTCCGAAGTTAGTAAGAGGAGTTCATTCCTGTCTCTAAAGCTGTCTTGCTACCATGTGTAGCAGACCCTTCTGTGCAGAGTTACGGTGTGATATCAATACAAAGCTGTAGGTTTCATTCCGCTGGGACAAGAACGATTCTGTGAAGAGGATGAGTATCTTGAATCAATTAAATTGGCAATGACAACTTGTCTTATTTTTGAAAACAGTAACAGAATATTGCTGTAGATGTAAGGATCGTACAGTTCTGTTCCAGCTAGATCGTGTGAGTTGCATATGCGAAGGGCAGCAGGATAAATTTATATTACTGTTAAATGTGATCTAAAAATGCTGGTAGAAGAAGAATTTAATAAAATACTTGTCAAGAAATAGTTGCAGTAGCATCTTGACTTAATATATCAAAATTATATTCTGTGGCAATCTGAGTAAATACCTTTACAAGTTCTTTATTTTGCCATGAACTCTCTTGATATCTTTCAGGGAATTCACATTTTTAAATGTGAAGTGTGACTTTTAAAATCTCTTCTTGTTGTATGATTTACCATGGGCATTGTGCTCATTTAGGCATATACTTAGTGCATTTAAGAAAGCATATCCAAGGGTTTTGTCCTTACTTTACATGGCTAGACAATAAAATGTAATTTGTTTTTCATAGCTAAAATTTATGCCATTTATAGCCTCGCGGTTGCACCCATTGCTATGATTTACGAGGTTTTATTTGCCACAGTTGTTTTACTCCATATAAGAAAGATATTCTGTCATGAGTATGTGCCCAAGTGTGTGGGTTTGCATGGGAATTAGAAAATCTTGACAGTACCACTTTTGATTAGAAGTGCACCTTCATAGTTTTGAACCTGCTTTGAATTTTTCACTGAACAAAATTAGTCCAAAAGTAAAATGTAAGTGAATGGGTGGATGTTTGTATAACCCGTCTGCTGAGGTGAGGAAGAAGAGGAGGTGCAGTTGTGACCCTGGAAGGCATGGCAAATAATTAGATTATGTGAAGGGATTCCCATAGAGCAGCTCTAGTTTGGATTTAATTAGTTTTAATTGCTAAGAGTACGGACGGGAACAGCGTTAGAGTAGGAGGGATTGTTCAGTTTTTCAGACATCTTTCAAATAAGATTTCTTGTTTAAAAACTTGATGTGGTCTTATTGGCTGACTTTATTTAATGTTTTTCTGACCTTTCTCTGTTCCTTTGTGCAGTTCTCCGTCAGACATTCACAAGAACAGGGTTACTCTCCCCTTTTGTCTTTTGTGATGAATTTAGTACTGTAAGACTGCAGCACAACAGAGCCATTACTGAACTGATGAAAGCAGCTAATCAACAAGTACTTAACGGGGTAAGCATTGTTACGTGTCTTTGGCAACCTCTGCAGTAAGCAACTTTTCTTTAGGGCTTCTTTTAATATCAGACTGGGCGTTTTTAGTAATTACACAAGAAAGCTCAGCTGTTTGGGATGGCATGGTTCAGTAGGTGCAATCCAGTTTTTGAAGCCATCAATATTTTGTACCTTATTAAATAGTAATAATAAAACAAGTAAAAATGTTTATAAACAAAGGCAAGGTGTTGTAAGTATTGCTACAGCTTTTTTTGACAGACAACCGTTTTCAACTTTAAACTGTTGGTTATGCTAACTAACACTTTGATATTTATGTTAGTGAAGGGTGTAGTTTGTCTACTTGTACTTCAGGCTGAATCAGACCTGTTTGCTTATCTTGCTACTTGACCTAAGCTAGTTAATTTTTTAAGCACGTTTTAGAGCCCTCATTTTATCCTGTATGCCAGCAGAACTCTAAAAGGGCCGTGATGTCTCCAGCAGAGAGATGCTAACAGATTACCAGTGGGATAATAATACTTTAATTTGGTGAAGCTCTCTGCAGCATGTGAATGGTTGTGAGTAACCTCATTTTCTTCCAAGAAGGAGGTTGCAGTTTCTCTTTTGATGAAGCTGTGTGTCCCACTGGCACAGCAGACCTGTTATTCTTTTTATATTGCATGTTTTTATGTTGGATTTTGTTCTTTCATAGGAACTTGATAACGGGGAGCCTCTTGCAATTGGGTATGTATTCAAAGCATGTAGAAATACTAAATTAACTCCTTCACTAAAGTTCTGTGGTCCACTCTGAATTTAATTAATACTGCATTTCATATTTTGGCTCTGAAACAAAGTAAAAAAGGTAAAGGATCCAAATTATCAAAATGATGTGATAATTTGTCCTTCAGTACAACTCTCACAATCAGTGCCACTGTTCAAGAAAACAAGATTTATCAGGCATCAATGTAAAAGAAATAATCTGAACACCTCTGTTAAAACTGAGTATGGATTTGCAGTCTGCTGGTTTTCAGTATTCACTGAAACTCTGGCTGGTACAGTATGGTACTGTCAAAGTACAGTGATTTCACGATTATAAGCCCCACATTAAAATACAGAGTGTGATCAAAGGTATCTGTTCTATCACCATCTGTTGAGGGTGGGG
>PYHW01009240.1:700230-713651 GCA_013186435.1 Turdus rufiventris | reverse complement strand
CTGTCCTCCAAACTAAAACAGCAACTTTTCATTCTTTGTCCATATATAAGCCACACCTGATGATAAGCTTTGGGTTTGGACCAGAATTTTAGTCAAAATGGTGCAGCTTATAATCGTGAAATTACTGTACTTTCTTCTTTTCATAACATGAATAATATTTTTGAATGTGTACAGCTGTATCTTACAAATAAGTTGTAATTTAGTTTAATGCAGCCCAACTTTTCTTGATTAGGGAAAAAGAAGTTCTCTTTGAAGCACAAACTTCACGATACTTGAATGAATTTGAAGAGATTGCAAGGCTAGGAAGAGGAGGATATGGCAAAGTATACAAGGTATTCTCTACCTCCCATATAAACTACTCTGTTTATATCTAGATTTTCAATGGAATTTGGAGTTACTGTTTTAGCTGTCCTGCCACATATTTTTTTAATAGAAGAGGTGCAAATCTGTACCTTAGAAGATAGTTGGTGTTTCATTTCAAAAGCTGCTCAGTTGTAACCAGTTTTGTCAGAAGCAGGATATATCAGATGTTTTACTTTGTATATTTTGACCCTTTTAAAGTGAATGAAAACTCCTTATTTGACATGTGAAGTGTTACGATATATTGACTCTAAACAGGATTGGAACTGGTTGGTCTGCACACCCCAATGCTTTAGTTGTGTCTGCTTTTAAAAAATGAGCTTCAGTATGAACATAAACTGTCCAAGCCAGTGTTGAATTGTGTAAAGTACTTGCAGTCTATGGCCAGCCCAGGGTTCCCCATGAGGTATGTGCCAAGTGGAAATGACAAGTGTGGTCTCACATATTTATTGAGGACCTGTAAAGCAGTTATCAGGACCTCTCAGTATCCCTGTATGACAGCAGGGACCTGATCCCAGTTTCATTCCCTGGTACAGGTGGTACACCACAGGAATGGGGTGCAGAAATAAAATTTTAGAAAATACTGGGTTTGAAAGGATTTAATTAAGCCAAGCAAATTAACATCTAATTTTCTCCTATTGCAATTGTTTTCAGGTCAGAAACAAGTTAGATGGTCAGTTCTATGCTATTAAAAAAATTAAAATTAAGAAGGCTACAAGAAGAGATTGCATGAAGGTACTTTCTTGTGTTTTGTCTCTGTGTTAACTCCTCTGTAGGTTATTCTGTTCTAATATATTAATGTAGCTAATATAATATTTTATGCATTATGAATTTCTAAAGAATATCAATACCTAGCAGAGAAAAGTAAATGAGACACATTAAAGTCCATTAAAAGAACTATATTAATTACTTGAATTTGATCATGCAGTGATGAAAGTCAATTTGTTTTAAAGCTTTCAATTTTTTCCTGTTACTGTAACAATTTCATCTGTTCTTTCCCTCCAAGAAACTTACTTTTTGTTACCTTTCATGCTTGCTAAGCACTCAGAGTAAAGGAGTGTCACACTGGGTTTTTTGGTTTTTTTAGGTGCTCCGAGAAGTCAAAGTGCTGGCTGGGCTGCAGCATCCCAGTATCGTAGGCTATCACACTGCCTGGATGGAGCAAGTTCAAACAGTGCATCCAAAAGGAAAGTACAGCTCATTGTGTAACTCTTGCTTGTATCTTACAACCTCTGAAATGGTATTTTCAGGAGAATATTACTTCTCTGATACAAATGCCTATTTTTTCCCCTCCTTAAAAGAAAGGGAGATGACAGGTGATGATCAGGTCCTTCTGTGCACTCATTCCCTCCTTACCAAATAATTTATCTGTTACTTAATGATTAATTTGGAACTGTGGAAATATTAGCTTTACTTGTGGTAAGACATGAGGAGGATTTTAAACTTGTGTAAAATTCAGTGAAATGCAGTGAAAACCTTTTAATGCAAGATGTAGTGAGTTGATGAGGAGAAGAATGAACGCTGAGGAATGAGCTGCCTCAGATATTGGGGGAAAAGTGATGAATAGGACAAAAACCCCACAAATTTGCAGCTATGTATGTTCATCTCTAAGTCTCAGTGGTGTAGCAACACTAGAATAAGCATCCTAGTATGCTTCTCTTCAGATCTGGAAAAGATCTAAGAAAAACTGAAAGAACCTGGAAATACATGTTTTTAATGATAGCTCCCCCCCCAAAAAAAAACCAAAAAAACCCCACCACCTGTTTATTTTGCTGTCCAAGTTAGACTTTTTAAATTTGATGAAATGGCTTTCATAGTCCTGCACTGACAGAGGAATTGGATTTTTTTGTGTATCAGCTACCGTCTGGAACTGTTGAGAATATTTCTACTTTTGTGTTAATTTTACACTTTTTCCTTGATTTTTCTCTTCAGGCTCTTTGTTCTCATCTCTTTGCACACTCTGTCCTTTGGTCCCTTTGTAACCCTAATCCATTGGTCCCTTTCTACTCCTTTCCTGAAATGCCTTTAGCAATTAAATCTTTTGATCCTCTCTTAGTGGGAGGTTTGGTTATGCTCTGTATAACTTTATTGCTTTCCAAGTCACTGACTTGATGCCCAGCCAGCCAGAAACACAAAAGAAAATGCATAAGTACATAGGAATTGACAGTAGCGTGAAACAGGCAAAACTTTTTAACCAATGATCCAGAGAATCTTGAGGGAAGCAATTGTTTAATGCTGGTAATGGAAATGCATAATGAAATCTATAGGTAGCTTCTGTGGAACTTAGTGGTTTCCCTTGTCTTACAAGATTGATGTTTTAGATTTGCTTCTGTGTGATAAAATAGCTTTTTCATGTAAAATGCAATTTTAATGACAATTATTTCTAAGATACCAAGAGTCCTCAAAACAGCCGCAGTGTGGTGTGGAGGGTGATGCCTCGTGGAGCTGCTGCTTTAGCTGTGTGTTATTCTATACATTGTAAATCCTTACTTTGAACAGGCTGACCTCTGAAAGATGAGTCTAAAGTAACTATCTAAGAAAGCCCAGTAAAAGCCTTCTAGTGACTTTGTACAATGTTTTTCTTTTATTTAAAAGATAAATTAAATACATATTAGCAGAGCTTGTAGTAGAGTTACTGTAGCAGCAGAAATAGAGGCAATCTAGAACTATCCACAGGTTACAAAGTTAAATTCAGTGAGGTGCTTTAGCTTAAATGGGAATTTTTAGTAAACATGTGGATACATTTTTAGTTTTATGAAATACCGTATTTATCTTTGCATCCCACAGGTAAAACAATAATGGAGTTGCAGCCATTATTTTTGGAGCAAGAGAGTAGCAAGTAAGTATTACTAATCTCAGTGGTAACATCTATTGAACTTTAACTTCAGCTGTGCATCTGAGACATTGCTGTCTGGGATAGCTGTCCAAAATCCCTGCTGGGAGAAAGTATTAAATCAGCTGGAGCCTGCACTGACAGTTATGCAATCCTGGAGTCTTATGTAGGGAAGCAGCTGAACTCTTACTTGGGAGTGCTGTTTGTGGTTGGGGGGAAACATTCAGTGTGGTATTTCACACATTGATGGTATGAAACTGTGTACTTATTTGGATTTCTCTCCCTTTGTTATTTTTAGTGGTCACTGTCACATCCAGAGTGTGGAAAGCGGTAGTTCAATTATCTTTGCTGACCTTACCTCACAAGAAGAGAAGTCCTGTGACAGTACCAGTCTTAAAAATGTGCGTAGAGAATCAGTGCAGAACATGGATGTAAGGAGTGACTTTGCAAACAGCAATAGCAAAGAGTGTGTGAAACCAGATAAATGTGAACTATCCAAAGAAGGCTTTGCAAATAATGTTAATGGTTTATCAGCTGATGTGGACAATCATTCAACATCCAGTGTGGATCAAGATGTTAGGACTGAAAGCGAGTCCAGCTCCGAAAGCAAGTCCTGCTCTGAGGGATGCTCCAAAAATGAGGTAGCTCTCTGTGGAGAGTTTGAGGTAAATACAGTTCTCTTTAAGTGTCCTTATCTGCTGTGTAATTTTGTGATGTTTTTAGAGTAGTTCTAGACTGTGGAAATGAATGATTTATAACAATAAATTAAAAAGAATGGAATGACTGCAAGTAGAGCCAAAAGTTCAGACAATTTTTACTTAAGTGGGTAAAATCATTACAAGGAAGCTGACCAGAGGAGCTGACAAAGCTCAGCATCTATGAGGAACTTTTCATGTGTTAGGCATCTCGAGTCCTTTCTAAGTACCTGCATGAATAAAAAATGTCATTGCGGCGTTAAACAGCCCCATGGAAATTGAAAATCTTCAGCTTCATTAATGAAAACTGAAGCAGCTGTTAATGATGAAAGTGTCTTGGTATGTCATGTGGTGCCCATGCAGTGTGGGAGTACATGGGAAAGAGATAAAAGCAGATTGGAGCAGGGAATCATTTCTAAAACCTTGTTGCTATTTATACCATAGCACTGATATGGTTTGTGTAACACGGGCAGCTCTGGAATGCTTCAAGCTTTTGCTATCACTTGGAGTTCCCTCTTGCAGGAAACACAGTTTTACAGGTGTCTGCTTGAGTTGTGCAGGTGATCAGATGAACTGGTCCATTACCAGAAATTGAGCTACATATTCATATGCAATATGAATTATATGGTTATAAATCAAACAGTTGGACTCAAAGGTCTTTTCCAACCAAAACAATTTTGTGATTCCATAACATTCTGTATCAAGAAGTTGATTTTTTTCTGCTGTTTTATATTGTTTAAGCTGGAATCAACCTCTGTTCAGTATTTCTAGAAGTTTCAAACTCTAATTAGAATATTAAAGACTCATCTGGCAGTTTTGTTAGCATTTATCATATAACAATTGTTAAAATTTGAGAAACAAGCAAAAGACTCTCCAAAACTAGATCTTCTTGAGTGCAGCAGATTACTAATACTGTACTTGATGTCCTTTTGGTACCTGTTTTTGAGGGGTTTTTTTGTTTAATACATTTTGGGTTTATTTGCTTTAATGAAAATAACTAAGGAAATCCTGTTTTCATGTTACACTGGCAAAATTATGGACCATTGTTTTTCTGTTAGGTGGAGTATCACTTGATGCTTCATATACAAATGCAGTTGTGTGAAACATCCCTGTGGGATTGGATTGCTGACCGTAATAAAAGATGCAACAAGAGATCAGAGGACACTTCCAGTAAGATTCATCACTGTCTTGTTCAAGCAGATATTTTGGGGGTTTTTTGGGGTTTTTTGTAATTTGAAGTGCAGTTATCTAGTTTTATTTTACTTCAGCAGCTTAAAATACAGATCTTCATTAAATTCTTTATTCACTGAATCACACAGCAGCTTGTATTGAATTTTTGTATGATAGGTGTTGGTAAAAGAATTGAAATTCCTGAGTTTTAGACAGCTCTTCAAAAAAGAATGACTGAATGCCTGAGGCATAGTTGTTATCAGGGGAGATCAGTGTCTGGGCAATACTCCTTCTTTGGAACAGAGTTTTTTTATTGACAGAATCTGCTGCTTCTCAGAAAGCCGGTTAAAGGCTAATTTATCTGCTGGGGAAAATACAAGATATAATTTGATGCAGACAGGTTAATTTGTAATAGATTAAAGAATGTAATATTGACTTTTTTCTGAGTGACCAGGGAGTTCTCATGCCCTCCTACCAAGCAGTCATCAGTAACTGTTGACATTTGGAAGAACAAACCCAATGCTCTTAAAGCAGCAGAAAGCTGTTCCATTCTCTGGGGTGGTTGTATAAAAGCAGCATATGCACATCAGGTTGTAAAATCAAATGTGTGATTAATGTTTTATCTTGGTTTTAATCACTCTTAAGGTAAAGCTGTTCTTTTCATTCATAAAGACAGGTTTACCAGCAAACTGTCAGCTGACTTCCACTAATCTCTCCTGTAATCATGATCTTTTAGCTTTCATGAGCTAAAAAATGATGTTCCTGGTCAGGAAATGACAGAATTACAATGGCATTTGCACTTGCAAAAAGCTGCTTTCACACATTTTCATGGAAAAGGTGAATGTTATTATAGATTAGACATGAAGAAATAGAAATCCAAATGTGAGTAAATGGTGAGTGTTCAAAAAGACACGTTAAATGTGGGTCATTAGAGCAGGGACACAAGATAGTTTAATAAAATTGTATTGTGGAAAATGGTCAAAACAAGGAGCTGCTAAGTTTCTTTAGGACAGCTACAGCCAGAGGAGAGTGAGGAATTTCAGAGGGCAGCACAGCAGCAGAAGGGTTAGGAACAAAATAAGAGTGCAAAGCAATACAGCATGTCACTACATAAATTAGGATGATTTTGTCTGGAACTGTATTTTTCATGCTAGGGTCAGGACTTACATGAAAGTAAAGAGTTTGTTAAATTCATAATCATATAACTGTCTGATGGAGTCTGGAAGAATCTTTTCAGGAGGACATATGATCATGTTCCCTGAACTTTGCTTTGTGAAATTTTGATATTAGTGACTTTTTGCTGATTCAGAAATAGTATCTTGACAGAAGCATGGCAAAATCCACATCTAAAATATGTTCATTCTGTTAAAAATTTATTCCACAGCATAAATGAACAGAATTCAACAAGACACACCACCATAATCTTCCATAACTCAGTAGAACTAACTGAAACACTTGGAATTGTTTTAAGGTCCATACCATCTCGTGGATGTTCGCTGGACAATGAAGATTTTCCAGGAGGTGGTAGAAGGAGTTTGCTATATCCACAGCATGGGAGTGCTGCATCGAGACATTAAAGTAAGTTCATCACATTGTTTTCTTCAACCTCAAGTAATAAAGACAATTTACATTATGGGAGCATGAAAGCAACTTCACAGTTGCATTAGAGATGACCTGGACTCTTAAGAATTTAGTTGTTCCATGTGAAAAAACACATCATCTCCTCTATAGCAGTGCCACACTTTCTTTGCTCTCAGCATAGTACTCAGTTACTCTGACTTACAAGTGGATTTTAAGCTCTGGAGGTGTTTTCTCCTTTGAAGACATTTACCTGGCAGAAACAGGCATGGTCAGATTGGTTTTCTTTTGTCTCAGTCTTTCCTTAACCAGGGTAGGAACTTCATTACCTAAAAAAAAAATGAGGTGATTATAAAAATAATCACCTTGACTACACCTCAGTTTGCTAACTGCACATAGTTAGCTTTTGAAAATATGTTCATTTGTTTGCTTACTGATAGACCCGAACAGCAAGGAAGTGAATGTGTGTTTTCCTACTTTGCTTCCTACTCAGGTTTTCTGCATCTGATACAGCAGCTGTATGAAGAAAGCATGATTATTAAAACTTCACATGTGGAAGCTTGGAACTACTTGAAATCACACAATCTTCACTCTGGATTAATTTTCATTTTTCTGTCAGCTGTTTCAGGGTGAACAGTTTTTCAGTTTGCCTTCCCATTTAGCATCATCATGGCCTTATTGTCCAAGGTCTGGTAGTTACATAAAGAATTCCAGAATTCCATACAGTTACTGCAAACCTGGTTTTTAGCCAGTTCTCATGGTTTTCACCATATATTCTTCTGATGGTGATTTTGCAGATACCTAGCAGAGACTGTCATTTCTGGGATAATATTCTAAGAAAGTCTTTCAGTGTGTGAATTTCTGAGAACAGAAGCCCTGTGGGTGGGTGTCCTGGATATGTTTTTACTTCAGTGACTATGAGAAGCCTAGCAACTTGTTCAACAGTGCTGCATCTTTTAATTTGATCTGCATTGAATAAAGGAAAAGAATGGAGATTGCCCATCGCTTGTTAAACTATTCACATCTTTATACACTAATCCAAGACCAACTCTTTCCTTTGGGCCACCTGAGCAAATTGGGGGAATTTTCTAGATACACAATGCTTGCGTTTCTCCTTCTTAGTGGTCCTAAAACCAAAATATAGGGATAAAACTGTTTCAGTTTTCTGAGTCAGAGCTCTCAAGTCTGTCATAATTTGGCTTTTTTTTCTCACAGCAGCTTCCCAGAACCAAGTAACATATTGCAGCTGCTTATCATACAGAAAAGTGTATGTTGGTTTGTATTATGTCTAGTCCAATAATATTTAGTCATCCTTCCTGCTGCATCAGTTGCTCAAATCTACTGTCCACTCTTGCCTGTTCCTGTTTACTGTTCTGCAAATTTCCCAGTTTCTGTTGGGGAAAAAAGGTACTTCATCTTTTCACAAAATCTCAGATTTTTTTTCTGTTGTGCTTTTTTTTTTTTTTTTTAAGATCCTTCTTTTAGGTATGTGGTCTGTGAGCACAAATGGTTTTGCTAACACGTTTTGGTATCAGCAATGACTATTTTTTCTTTCCCACTACTAAAAAATGTTAAATAATCATTTTATACCTGTGAAACACTGGATTTTATAGACTTCAAAAGAGCTGAAAATCCTTAATTCTTTATATAGACATATTTTAAAATGATACTGTCTTCATTTGCAGCCTAGAAATATCTTTCTACATGGATCAGATCATCAGGTAAAAATAGGTGACTTTGGATTAGCCTGCAAAGACCTTCTTTGGGATGATGCAGACCAGTTTCAGACAGAACAGATAAATGGTAAGAGAAGAAAGTCTCATGGGTTTCAGTGTTTAAGTTTCTATGGTATTAAAAGCATTAAAATGTTACTTGCAAGGCTTAACAACACTTGCTAAGTCTCAGTTGTCTTTCAAAGGAGTGACACACACTTCAGGAGTGGGGACCTGCCTCTACGCCTCACCAGAACAGCTGCAGGGATCTCACTACGATTTCAAGGTAGAGTTTCTTTTCTCTATTAATACAATAGATAATAGAAATAAATCAAGCTTATTTGTTCAATAGGCAAATGAGTATTTGACAAATACATAATATCACTCCTAGTGTTTTTGTTAAAACATGGATTTCAACTTTGCCTTCTCATTTGCTATTAAAGCAAAACTTACTTTTTGATATGTTGAAAACATTATGTAGATTTGATTTTGTGTTCTTTTAGTAGTGTCATGAAACTTCATTGTTGTAAAACTTTTAAATATAATGATATTATGAGAAAAAGAATCCCATTGAGTTAAAATATCCCAGTTATCCCAGAACTTTCTCTTCACCCCATTAACAGTCAGACATGTACAGCATGGGTGTTATCCTGCTAGAACTCTTCCAACCATTTGGAACAGAAATGGAAAGAACAGAAGTTCTTACACGTTTAAGGACTGGCCAAATTCCTCACACTTTCTCCAAGAAATGGCCCACTCAGGCCAAGTACGTGAAACTCCTCACCAGCCCCAGGGCTGCGGAACGCCCAACAGCGCCTCAGCTCCGGGACAGCGAGCTCTTCCACAGCACAGACCAGGTAAGCTGTGCCAGTAACCCCAACCCTTACAGCCTCAAGGAGCACAGCAAATGGCCTTTGTATCCCTGCCTGCATTACATTTGTTTGGCTTTCAACTTCATCACACATTTCTCCTAAGACTCTTTTTCTGATTACACTATTTAGGCTGCTGTATTATTTCTGGCGTCCTTGCACTGAGATAGCTGGTCGTTAACTTTAGACAACTCTCTGAAGACTGTACAGCTGAGAGGTATTTTTATAGGTCAGAAAAGCTTTTCATTACAGTGCAGATTCTCTAATCATTTTTCTTTTCCATGCCCCACTGCTTGGTGGATTAAGTTGTAGTATCAATACAGAACAGCTGAGTGCTGCTGCATTGTCTGCAGTAGATTGCAAACACAATTCGAGTAGGTCAGTAAGGTTTTATCCTTGCTTAGGTATAAATGAAGTAAACTGGCTCTCATTTTCAGGTTATTTCTAACCTCCAACAGAAGGTGAGACAGCAAGAAGAAGAAATAGAGAAGCTGAGGGAGACAATAAGACTGCTTTCTGAAGAGCAAGATGAACAAACAAGACTAGGCTCTCCTGTTTAAGTACAGGAAGAACTAACCTCCATTGTGTGTTAAGTTGTATAAAATGTTTCTTTTTTTACATAAAATACTTGAATGCATTTTCATTTTGCTGTCTGTTGTTAAAAGGTACTTATCCTTTTGCCTTGACCAAAGGCTCCTGAGAAAGGAATCATGTTGCAGTGGAAAAATTAAGAGCACAGCTTGTATTTACACAGGATTAATTGATATACCTTAGCCATTGAACAAACATGTGTTAGACAAGTTACAAAAAAGGAAGGTCACGCCCAAAAGGAAACTGTAATGCTTTTATTATTTTAGGATTCTGTCCAACTGTAATACCTAAAATACATCTCAGAAAGGACTGAAACATTACAGCAGGCATGAGGTGGAGTAACTTTAAAACAACATCACTATAAAGGGTAGAAGCTCACTTGAGTAGCTTCATGACAGAGCTGAAAGGTGCCAGATTCTCACAGCACTTCATCCACTTCTGCACGTTGGCAGGGGCGGTGTTGGCGGCGCCCGTTTGCTGCAGCGCGCACCACGCCACCACATCGGCCACCGTCAGTTCAGTGCCCACCAGCCACGAGCTCTTGCCCAGGGCGGCGTTCATGGAGCGCAGCACTGCTCCTCTCTCCTTGCTGCTGCCTTCTCTCAGTTGGAAGATGGCTGTGTCCACCCAGCTGTCGATCAGGGTTGAGGTAACTGCATTGTACTTCTGCCCAAACAGGGAAAAGAGAAAGCGAGCGATGTTCCCCTCTCCTTCTATAGGGCACATAGTTTGAATGCTGAACTTCATCTGGGGTTTGGGAACTGAAAGGAAAAAAATGTGAATGCAACATAGTAAAAAAATTAACTAGAATGGTAATTCCATGATGTGTATCTGTGAGGCCAGCACTACTGTTAATATTAACCTGATGAACAGTTTTCAGTCTTGTGGGATAAAGAGATCAGTTTTTGAAAAATTCAGCCAAATCTCCCCCATAATTTCCTCTTGTAGCTACCTTATTTGTAAAAACTGAATTACAGTTTTATTTAAAGTAAATCCTGAGGGTGCAAACAACCCTGTCAATATAATGTATTTTAACAGCAGGAACTATAAACAAGAACCTTCCTTTTCTGGCTTAGTATGGTTCACAGCTATGAAAAGAATAAAAATGTTTACTGCTTCGTCATATTCACCATATGTGAATATTCACCACAGGGACACCAAATTATCTGCGTGCAAGGGTTTATAGCACTGGTTTCATTTTCTCATCTAATGTAAAATACTGATCTACAAATTTCATTCTTACCATCCTTCCAAATCAGAGTAAAGCCCAGCTGGTACTCATGACGTGGCTGCTTCTTAGTCTGCTCTCCAAAGCATTTTAAGAGGTTTTCTGGCACACTTTTTACTGATGAATGTGTGTGAACAGCTGATAATATTTTGTACCGTTCACAAAGCAGGCTGTGTATCACTAACAGTGACAGTGGAGGTAGAGAAGGATTTGCATTGATGACAACATCTTTCAGGGCACCATAATCCTGAATGGAAAGTGAAACATTCAGGTAAGTCACATTCCAGATCATACTCATAACTTTGCTTTCGTTTGACACCAAAATGTACATAGTCATGCATGTATATATATCTGAAATTCTAATGATCTTCAAGTAAATTGAAGCTTGAACATTTAAAACTTGTGTAAACCTTTAAACATCTTCCTTCCTTGACATTCAAGAACATGACTGAGGTAAATTCTACTCCAAAATGAAGCCAATGTTAGTTTCCATTTTAGTAACAAACAAGAAACCAACTGTTGAAATTTTAAATCTAACTATTCTCGCTTGAAATAATATCCAAATGAGCATATATAGAACTAGTATTTATAAACGTTTGTATCTATAATCTGGATGGCCAAAATGAACTGGTGGGTTGTATACTGAGTTTAAAGTGTCCCAGGTTTTAATGCCCTCCTTCCAACCCTGAAAACTGAATGTTTAGAAAGTACCTACCAATGTAACTGCTCAACTAAACTCACCTTTCCAAGCATCAGATCTAAATCTGCTCCATTTGCTGTCAAAGGAGAAAATTCATCAGTTTGAATGATATTTGTTACATCAAAGTCAGCATCCGGGGTTTGGATCATCTTGGAGAGCCCATCCACAGCACTCTTCAGTTCGTACAAGCGCTTCAGAATCTCTTCCTGGCGGGATTCAAGAGCCTGAAGTGATGGGTCAGCCTCTTCCTAAAGGAGAGGAAAAAACCAAGGAAAAAAACGTTTGCTCACCTCATTTCCAAAATAGTCCACAGGGCACTTAACATTAAATTTTGAAAGACTAAACACCTTCAAATAGCCAGACCACTGTAAGTATCATGGGCACATGATGGTGCCTTTAATTAATTCCTGAAATCTTCCTGCTTAACAGATTTTTAACCATTAGTTACAGCAAACTCTGAAACAGAGTCAAAATCAGATAAAGAGTTGACAGTGAAGTGCTGAACAATGACTGAAAAAGCAAACAGAGCTTGTCAGGTTCTTTTCAGCTCAGAGCAAAGTTTGTGGTACAGCAGCCAAAGAAGGAAACTTTGACAAACCAGGTAGTTAATAAAAGTAAAAAGCTTTGCCGGTTTAGATGGAGCATATATTGTGTAGATTCAGTCTTTGTTTCAGAGAATACAAATTATAGTGGGGAAAAAAAAGACCATCAGCTTTATTACATGTTTATACTACTGCAGCTTTTAATCTCAATTACCACAAGCATCTCATCTTACAATCGCTTTTAAAAGAATACGAAAAATACATTCCTGTGGCAGGTTTTAAATCTGCTAAGCTTAAAATAATGTTAAAGAAAAATCTCCAAATAGCCTATTTCTAAGCATCCTGAATAAGGATTAACAAAACCCAAACTATCACGAATGAAGAGATAAAGTGTCCAAGTAAAATTTTTATAGCCACTTAATATTTTTAAAGATGAGACAAGGGAAGACCTCTTATGTGATTATTTAGGTAGTACACGGCATTTCGCTGGCATTCCTGGTAAGCTCTGCTCCAAAGTTACTCCGACTCGGAATCTCCACCATTAACCCGGCTGAGGCCACAGCAAATCCGCGAGGGCATCGAGCTAAAACCGGCCACAAACCAGTGAGAATTCCATTCATTGCTGGCACTGCAGACAGGCTGCTCAACACGACTTATGTAACGCAGAATTTGGATTTTTGTCTTATTTAAGGCAGAACACAGGAGGGTGGGGACAGAGGCTGCAGCCCGAGGGAGCGATGATGCAGCAGGACGGACCGAGGCCTGCCGGGCACTCAGGCCATTCAAACGGAACACCGCCACACGGACACACGCCAAAAAGTCAAAATGGGAACTGCTGAAGGCTTTAAAACACTATAGAGAAATTCCTGGAAACGCTGATTTTATTTAACCCGAGCCGCCTCGCGGGCTGAGCCTCTCAGCGGAGGAACACGGCCCGGCGGAACACGGCCCGGCGGCCGCACGCCTGACCGCGCCAGGGGCCGCAGCCCAGGCCGCTCGTTCCGCCCACCCCTCGCTCCTACCTGCGGCGGCACGGCGGTGCCGGGGGCGCGGTGCAGGTTGGGCAGGGGGTACATGCAGGTGGGCAGGTGCTCCGCCAGCACCCCCGCGCAGTGCAGCGGCCGCACCTTGTACATCGCGGGC
>PYHW01009240.1:651794-683884 GCA_013186435.1 Turdus rufiventris | reverse complement strand
GGCTCTGGGCTCCCAGGAGCAGTGGCTGCTGTCCCTGGCTGTGCCCAGGGCTCCCAGGAGCAGTGGCTGCTGTCACTCGGGGCTGGGAACAGAGCTGGGCTGGAGCCCCGCTGTGGGAACAGAACAACTGCTTTGAAACAGGCCAAACACACGGGGCTTGTTGGAGCTGGTGAACAGAAAGCAAAGTTGTTAAGGAAAAAAATGCTCATAAAGATCCCCTCAAAGTATTGCTGCAGCATTCGTGGTTCCAGATTTACCAGGGGGTTACTTGTTTTCTTTGGAGCTGGAGTCCAGGGGAGGAGAAGTGTTTGCCTCGCTGGAAGGTGTTCAATGTGGTGCTGCCTCAAGGTGAAGTTAAAAAAGCCTTGTCCTGGGTCCTGTAGGCAGGTTGTGTTGCACTTTAACCTCTGCAAAATGAATAGTAAGTTATGAACATATAACTGCGTCAAATACATAATTTAAAATTCTGTATTAGTGGCACAGATGCTTATTGAAGCTCTCCTAAGGGTGTTTTCCATGTGAAAAGGCAAAATTCCCTCTGTGGTTTGCAGAGCATAGCTAGAGAATGTATTTCCAGAATTTATGTCTGTCAAATCGTTGGTTTATATGCATAAATCTCAGTTTTTCAGTGAATTTTTATTAGTCAGAGGTAGATGCTTAAATCAACCTGCAGAAATTAAAATAACAACTAGACTGAGATGTTCTACCTGAGTGGGATGTTAGGAATTCTTGTGTGGACAGAAGCATTGGGTTTTTGTAACTTTGACTGTTCAGGAGTCCTGAGTACATGTTCAAATGATCTTTGGAAAGAACAAAGCGAGCCATGAGTGGAGATGAGCTGCATATTCAGATGGCTCCAAGACCCTGTAAGCTGTTACAGTTCTGGAGCTGTTTGTTTTCCTAATGGACAGCTAGCAATAGGAGTGCTGCTAACTTGCTGTCAAGGCATGTTCTCTGAAGCCTGCCCTCAGGAGTGGTGCTTTTAAACTTGCCTCCATTTCATTGGATCTGGGCTTGTTTACCTGTCTTCTGTACCAGGTGTTCCTAGAGTTGTGGAAGAGCTGCAAGCTCCACAACTGAGGTTTCTCGAGTGTTCTTTCCTGCACTGTGACAGTCTGAGACAGAACACTTGGAAAACTTGCAGGGCAAAATACAGAGAAGATAAACGCAAAACTTTGCTCTGATCTGGGGTGGGATGGCTGAATGGTTTTAAGGCAGAGTACTGCTCAGGCACTGCAGCCCCACGCTGACACCACAGCAGAGCCAGGAGGGCCCTGAAGCTGGGTGCTGTAATGGGATTAATGACTGGAAGCAGGGTGGATTTGATTGACTCATCTCTTCAGAGCAGTGCAGATTCCCTGGGCTGTTTGGCCTCCTGAACCAGCTTGTTCCAGAAGTGATGATGTGCTGCTGTAGATGAGATCAGGGGTTCCTGTTCTGGGGAAGCAGAAAATCCAACAGGACTGGCCCAGTCTGTTAGTCAGGAAGTTTCAAGCTGGCTATGGCCAGCTACAGCAATGGCTTGTCCCAAAGTGAGCAAGTGGGGGTGACGAGAGCAGAGTTAAACCACATGGGAACTTTTGCCAGGGACTTCTTTATAGAATACATAAACACAAATTAGTAAAACTAGCAGAAATTCTTATCATAGATAAATTTAAAAATGGGGGGTTTAAATTGCTCATTCAATGTGAAGCAGCATAAACTTGCCAGCACATCTGAGCTCTGTGCACTTAGCTGTTAGAAAGTTGTGGGCACTAATGCAGTAGTTGATGTCAGATTTCTGTGTCAGTGTGAGGCAGCAGTCAGGGTAGCTGCTCTTAACTAGTTTGCCTCCATTCATGCCTTGAAGTACTTCTTTGGACTCTGAAGCTACTGTTTTCTTGTAGGATAAATAGCAGGTTTGGTTGTTGTGTCTCTTCTGCTCTTGCCTTTAATATCCAGATCCATCTTTGTTTTTGCAGTCATTTTGGGTTAATTGGGTACTTTTAGTCACAGCTCAGATGGACAAATTCCAGTAGCCACTTCCCAGCCATCACTGGTGATAAAACAAGCTTGTGCTGGATGGAGTGGGAATGAACAATGTTGTTGCCTCCAGCTTTGAGCGTTTCTGTTGGAGCTCTGCTTGAACAAGTGTGAGCAGTAGCTGTGTGGAGTCACTGCTTGAGATGTGGAGTCATGGAGAGACAGGGCCAGGGCTGTGCAGGTCCTGGCCTTGTGAGGCAGGGTCCTGTTGGGAGCTGCCAGTTTAACCTGAAAACCTTCTTGTGAAGCCACTGTTCTAATCTTGTATCTCTGAAATCAACTCCAGTGATTTGTGATCTGGACCAGAAGGAAAGAGCACCTCTGTTTGACTCTGGTCCATAAGCAGGAACTCTTGGCAGGTGTTGTGTGAGGAGCGGAGCTCAGGGCTTGTGTCAGGATGTGACTTCTGTCAGAGCTGCTGTTCCTGTCACTGCTAGTCCTTTCACAGTTTTAGATTACTCTGCAGTCCGGAGGAGTCTCCCTGTTTGGTTCCCTGGGGGGAAGATCAGGAATTAGTTTCAACTAAGTGATTTCTCAGTTTTCTGAAGAAATGTTCTGTTAGTTGGAAATAGAAGTGAAATTTTAATTTCATGGTTGAAGTGATGTTTTCTGCTAGGTATGGTTTGGTCTAAGGGAGGTTCCTGCCTGTAGGAATAATATGCTGAAAAATGGAGCATAAATTGTGTTATACTCATATTTTGTGTGTGATCACCGAGCAAACTCATCCTGACAGAGCTTGACTAGATACACAACAGCTCTGGGTTTCAGACCAGTGTTCTGATTCAGTCTGGGGAGGTAAGGGATTGGAATAGCTAACACTGCAGGCACATCACAGGGAAGGACTGCTTTGCAATATTTAATCATATCCAGCCTGTCTAAGTTCCACATAAAAATCATTCTTATGGAGAGGCTTTGCATTTTAAGCTTACTCGGAGTGTGTGAGAGTTGGATTTTTGTTTGGGCCTTATGTGAAAGGTCAGAGGGCTTTTCTTCTCTTTGGACAAGCAGCACAGTACAGGCCAGGGCAGAGCAGGCTCCAGGCACATGCTGTTTTCCAAAGGCTTTTCAAGGCTACCTTCAGAAGTCATTTCATTTGAGTCCCTCTTCTCTACAGAACTTGTATCCCTTTGGTTAATCCAGGCTGCATGGTGAGCTTAAGGGGGGAGGTGCCACTTGAGCTGGAGCCATTTCTGTCCTACTTGTGAAGCAGAAAATCCCCAAGTTTTTGTGCTCCAAGCTGCAGTGCTGCCAGTTTCAGTTGCATTTCTGTGGCAGGCCCTGAGCAGCTGCCCAGCCTGCCTGGGGATGGTGCAGCTCCAAGCACACAGCTGGTGCTTCTGCAGCTCTGCCAGGCCTGAGAGGGGAGTCACTGAAAGCACTGCTGCATTTCCCTGCTTTAACGGGTGCCTGCTTTGTTCAGGACAAACAGAAACTTTAGAACAGGTGTGGCTTGGCTTTGGTTTGTTTTTCTCCAGAGATCTCTTGGTTTCATAGTCAGACAGAAGCAAAAACAGCTTAAAACAGATCAGGGAAAAATCTCAGGCATTATCAGACTCTGCTTTAGTGTAATTTGAAGCTATTTTGCTCTTGGCATTCAAACTAACTTTAAAAATTGAAAATTATTTTGCTGCTTGTGTTTGATAATCAAACCTGAAAATTTCTTGACAGGTGTTGTTGGTGTGTTGAGAGGATGAAAGCCTGATGTTATGTATAAAATTTTGCTTTTAGATCTGTAAAGTGGTTCTCAAAAGTGCTCTGTCTTACATATTAAATACATTCTTACAAATTGACTGATGTTTTTTCTGTACTGATGTTGTTTCCAGAATACACCGATGATAGTGCTCTGATTCCCAAGAACTCATCGGTGATTGTGAGGAGAATCCCCATTGGAGGAGTTAAAGCTACCAGCAAAACTTATGTAATGTAAGTACTGCAAACATTCTCTGGTGTGGGAGGGCTCAGTGTGCCCACCTTGTTCTGCCAGCACCTGCAGAGCCACTGGGGTTGTACCTTGCTTGTTAAAGCTGCTGCAGCTGTTTGGTGTCATGGGCTAGATTTCAGTGTGTCTGTCCCAAAGGAGACTTAGATTTGGGTGCTCAGACAGCAGCAGTGGTAACTCTGGAGGTGATTCTGTTGAGTTTGGTTTAGGGTTTATTTTTCTGAGATTCAAGTGCAGATTCTGTTTCCTCTACATGGGGAGATTCCTTATTCTGTGTCTGCCTTTTTAACAAAGGCAGGCACACATTGCAGTGTAAACTTAGCATTTGTTCCTGTCTCAGAGGAGTGTTGGACTGTCCCCTGTGTTTGGGGGAGGTGGGGCAGGGTATGACAGGTGTTTTTCTGCCTCACATCTGGGGGGTTTATAATAGTTGTAGAGGAAAAAGCAAGGGTTGCCAGCTGGTGAACCGTGCAAACAAGAAGTTTCATTCCTAAGTGATTCCTGTGCATTTCCTAAACACACAGTATCTGTTTGAGGCAAGAGAAAAAGAGCCAGACCCTAAAGGGCGCTGGCTTTTGTGCAAGTGCTATGAAGGAACAGTTTATCCTGTCCACACTCAGATCTCAGAAGCAGTTTAGCACATTACCAAATGTACTGGTTACCTTTCTGAGTCTGTCTGTACCCAGGCTGGAATGTGTGCTCCAGGTTTTAATTCTGTATTTCTAAAGTTTGCACCTGATTCTCTGTCCTCAGTATTGATTAAAATCACAGATACACAAATGCAGTCCTGACTACAGGATTATTGCTGCACTGCTGTTTCCATGCAGTCCAGATCTAGAATAGTTACCTCAGCTCTGTTAGAAGGGCCATGTTTTCCAACCTCCTTAAAGCCATGCCTCTTCACCACCAGCAGGAGATACTAGCTTGTGGTTTTGCCATGTCTTTGTAATGTTGGTTCTCAATACCCTGAGGAGTTAGTGTGTCTTGAACAAACAATACAGCAACATCCTGGTACCCATGAACCATTTGCAAGCAAAAAACCCCAAATGGAAGTGGCTCTGCATGTAACCTTGGGGCGTGTTCCTGCAGGAGTTGGTGCAGTTTCTGCCTGTCCCTTGGGGTTCTGCACCCACAGCTTTGTGCCTGTAAACTCAGCCTTGCTCTGGGGCTCATTTCAGCTGGGTGCTGTCCTGCCAGTGCACCCTGCCTGCTGTGAAAAGCCCTCCAAAGAATCAAAGCTGGCATCAAAGATTGTCAGCACTGCTGTGGGGGATCAGGAGAGAGCAGCACTGCTGGGGTGCAGTTGAAAATGAACCAGACACATGAGCTGGAAACACTGCAGGAACCACTGGTGGCGTGGGTAATGCTTGGGGAAGGGGAATGTCTGCTGCAGTGGTGGAGAGGCCTTCAGAAAGGCATTGCTCACCTGGCAGTAAGTGCTGAACCGCTGCTGTGTGGTAATCCAAAGTATTTCCTGTATTTCCTCACCTTCAGGAGGTGTCATTGGGAGCCTGGGGGGGTTTAGCAGTGGCAGGAAGCTGAGCCTCTCCATTGGCATGTGAATTCCCCAGCCTTTGCATTGCTTCTGCTCATGGGGCTCTGGATGATGCGTGGTTGTTTGTCAGCTCTCAGTGGCTGCATGTGTGGTTCATGGTGAGGAGCATGCAGGTCCAGACCACCAAGTATGTGGAATCTCAGCAAGTTTTCAAATGTAATAATATTTCCTAAAATATTGTAACATATTCAAGATCATCTTATATAGCAAATTCTGGCAATTAAGACCTTTTTTTTTGTCACAGGACTCCTAAATCGCACAAAATCCTAGAAACTACTTTCAGGTGACATTTCTACTACTACTTTTAGTCAATATAGCATATGTAACATGTTTAATATTTTGGCACTTTGATGGCTAAGTATTGTAGATCTCTGAACACAGTGCTTGGGCTTCCACAAAGAAACACTGTTCTAGAGACTGTGCTGCTGACACTGTTGTGTTGCCCCTTTGTCACGACTGTTTGTCACTTGAGCAAACTCACACTTGCAGATTATCCCTGTTCTCTCCTAGAAACTGAAGCCCTGTACCTGGTACCTGTGTGTCATACCAGGGATGTTCATGTTGGCCAAAGCCGCCCCCTGCTTTGGGGATTGATTATTTGAGAACACAGAGCTCTAGTACAGACCTCATGGGTTTGGTACTTAGAGGGCAGAGACAAAATGTCTGAGGACTTCCTCTTGCACTGTTGTGTTCTAGATCTGTAAGTCTTGAGTAATTTGTGAGAATGTAGAAATGGGATTTTGGGAGGTTTTTTAGTTGCACTGGGCATACCAAGAGGGAACAGTTTATGTTACAAATGAATGTCTGCATTGCCTAGAGTATTGGAGCATAATGTGTTGTTCAGGTTCTGGAATGTTTGTGTGGGGTACAAGTGATTTGTTTTCAATTCTGATCACCTTTATTTCTTCTTCTAGAAGTCGAAGTGAGCCAGTGAGTGGAACATCAAAAGCAGTATGTAAAAACACAATCTCACACTTTTTTTCCTACACACTGCACTTAGTTCTAAACAATGCAGCCTTTTATTAATTTGCCAAACGTTAACTTAATATATTTTCCAGTAAAACCTAGTGTATGTTGTAAATACATTGTATTTGATTCAGCATAGTAAAAACTGGGTAATGCCATCATTTGCAGAGTTCTAATGTGAATATTGGTATTTGTGCCTAGTAATGCATTGTATTTCATATTGAATATGCCAGAATCTCTCCTGTATGACTCTGTGTTGTACAGATAATGTATGATCGTTTCCAGATCCTGTAGGCTCGAGGTTTGCACACTGAACATGGTGCCATGTTCTACATCTGTCTGTCTATAGCTAGTGATATGTATGTTTGTATAGGTTGTTGTGTGCTTTTTGTTTCTTGCAATAAAAACTGTTTGGAGTGTATTTTTTGCCATTTTCACATTGTATCACTTAGCTTTTGTTTTTAAATACCTTTTTTTTGCCTAATGGTTTTTGAAAATGTTATCAAAAACCACTGAGAAATCATTATTGTGAAACTTGGTGCTGTTCCTTACTTTTGACTTGGGGGTTCAAACAAATACCAAACCCAGCATATCCCAGATGTTTGCAGGACAGTTCTGTGCAGCTAAATGACTCCTTCTTGTGTCCTTCAATATTTGGGTATTTGTTCCTTAAAGTGTACAATTGAAGTGATATTGTTTGGGCCCCCCTGAGTACAGAAATGTCTTTAATAGCCTGACGTGAATTTCCATATCGCTGCTACACAGAGTGGTATTCTAAAGTTCTGATTTGATCTCTCCCCTTTATCTGGTGAAGCAGTTTAGTTCAACAGTTTGTCTGCAAATGACAATATGTAACACCAATTTTGGCACCAAGTTAGAGCCTGGGGTATTTGGGGGTGAAATCCCTGTCACTTTTCTAAACTTGTGCCTGCAGCACATTTTTGGGTCTGGGTGACTCCAGGGCTGGCTGCTGCTGTAATTCCCAAAGGTGAAGCCTTTCTTTAGTATACCACCACTTGGAATTCACAATTGGAAAAGGGGCAGCATTTTCCTTCAGGTTTGCAACCCCTTGTACTGCTGCTAACATTTAATCCCACATGGAAACCCGTGCCTGGCCATGGGCAGATCTTGGTACTGTGTGCAACTGTGCTTTTCCAATAGTCCTTAGAGTATCAAAGTGCTATTTGCTGGGGTTCATTTTTTATCTTTATTTTAAGTATAACTGCTTCTCCTTCACTAGACTGGTGTGAGGCATTACACTAACCCTGGATCATTGGTTCTGATCACTTGATCAGCTATTAGGATAACTTAATCTAGAAATTCCTGAACTCCGGGGCTGTGTTCTGGGAAGAATACAGCCTCTGGTTCCCATGGAAATAATCAACTTCAAATCAAAAACTTGCTGTGTGTAGGTCTAAAACCACTAAATGTGACATCCATAATTCTACTGCTGATTGATTGAATTCCTTTTGGAGATGAATGCCTCTCATTGGGAGTTGGAGTTAGCTGAACTGGCCCAGTGACCCTAGCAGTTAATGTAATGCGTTTGTGTAATCCACGTTTATAGTATTTGACTAATTCAGATGGGTTTTTATTTCTTGAAAACAGTTCTTTTTCTTTTTGTTTACTAGCATGTGTATAAACACAAACCACATGTTCATAAATAAAGTTAACATTCTTTTAGCCTCGTGTGTTCCCTGGCATGTCTGTATTACATTTTCAGCAGCATCTTACCATAAGCTAACGTAGATGTGTCAAAAAGAAAAAAGGAAAAACCCCAGAGTGGGAGGGAAGACAGTGTGAGTGAGAACTAACAGCAGCAAGGGAAAAGCAAAGTCATTCCCTGGTGTGCTCTGACTGTCCCTGGGAGGGTGGAAGCCTTGCATCCCTCTGTCCAGGCCCTCTCACTGGAAAAGCCCTGCAGCCTCAGCAGCTTCTGGGGCTGGACACACAAATAGTTCATTCTTAAAGCTACCTCAGGTCTTGGTCTGGGGGGATTGTTTTCCCTTTGTTGTTTGTTTTTTTTTTTTAACACATATTTCTGCATGTATTTCAGAGCAGAAGCTGGGTCTTGTGTAGCTGGAGTAAATCAGTAGGAATCTTGTCAGTTATTGATGGAGAGTAAGGCTGCAAGGTTAAAATCAGTTCTCTTTTTTAAAGGCTGCACAAAAGCTTCTTCTCTTCAGTATTTTTTCATTGTCCTGCTCTTCTGCCAGCTGCCATCCCACCCTTGGCACAGCTGAGGGGCCTTTCTGCTTTAGGGTCGGTGTCTCATCCTTTGGGCTCCTTGGTTTAGCACCACTGGACACAGCTGGAGCCTCCTGGCTGAACTTTGTGTGGCTGAGCTCCTGCTTGGGGGGAAGGCCTGGAATTGCAGTGTGGCCTCCAGCAGTGGGATCAGCCTTTTCCTCCTCTCTGCTGTCCCCTTGCCTGCTTGGCTTCCTCTTAGTTTCTGTTCACTCTGCTGCACAACATGAGAGTTAAAACAAGTTGAGTTTAGGGTTTGGGGGGTTACTTCTTCTGGGTTGTTTTTGCATTGTTTGTATTTTTTTTTTAAATACTTCTGCAGTGTTGTTTTAGGGTTACCTACAAATTCATAACGATGATGTTGTTTCTACTTGACTGTTTTGAGGGACTGGCAGGAAGTACTTTGGTATAAATTTAAAAGGAACAAAATTGGCAGAAATGTAGGATGGTTGAAAGATGGCCATGGGCAAATGCACCGAAGAGTACATTAGTTACCTGTTTGCTGCTTTTGGTAACTGCTCAGTATCACCTCCTTTCAGAAATTAGACTGTTGCCTGCAGGCTGTATAATAGCAGCTTCCAAAAAAACTAGAGGAAAGAATTAATTGTTTGTTAAATGTTGTGTTTCAGTTCCTGGTCAGTACTAGACCATTTAATGCTTGAGCTTTCCTAATTCCTTGCTTGTTTCTGAAAAAATACAAAATTATAGCTGTACCTGCCCTGAGAGAACACTGGCCTGCTTTTTCACATGTAAAAGAGTGGCACATGGAGCATGAAGCTTCAAAATGCTTGTGCAGGCCTCCTTTTGAACAGAGCTGGGCACAAAGCATTCTGGAGGGAAGGAGAGGTGAATCTTGTGCTAAGACTTGCAGTGGAATGAAAATCTTTTTGTCTAGATCTCTGTGTTCCTCTCCAAAGACACAAGAGCTCTGCAGTCAGTAATGCAGGAATGCTCTGTGTGCTTTCCTGAAAACACAGGAGAGGAACAGCTCACTGCTGTGAGGAATCATCTCATGCATGGAAATACTTTTTCCCAGTCTGCTAAAACTGTTCCCTTGAATTCTCTGCTACATTAGGTACTCAAGGACAGGACCTTTTTGAAGGAAAGGTTTTAATCTCTTTGCTGACCTGTGTAGTGACTTCTTGGAGAACTGTTCAGTTCACATTGTGAATATTCATTCTACATTTTTGAGCAGTTTAAATGTAATAAGCAGTGATTCAAGTGTCTTTCTGGTACTGTTGTGCTAGCTCAGGTGCTGTTCATGGCGTGATATTATTTAATATACTGCAGAAAGAGCGAGATTGAGGTAATCTTTTTGCTTGTGGCAAAACTGCTCTTCAGCACTGGTTCTCTGGCTTCTGTTCTGAGTGCTGTTCCATAGGCAGCTGGGAAGAGAAAAATGGAGACAAAAATTCCAGCCTTGTGCTCTGAATCCATGTTTTTATCATCAAGACTATGCTTTGCACTTTGCTTTGTTCATTTAGCACTGGGCTGCTATTAAAGATCAGGTTTGGTCTGACTGCAAGGAATCATCTAAATTGTCACTAGTTTGGGTGGTAGGGCCTAGTAACGTGCAAGAAATCAGTTTTCTCAATTTTTATAGTCTACTCTGTCCTTATAAACACCTTTATGTAAATGATTGAAGCAGTTGGTTTTTCTCCAGACAAAGTGGCAGGTTGTGGCTGCTGTTGTAGATTGGCTTTTATTTGGGTACTGACAGGAGGGACAGAGTTTGTGTTTGGGGCTGCTGGGGATGGCCTTCATTCTGACAGGGAGGTGTGGGCTCACAAAATACCACTGTCTGCATGTAGAAGTGATGAGACACTCACTGATTCATTTACAGACTACACTAATATTGTGTTACCTTCAGTGATTCTTCTTCCTCAATTAAGCTTAAAGATTTTTTAAATCCTTTTTAGCTGAAAATTGGCAGCTTCCTTACCCTTTTGAAAGAGAGCCCTCCCTGAGATATTCTGAGCAATAAGTAGATCTCCAGTGGGGTTGGTTATTTTAATTCCTTCTCATAAGCCTGTAGATACTCTTAAACCATCATAGATTTGGAGTTTGTTTTGTATAAATACAAATGACACTGGGTTGGGGTTTCCTTTGGGTGACACTCAGGGGATATAGTGCAGACATTCAGACTATAGTAGAGGTTAACTATTGCTGTGTTTTGACTGTAGAACTTGAATATGTGTTTAATTTTTTGTGAACAGATTGATGACTCTTCTGCATCTATTTCTCTGGCCCAGCTTACTAAGGTATATATATATTCTTGTCAAATACTTTAAAAAGTGTTTGCTTCCTATTTTTAAATTGATACTGTGATCTATAGGTGAATAACTGTTGTAATTGCAAAGCCCCCTTTAATTATTATTAACTTAAAATATTTATTTTAACTTTAAAATGTGTGTATATTTTGATACTATCCTGTAAAGAGTAGTTCCCAGTTTGGGAAGATAGAAGGGGAGTACCTTATCAGCCTCAGCATAATGTTGCAGTATTACTCATCCTCAAGACACAAAGAAGAAGCTCTTCAGAAGCTGTTTTACCGTTTCTCATACGTTTCATTAATTTTGCCTTGGAAACTAACCCAGTTTGTGCAGAAGAATTTAATTGGCTCTAAGTTCCGGACATTCCAGGGGGGTGTGACCAGCCACAGGAGAAGCGGTTCTGTACCATGGACAATTGCATGGCTATTTTTGACCCCCTAGTCATAGTTACAGACCCATTCTCTGAATGCTGCACAGTTCCATGAATTGTGGCATCTATACAGTGGACAACCCGATCTAATTTGTTTGAACGCAGACTGTGTAGATTGTGTAAATGTACCCCATTGTTTATAGGAATATACCAATGTGTATGTGTGGCATCTGAGCAGCTGTGACCTTCTGAAACTGTTGTAATGCCATGTTTTGCTCGGGAACTGCTTGCATTTTTGCTCACCAATGTGTAATTTGTCTGGGAAAGCACTAGTGACTGCGCTGTGCGGACAGGCGAGTGCTCAAGCACCAGTCCCTAAAGCTACAGGCAGGAGAGCAGGCAGGGCCTGGGGCAGAGCAGCTAGTCAGTTCTTGGTCATCAAGAGAAAGGCTGGAGTTCATTTCTAATATAATCTCTTCCCACTGGTAACTTTTCCCCTCCTCACTACAGAAATTAAATTGCATACATTTGGCAAAAAAACCCCCATTATTTATATAAATATCTCTAGTTTGGAGGTAGCCACCCAAAGAATTGATCCCCATTAGTGCTGTCCCTAAATGTGTCCTCGGGTCTGTAACCTCATGTGAAGTTTTACTCTCCAAGGGGTGGGGGTACACATGTAAGCTTTTGAGGACATTGAAACATTTCAGAAAGGTGCAGGAGGATGACCCCAGGTGGCTCAGCACTGTCACTCCCTCCAGTGGCTCTAGTGCAGCCCGGCTCAGCACGGAGGCAACGTGTTAACAGTTCTCTGGTGATTATTACTCTGTATGAAATGCCATATTTGAATTTTGGTCTATTCCTACTAATGTTTTGTGGCTTTTGGATGTGTTTTGTAAACCGTTTGGGTTCAAACAAATTAGTCAAGTACTATCTGTAAAGTTTTCTGTAACTGTTAATGGAAATGATTTCATAGTTGGCGATCCGGATTCTGTTACTGTGGAGAAACACTGTGTATGTGAAACAACCATTTAATAAAATGTTGAAACTAGTTGGTTGCTTTTGTGAATGAATGCATACAAAACTAAACCATGAGTGCTTGAGCTGAGTGATAGGTGCTTGAAGGCCCAAGTCATTTACAGTCACTCCCTTAGACCCTGCTTGTATCTGGACTAGTGTGTAATGCAAACATTTGAACAAATGCGACTTCAAAATCAGCTGGCTTCAGTAATTGGAAGATCTAGTTGTGCAGAAGGTTTATATTACAATTTGTGTGTTAAAAGGACATAGTTAACTGGAAAAAAAACTGCAGATGATCTTCACAGAAAGAAGTTAGGGGAACATGCAGTTTGGACTGCCTGCAGCTCCTGCTGGCAGATTTCTGCTGGAGAGAATTTTGCCTTACTGAGGGATTGTAAAATCCTTTGGTCCTTTTAATACTTGTGTGTCTGAAGCTGAGTTTCAGCAAGCAAACCTAACTGCCCGCCTCTGCACTTCTGTGTCCTTTTAATACTGCAAAATGTAAATAATGCTGCTTGTATCCATCTCAATTCCTTGTCCAGTGGAGAGCTTCTCCTGCACATAGTCTGGAGCTTAAAAATCAGTGTAAAAAGACTGGATGTTGTTGTTTATGTACACATAGCTTCAGTCCTCTGAAGGAAATTGGATTGGTTACACAAGTCTTGCTGTAAGGTACAAACAGAGCCTAAGGTTTGAGTGCCCAGGAGTGCTCTTTTCTAATAGGTTCTCAGGCACATAAACATCATGTCATGGCATAAGGACTCCCCAGACCATCTTCAGTACAAATCTGTTTGCTATAAGCAGCTGCTCTCATGCAAGCTCAGCTAGCGTAGTGCTGCTCTTTACAGGATTGGATGAGTGGTGTTGTCTTGGGCTGCGTGGGCTTAAATGTGTTTCTAATGTGTGTGTCAAATAATTGCCTGTTGCACAGACTGCCAATCTGGCTGAAGCCAATGCTTCCGAGGAGGATAAAATAAAAGCTATGATGACACAGTCTGGCCATGAATATGATCCAGTCAAGTAAGTATTGCTTATGTGAAACTTATTCTTTGAAGTTGATGTAAAAATTGTAGAGATGGTTTGTTTTAAACAAGAGAGACACATGAATCTCTTTTCCTTTTTTCCCCCCAAAACTTGTAGTTACATGAAGAAACCCGTGGGGCCACCTCCACCCTCGTACACCTGTTTTCGCTGTGGCAAACCTGGGCACTACATAAAGAACTGTCCAACGAATGGGGTAAGACCTGGGGGACTTGGGGGGTGCTCAGTTTGTAATTTTTATCTGGATAGTTACGTAACAAACGTGAATACTCAACAGTAAGAATTGCGTCTTTTGGTGTGAAATACAGAGGTTACGTGGCAGTGTTGCAAAACCCTTTGGATTCAAGAAAAGCTGGAATTGTTAGATTTTCTTTTCACTAGGTCAAAGGCACTAAATATTCCCGTAGATCTTTCTCTCTGAACCCCTATATACCTTGGTATATCTCAAAATGAGTTTCTCCAAGCCCTGAATCCAGCTCCCTCTGAATTGCCCTTTGGAGGAGGAGCAGGTTTGGGGGATTTCATCCTTAAGGAAGTTATAGTTAAGCCAAAGAATGTCAGTGAGTTCAAAACATTGCTTTGGCCTCTGGAACACCCAGGCTGCATTTGTTTAGGGAAAAGAGTATTTTAGTCCAACAAGCCTTACACTAGGTAAGAGGAGAGGGTTAAAGGTTTTTGTGCTGAAAATAGTCACTGAAATCTCATTTGCAGTGTGGGCCTTGAGATATGTCTGCATTTCTTAACAGGACAAAAATTTCGAGTCTGTTCCCAGAATTAAAAAAAGCACAGGAATCCCCAGAAGTTTTATGATGGAGGTGAAGGACCCCAACACGAAGGGTGCCATGCTGACCAACACTGGGAAATACGCGATCCCAACCATAGATGCGTAAGTGTAGGATTGCCTGGGCTCATCCAGAGGGGAATAAGGGAAACCAGGGAAAGTGCAGGGGTGGGGTGCAGCCACCTTGGCCAGCTCTGGAACTGTGGGGAGGAAGATGGGCACTGGATCTCAGCTTTACAATCCATGCTGTTAAAATGGGGGTCCTGCTGCTCCCGCCCCTGGCAGCGGGTTGAACGTGGGCTGTGCTGAGAGCATTTCTGCAGAACATTTCAGCGGCATGTGTAGCTGGGATTTTTCTCTCATTGAGCTCATTTTGCTTCTTGTTTGTCTTTCGAAGATTTCATGTAAAATGTAATAAAGCAGCTGTTGGACTGTGACTCCCTCCCTCAGATTTGAAGGAGGCTCTAGTTTTCCTGTTGCTATAAACTAGCGAAACATTTGTGTGTGCTGTTCTAAAATACTCTTGGTAGCCCTTCTGATTTTTCTCTCCTGGATGTCCTTTTTTGGAAGCTGTAACAATGACTTCTTTCAGTTATAAAATGTAATTACTGGGAGACCAGCTTTATCCTGAGCCTCCAATTTACATTTAGCCTCTGGCAAAGGAGAGCTGGGATTCATTTCACCTGATATGAGCTGTCAAATATTTTTCTAGTCTGAAGTGATTTCTTAGTTGATCCAGTGAGTGGGATAGTTCTGCAGAATTCCTTCCTCTTCTTGTGTTAGGGCTGTAGAAAAGTAGTTCAAACCAAACAGCTGTGCTTAGGAAGGCCAGTGGAGAGAGAATTCCACATATTATCTTCCTTTGATAAAATTCAAAGCTTGGAAGAGTTTTTGCCTTAACTTCTCTCTTTTGCTTTCCCCACTCTACTTCCAGGGAAGCTTATGCTATAGGAAAGAAGGAGAAGCCTCCCTTCCTACCTGAGGAGCCATCCTCCTCCTCAGAAGAAGATGATCCTATTCCAGATGAGCTGTTGTGTCTCATTTGTAAGGATATAATGACAGATGCGGTTGTTATTCCCTGCTGTGGAAACAGTTACTGTGATGAATGTAAGTGTTACTGCCAGGTTTGTTAATTCCAAACATCAACTTTGATCTGAGCAGAAATAGGGGATAAGGAAATTGCTATGTTAGTTCTGTTGAAAACTTCAGCACTCCTGATCAGGGAAAGACTCTTCTTGAGTAGATGGGCAAAAAAGGCAGAAAGCTTTTTATCCTCCTTAAGTTTCTAGTTAAATCCTCTTCACCTGCAGAAAGAAGAGGGTGAGGAAAGTGCATATTAGTGCAGGTGGTTACAGTATATTAGATACCAAATGCTTTTCTGTCCACAGCCCTTTCCCTCACACAGAATTGTCTCCAACTTTGGGCACTTACTGTGGACTACAAAGAGCTGATACGGAGCAATTTATTTCATCCACATTCTTCCCTAGAGCTAGTTAAAACCTTCAGAAATCAAAGCTCCTCATGTTTTTTTGAAATGTGTTTTATTCATTAACATGGAATGACTTCTTGCTGTACTAGAGTGGGGAGAAGACCAGTTGTGATATCACATGCCAGTCTTCTTCATCTATACATATTGCCACAGTGAAATAGCAACCCTCTGCTGTATGCTAGAAGTTGCTGTAGAATTCCAGAATGGTTTGGGTTGGAGGGAACCTTAAAGCTCATCTTATTCCAGCCTACCTGTCATGGGCAGGGATGCCACAGCTTCTCTGGGCAGCCTGTTCCCCTGCCAGTTTTTTGCACTGTAGAACATTTATAACTTTGTGCTTTCCATTCAAGACCACCTTTCCCCATTAACCATATGCTTGTTTTGTAATTAATGAGAACCAAAAAAAGTTCCTTAGTTTGGCTATAAACTACTTCAATATTTACAGGTATTAGAACAGCCCTGCTGGAGTCTGAGGAGCACACATGCCCCACCTGCCATCAGACAGACGTTTCTCCTGATGCTTTAATCGCCAACAAGTTTCTGCGCCAGGTAATGTGGGGCCTTTAGCCTGAAGTCTTTGTTAGAAAAATCCATTTGTAAAGAGCTGAAAGGGATGAAAATATTCCTTTAGACCTCCCTAAGCAAGGCTGTAGTCAACAAGACTAATTTACTTCTCAAGTACGCTGCTTGTTTTCACAGAAGCCTATGGATCACTAGAGACAATCTGGCAAATTCAGGACATGCTTGTGTTTAATGGGATGTCCTCAGTTTCAAATTGGGTATTAAAAATATTGAAGTATTTTTAATCCAGAGACTCTGAGGTACCAGTCATTGATAGCAGAGTTTCATGGGATGTGTTCATAGCTGTGTTGGCTGCTTTAGGATTAATAGCATTTACAGGAACACACAGTGATTTGCCTGTAGGGATGCTTCTGTTCATATTTCTACTGAAGCTAATTCTCACCTTTTCAAACCTGTTTCCCTACCTCTAGGCTGTCAACAACTTCAAAAATGAAACCGGTTACACAAAAAGGCTCCGTAAGATTCAGCAGCAGCAGCAGCAGCAGCAGCAGCAGCAGCTGCCCCCACCACCACCCCCTCCTCCTCCCCCGCTGATGCGGCAGACGATCACGCGCACGCTGCAGCCGCTGATGCGGCCGGCCCTGGCCCGCCAGCAGGACCCGCTGATGATCCCGCTGGCCTCGCTGGCCTCCCGCTCCGCCCTCTCCTCCCTGGGCCCCGGGCCGTCCATGGCAGCTGGGCTGCCCGTCAACCCCTCCTCTGTGGTTGTGTCTGACCTCCCTCCAGCCGTGTCCCTCTCTCTCCGTGGGGAAAAGCCCGATGGGCCTTTTCGGTAAGGAGCTCAGAGAGATGACAGCAATGGAAAACAAATCAAAATGCTTCCATTCCATCTTCCCTGAGTTTTGCAGCTAGCACCCTGTGTATCATGAAGGGACAGCTCCAGGTCATTGTGGGAGTTGTGCTTCTCTTTTTACTTGCAATGGGGACACTTCAGTAAGCAGAACGTGCAAGAATTTTCTTCTCAGTATTTCTGTTTGGTTCCCTTACCAGTTGTTCAGATTTGCCCTGAAGGAGGGACTGGTTTTTATTTGAAGTGGCCAACCATTCCTAGAGTAGCCATTTAGTTCTGTCAGACCTTAGTGTCTCATTAATTTCTCTTTAGTACTGAAGAAAAAAATGCAAAAATCTGTACCAGTGTTTAGGGATGCACAGAACCAGTGTGTCCAGAGGGCTGCCAGGCTCAGCTGGGCCATCAGTACAAGGATCACAATTCTGAGGAGCACAGACACATTTTCTAATGGAATTTCAGTTCTTGCATCTTCCAAAGCTGCGGTTTAGTGCATGGGTTATATGGATTCTCATCCTTTCAAATGCTGCTTAATCAGATATTTTTCTAGAGAGCTTCCTCTCTAAATGCCAATGTCCAAACAGAGTCCTCAGCAGTGCTTCCTCTGGAGCCTGCCAACCTCACAGGTGTAAATCTGCTGAAGATTATTTTAAGTATTTTTTTCACTTAGTGACATCAGCCTTTTCTCACCTTGGACTTTATATTTCAATAATTTATATTATATTTCACTTCAAAGCAACGTTTCAATAATAAAAATGTGTTGTTTTTGTAGTGATGCTGATGCTGTTTTGCCTCCTCTGATGGCTGCTGCTGAGCTTTCCAAATCTTCCCCTTTGTCAATCAGCAGTTTATTGGAAGAGAAGGTAAATTTTCTTTCCACACATAAAATTATTCTTATGTTCTAGTGGAGCTCATTTTGTGACTGTTTGCATTTATTCCCAAGGGCTATCAGGTTCCTGTCCTGAGACAACCAGCCATACCAAGTCTTCTGGGCCCTCAAGGACAATCAATACCCACAACTGGTAAGAAACTAGAACTTTAGAATTTCATCCCAAAAATTGTCTTCAGATAAACTTACCGGGATTTTTTTTTCCTGTCTCCACTGGAAAAGGTCATCCAATGAGAGCTGGTGCACTTCGCAGGCCGGGCTGGGAACTGTAAGTATTCAACAGAAATTTAATGTACTACTAGTTGTAACTGGTTAAATTAATCTGTAACACATCACTTAGACAACGGCTGATTTATAATGAAATAGTAGTTGTGGAGAATTCAAGTGGTAATTAGTTTTCAAGTGGCTTAATTTAAATTAGCTTTAACAAAGGGGACCTGTGCTTACAGTAAGATTATTGAAAAATAAAACTCCAATACATAATTGAAAAGACGATTCTGAATAATGAACACATTTTGGGAAACCTAAATTACATATAAAAATTAAATGTAATTAAAAGATAAGATGGAGAAGCACCCTTTTGATTGCTGACTGGATAGGGCTGAAGAAATTGATTTCCCAGTAGAAATCACCCTCCAACATTCTTTCTCTAACAACTTACTTGATACTCATTGAGCAAATTATTGAAAAATTAGAGGCTTTTATTTTACGACAGTTTTGTATTTTTGCAGTTTAGTCATCTCAAAGTGCCAAGCTGCTTTTTCTCATTAGAGATAGGAGCCTGTTTATCTGTTCTCACAGTGTCAAATTAGTCTTTCATTTGTTAGAGATTTCTCATAGCCAGGCTGTAAGGGTCATTGTTTTTACAAAGTCTGAAAGATAAATCAAAACAAAATCCAGGATCCATCCCTCAGATTATCTAAATCTCAAATCCAGTAAACAAGAAAAGAACAATTCAGGGACGAGAGCAGGTCAAATCCATCTGAGGCAGGAGCTCAGGAAACAAAGGTGGGAGAGGTTAGGAGAGGTCTGAGAGGTGAGTTCATTCCTGCACAGTGCTTGGAAGCTCGAGCTGTGTCCAGCAGGGGCAGAGGAGCAGTGGGTGCTTGGGGGTCTCCTGGCAGCCTCACCCACTCCTCACCCAGCCCCCAAGCTGAGTGTGAGGAGAGGAGAGGAGAGGAGGCTAAGGGAGCTGCTGGGGCCAGGATGTGCAAGCCAAGTCCGAGGCTCCAGGACTGAGTGTAGTCTCGAGTGAACAGAAAGCCGGAGACCAGTGAGAACCAGGAGTGCTGCCGCCATGCTGCCGCTTCGCTTTCCTGTGTGCGCTCAGGGCAGGCTGTGCCAAACAGTGACACGTGTTTTTGGGTTTCTTTAAAGTTCAAATCGAGGACGCCCGCACAGTGACCGTGCCCAAAGGACTCAGGCCCCATCACTGCCAGCATCAGCACCAGTCTTTGTGCCTGTGCCTCCACCTCCCTTGTATCCTCCACCACCCCATGCTCTTCCTCTTCCTCCGGGGGTACCACCACCACAGTTTCCTCCTCAGTTTCCACCTGGGCAGCCTCCATCCGCTGGGTACACTGTCCCCCCTCCCGGATATCCCCCAGCTCCTGCAAACATGTCATCAGCTTGGGTCCCAACAGCAGTGCCAGCGGCTCATTCAAACACCATCCCAACGACACAAGCACCTCCTCTCTCTAGGGAGGAGTTTTACAGAGAGCAACGGAGGCTTAAAGAGGAGTAAGTATTTGGCTCGCTAACGTTGCCTTGTTTTCGTGTCTGTATCGGGGGAGCGTATCGGACTGCGGTTACACTAAAGTGCATCGACCTAGCAAAAGTGACATAGTGTTTCTTCCAGTATACTTTTTCATTGCAGATGGTAAATATGCAAAGCTAAACCAAGACAAATGTAATTCTAGAACTTTTCCTAAAACTTGTAGGAACTGTTTTTGCTTAAATAGGATGTTCACCTTTTGCATTGCATGCAGTAAACATTTTCTCATATTGGCCATGTTTTGTTTCTTGATGTCTTTTGTAATAAAGGTCAAACTATAATTGTAATAAAGGTCAAACTTATTTTAACAGGGAAAAGAAAAAGTCCAAACTTGATGAGTTTACAAATGATTTTGCTAAGGAATTGATGGAATATAAAAAGATTCAAAAGGAGCGTAGGCGTTCGTTTTCCAGGTAACTGCTTTACATGTCCGTAATGGAGAAGCAGATTGTCTAGAGGAATCAGGAGGAGTTGCACTCCACCTCCCTGTTGTTAGATGGATTGGATGATTGAGGGATGAGCAGTGGCAGAGTGTCATACGCAGTTATTGGCTCCAGTGTGGCAGAGATTGCAGGTGACTGAATTAGCACTGGGCAGCAGCACTAAGGGTCTGTCTTGCTGAGGTGTCTCTGCAGTGATGTCCTTCACTGCCTGACAGCCCTGAGGAGGCCAGGAGCAGAATAGCTGGATGTTCAGCATCTCGCTATTCTGATTGTGACCAAGCAGTCCAAGCACTTTGGAGGAGATAGGTGAGAGAAATCGTCCTCATTTCTGCTTTTGTCCATCTTGTGTGGATTCATGAGATGTTTGAACTTGCACTGCAGACTGGGGGCTTTCACTTGTTGGGTGACATTGTTAAACTTTTCTTGGGAATTAGAAGCTCAGACTTACTTGTAAGGAAATCTGAAATTGGTGAGGGACTTGGAGAGGAGGAATGATGCTAATGAACATGTGAATCACGTGGAATGATTCATTAAAAAATAGTAGAAGGAAAACTCGTAGCTGCTGTTTTCTGTCCCCAGAAATCCCTTGGGCAGGAGTAGTTGTTAGCAGTGCTGTCGGGAGCTTTCCCAGAGTTGTGGCACTGGGGCTTGTGACTAGAGACTGAGGTTAGAAGCTTCCAGATGGGATTTTTCTTGCAATGCAGTCACTTGCCTTGGTTAGAGCTGGAGGGATGTGCAGGACGTTTTTGGGACACCTGCCTGGCAGTGTGGATTCCACAGGCCTGTCTGTTGGTCCTTTGCAGTATTAGGATTGTGCATCCAAATTCCCAAAAAAGGGTGAAGTTAACTAGACCGAGCTGGCGTTTTAACATTGGGCTTTGCTGTCTTCAGGCTAAGTGGTGTTTTCTCCGTGTGATTCTGCACTGTAGCCACTCAGATTTGCTCTTTTTGTATCTTACTGCAACAAAAATGATTTGCACTGCATGTGGTTGCCGAGTAGTGACAAATGTGCGTGATCTCGTACCAGTAGAGGCCAGTGTAACCACCTGAAATGTGTCTGTAGCTCTGGTAGCTCATGTGATAGAGTGAGTGGAAGTAGACTGACCCTTCTGTGTGTTCTGACACTAACAAAGCAGCAGCTGTTCTGTCTTGTGAGCAGAAACTTTTACATGTTATCAAGTTCTTCAATTTGCAGTAGCTTTATGTCAGCAGCTGAAAGAAGCTTTGACATAAGCATGTGGAGAGGAAAGAAAAAATAAATGTGGGAGGAAAAGAATTGAGGAGAAGGACTGTTTGGAATTAACTTCATCTATTTTTTTTTGTGTTGTGTTTTTTTAAGGTCCAAGTCTCCCTATAGCGCTTCATCTTACTCTAGAAGCTCGTACACCTACTCCAAGTCCCGCTCAGGTTCGTCGCGCTCCCGCTCCTACTCGCGCTCCTTCAGCCGCTCGCATTCCCGCTCGTACTCGCGCTCGCCGCCGTACCAGAGACGAGGCAAAGGCAAGAGCCGCAACTACCGCTCCCGCTCGCGCTCGCACGGCTACCACCGCTCCCGCTCGCGCTCGCCCCCGTACCGGCGCTACCACTCCCGCTCCAGGTCCCCGGTGTTCCGGGGCCAGTCCCCCTCCAAGCGCACGGTTCCGCCGGGCGAGGCCGAGCGCGAGTACTTCAACCGCTACAGAGAGGTGCCCCCCTACGACATGAAGGCTTACTACGGCCGCTCGGTGGACTTCAGAGACCCCTTTGAGAAGGAGAGATACAGAGAGTGGGAGAGGAACTACAGAGAGTGGTACGAGAAGTTTTACAAGGGCTATGCCGTGGGCGCTCAGCCACGGCCTCCAGTGAACAGAGAGAACTTCTCCCCGGAACGGTTTGGCCCGCCCGGGACCAGACGAGAGAATTCGCCGTATGCTCGGGGACGGAGGGAGGAGTATCCAGCCGGGCAGAGCCACAGGAATCGTAACGTAGCTGGAAACTACCCTGAAAAGCCTGGGAGAGAGAGCCATGGCATCAAAGATCCTACAAAGTCAAAAGAGAAGGAGGTGGAAAATCCGCTGGGAGATAGCAAAGGCAATAAACATAAAAAACACCGGAAGAGAAGAAAAGGGGATGAGAATGAAGGATTTCCAAACGTTGAGCTGTTAGAAGGGGCAAGAAAACCAAGAGAGCCAGTTCCAGCAGAAGATGCTAAAACAGACTCTCTATTCATGCTGCCAAGCAGGGATGATGCCACCCCTGTAAGGGATGAGCCCATGGAAGCAGATTCCATTGCTTTCAAACCAGTGTCTGAAAAGGAGAAGAAAGAGAAGGATAAGCCAAAAGCAAAGATTGAGAAAACAAAGCGGAAAGTGGAAGTGGCGGCTGCTCCGAAGAAAGACAACGTAGCAAAACCAGCTAAAGCTTCCCAGGAAAAGGCAGACCCCGATCGCGAAAAATCCCCTCGAACGGAACCTCCTGTGAAAAAAGTCAAGGAAGAGCTGCCAAAGACTGACAGTGTTAAAACCTCTTCCTCTCAGAAGGACGAGAAGGCTCTTGGTACACCACGGAAGGCTCATCCCAAAGTGACAAAGGATCACCCAGAAACCAGACCAGCCAAGGAGGAGAAGGCAAAGAAGGAACATCCTAAAGAAGCCAAGGCAGAGAAACCCTCCAGCAAGGAGGAGAAGTCCAAAAAACCTGCTGAGAAAAGCAAACTTTCCGATGCCAAACTTGAGAAGAGGAAAAGAAAAGCGGAGGAAAAGGCTGATAAAGAACACGAAGCCGCTGCTGCAAAGGCCTATAAACCTGAAACTGCAGAATTGAAAACATCACCCAAGGGCAAGGCTGAGCCTGAGGGGGAGAAAGGAGAGCGGACACCAGAAAAGGATAAAGCTGCTTTTCTTAACAACCCGTCCAAAAAGATCAAACTGAACCGAGAAACTGGAAAAAAGATTGTGAGCGCAGAAAACGTGCCACCTGGAAAAGAGGCTGTGGAGAAACCTGAGCCCAGCAGCAGCAAAGTTAAAGCGGAGAAGGGAAAGGGGAAAGCGAGGAGGAAAGTGACGGCAGCTGACAGCGCTAGCTCGACTCTTGTGGATTACACCAGGTACCCCAGCAGTTCCCTTTTCTTTCTTTCTTTCCTCTTCCCACCTCCAGTTCTTTATGGTGCCTAGGGAAAGAAACTGCCAAATTTGTGCTAAACGAGGGAATAATCCGTGATCTTCCTTATGAAACTGTACTTGGGTCAGACTCAGATGTTGTTAAGGAAAACGAGCAGTTTGTACTGCACAGGAAGCTGGTAGGGTTAATTCTTTGGTGATGCAAACTCAAAACTTTTTTGAAGCCTTAAGATAGTGTCTTGGTAATCTAAAAAGCTTTTAAAATGTCTGTTTTTCTCAGGAAGAACTGGGGCATAAGGATAAAACTTTGCCTGTCTGTACCTCTCCATAATTGCTTACTTTCATGTTGAAAGAGGAAGGGGTATCTAATTTATCTGCCATTGGGAGAAATAGGACATGAAGGAATTACCAGATCAGACAGTCCCCAATCTGATAATCTTGTGTGTTTGTTAATTAAATGTATAGTAGCGAAATACTAAATTAATTGATTGCTCAGCCAGTGGACTTAGCCTTTCTCTTGGCTGTTCCCTTAATTGAACATCCTTGAGGAAAATGCTGAGAATTTAGAAGTCAAACGCAAGCCAGTTTATAAAATGTTCCCAAAGCTGTCTGTGTGTGCATCCCATGACTGATGTCCTTGTTTTTCCTCCCAGCACGAGTTCCACTGGGGGCAGCCCTGTCAGGAAGCCTGAGGAGAAGCCAGACACCAAACGAACTGTCATTAAGACCCTGGAGGAGTACAACAACGACATAACAGCCCCTGCTGAGGATGTCATTATCATGATCCAGGTCCCTCAGTCCAAATGGGATAAAGATGACTTTGAGTCTGAAGAGGAAGACGTCAAAACCACCACCCAGGTGCCCCCAACTGTTGGAAAACCCGCCAGTGTTATCAAACCTGTGAGTGTGAAGGCACCAAACCCCCTCAAACACACTGAAAAGGAGACAGAGCCTCTGGAGAAAACACAGAAAGCTGCAAAAGAGGTGAGTTATGAAAGCACCCAACACGATGCCAAGAGTTCCAAAAGTTCCGTGTCGAGTGAAAAAGGTAAAACCAAAGACCGGGATCATTCTGTGTCAGACAAGGACGGTTCTGACAAGAGGAAGAGCAGTGTTCAGCTAGAAAAGGAGCACTCGGAACGTGCAGCTGAGCAAGGAAACGGAAAAGCCATCTCTCAGTCTTCCAAAGATGGCAGATCTTCAGAGAAGCACGAGAGTAGCCGTGGCTCCGCTGCGAAGGACTTCACTCCCAACCGGGACAAGAAGTCTGAGCACGATGGCAGCAGGGAGCATTCGAGCTCCAAGCGCAGGGATGAGAAGAGCGAGTCAGCGCGGAGGAAAGAGTCCCCATCGCGGATCCGAGACTCCACCGCAGTGCAGAAGAGCAAACCCAGAGAGGAGCGTGTGGAGCCGCCCAAGAAGGGCCCCGTGGAGGCCAAGCGCAGCAGCTACAGCCCCCCGCGGGAGCGCAAAGCCCCCGAGCACAAAGCTGTGCACGAGCCCAAGCGCCCCGCGGAGGAACACAAACCTCCCGACAAAAACCCGGCCAAGGAGAAAGAGAAAGAGAAGGAGAAGCATGTACCAGAAGTCAAGAGCAATAAGGAGAAAGAGCCAGGTGGGAATAAGCCCCCAGTGAAGCAGGACTCGCCAGAGGTGAAGGTGGAGAAGGAGAACGTGGCGGCTCAGGGCGATAAAGGCGCGGCCAAGCCCAAGGCGCCGGTGAGCAGCGCCTCGCGCCTCTCGTCCGACCTCACCCGCGAGACCGACGAGGCCGCCTTCGTGCCAGACTACAACGAGAGCGACAGCGAGAGCAACGTGTCCGCCAAGGACGAGGAGGCCGCGGGCAAGACGCCCAAGGAGGCCAAGGAAAAGGCTGTGGAGAAGGCGAAGGAGGAGGTGGCAGCCCCGGCTCCCCCCGAGCAGCCCGAGGTGGGCAGGAGCCAGAGCCAGAGCAGCCCCAGCGTCAGCCGCAGCCGCAGCCACAGCCCCTCCGAGAGCCAGACACGCAGCCACAGCAGCAGTGCCAGCTCAGGGGAGAGCCAGGACAGCAAGAAAAAGAAAAAGAAGAAAGAGAAGAAGAAACACAAGAAGCACAAGAAACACAAGAAGCATAAGAAACATATGGGAAATGAAACAGAATTGGAAAAGAGCCAAAAACACAAACACAAGAAGAAAAAATCGAAGAAGAGCAAAGATAAAGAGAAAGATGACCAAAAAGTGAAATCTGTCACGACATAAACCGACAGATAATGAAAAAATGACTTAATTACTAAGTCATCTGTATGATCTTTGTTAAAATGTAAACGACTTCAAGCGTTGTAAATAATGACATGAAAGACCCTGTGCTGCACTTAAAATATTGCTGCTTGATTATTTGATTTTTACATCAGAGCTTTATAAAAGTGAACATTTTGTACAGAATTGTGAGTTGTGACCATGTAACATGAAAGGTTTTGCTGGGGCATCTTCTTTTTAACCACCGTTAATTATTTTGGGTGGAGTTTACTGTACTGTGAAGATTTTCACATTTGGGTTTTTTTTAATTGCCTGGCAGAAGCAGCTGGTAGCAGTTACCAAATACCAGCAGATGAAATGCAGAATACATTACAGCCCTGTTATGTCACTTTTTGATTACAATAAAAAAGTTTTCAGTAAATGACCCAATGTGAGATTTGGAGTTGCACCTGAGCAGGGAGCATCCCAACCCTTCCCATCCCCGGGAGTGTCCCTGCAGAGAGGTGGGGCTGGGCGGGCTCCATGGGACTTCAACCCAAACCAATCCAGGATTCTAACAGCTCGCTGGGAATTATTGTGGGGGGAAAAATAACTTACAGAGGGGTTTAATTTTGGGAAAATGGCAGGAGCTGCCCTGGTGGAGGACGAGGAGGTGCTGGGGGTGGTGTGTGCTGCTCTGTGTGCCAAGGAGCTGGGGGTCTGTGGGGTGGGACGTGGGGTGTGGCCCCAGAGCTGCAGCCCCTGGGGTCTGGCACTGACTGCCCAGGTAATGTCACACACGGAGCTGCTCGGTTCTGCTTGGTTTGGAGAGCTCTTGTCCCTGGGGATTAGAACTCTGTGCTCCTTAAGGTCCCTTCCAGACAAAACCAGTCTGGAATTTGCCAGCCTGGGTTTGCACACAGGGTTAAACTCGCTGTAATTTGCATTTTCTGTCTCACCAGGTGTTGATGTTTTATACAGAACTGTTTGGTGTGTTCATATGGGGGTGACACCTGGCAGCCCTGACCCCTCTGTGATGTGTGGGGTTAAAAAAGGCAGGACAGGGAAGCCTGGAAAGGCAGGATCTTGCTCTGAGCAGTGACAGGAGATAGAAAATGGAAATTACGAGCTGGACAATTTTAAGATGTAATTTAAGAGGTGGCAGTGGAATGGGTGTCACTGAGGGCATGGGACTGTGGGATTGAGCAGTGACAGCCCTGGACCGAGGGATTTGCCCAGAGTTTGGGGTGGAAATGCTGTGGGGAAGTGGCATTTCCTGCTGGCAGAAGGTGTCACCATGCAGAGGGGCTGAGCAGCACAGAAATGCTGAAATGGGACATTTATCCTGGTTTTGCTGAGGGTGAGCAGCACAGAAATGCTCCAGCGGGACATTTATCCTGGATTTCCTGAGGGTGAGCAGCACAGAAATGCTCCAGCGGGACATTTATCCTGGATTTCCTGAGGGTGAGCCGGCACCTCGGGCATCCTGGGTCAGGGACGAGCATCCTGAAAGGTAAAACGAGCTCACCAGGATCACTGCTGGGTTTCACCCCAGCACCTTGTGCCTGCTGATGCCAGGCTTTCCTGGTGAATTCCAGGTTTTCTGTCCAAGAACAATCAGGCTTACAGTTGATCTGCTCCTGTTCTCGCGTTCCAGCGTGGAGGAGCACAGGTGGGTGATGGTGTCACGGGTGTTCAATGGGATTTGCTGCGCGTGGGGCAGGGTGGGAGCACAGGGAAACACCCTCAGGGTCTCCCTGGGCACAGCCTGTGCTTGTGAGGATGAGGCTGGAGAACAGCATTGATTTTGGACTTCTCTGGCTGCTTTGGCCTGATGAAATTGAAAATTCAGGAATTGGGGAAATGAGATTCTTGAGTTGGCTTGTGTTAAGTGCTTTATTATTGAAATTCAAGGTAATGAGTAAACCTGCACTGCTGTGCTTTGCTGTGCTTTGCTGTGTTTTGCTATGTTTTTGCTGTGTTTTTGCTGTGTTTTGCTGTGTTTCTTTGTGTTTTTGCTGTGTTTTTGCTGTGTTTTTGCTGTGTTTTTGCTGTGCTTTGCTGTGTTTTGCTGTGGTTTTGCTGTGTTTTGCTGTGTTTTTGCTGTGTTTTGCTGTGTTTTGCTGTGTTTTTGCTGTGCTTTGCTGTGTTTTTGCTGTGCTTTGCTGTGTTTTGCTGTGTTTTGCTGTGTTTTGCTGTGTTTTTGCTGTGCTTTGCTGTGTTTTGCTCTGTTTTTGCTGTGTTTTGCTGTGTTTTTGCTGTGTTTTTGCTGTGTTTTTGCTGTGTTTTTGCTGTGCTTTGCTGTGCTTTGCTGTGCTTTGCTGTGTTTTGCCGTGTTTTGCTGTGTTTTGCTGTGTTTTTGCTGTGCTTTGCTGTGCTTTGCTGTGCTTTGCTGTGTTTTGCTGTGTTTTGCTGTGTTTTGCTGTGTTTTGCTGTGTTTTGCTGTGTTTTTCTGTGCTTTGCTGTGTTTTTGCTGTGCTTTGCCCTGTTTTGCCGTGTTTTGCTGTGTTTTTGCTGTGGTTTGCTGTGTTTTTCTGTGCTTTGCTGTGTTTTTGCTGTGTTTTGCTGTGTTTTTCTGTGCTTTGCCGTGTTTTGCTGTGTTTTTCTGTGCTTTGCCGTGTTTTGCCGTGTTTTGCTGTGAGCTTTGCCAGCAGCACAGACCCATGGTGATGTTTCACAGCAAAGCAGATACAGACGTGTGCAAACACGGGTGACATTTGTGCTTCCCCAGCCAGCAATGCTCTGCCAGCTGAGAACTGAAGCAGATCCAGGAGGGAACTCCCTGCCCAGAGCCCTGCCCCGATGGCAGCTGGCAACTCTCCCGAGTCCCGGGATTCCTGAGGATGCTCTCAAAAAGAGCCTGTTTTCATTGGCTTTATCATTTTTGCGATTGTGCTGATGGAAGGAGAGAGCCTTGCCCAGCACGGGCGGCCTGAGCTAGTGAAACTCTGTGCCACGGATAAAAACACTCCACGGTGTTTTGGGGATGCAGGGAAATGAGGACATGGAGAAAAGTCACCGAGCAGAAATATTTAAATCCTGTCTGACACACATCCTGCTGGTGAGCTGTGCCTCAGGGCAGAGGCACCCCAATCCCATCCCATGATGCCATCCCATCCCTATTCCCATCCCATAAATCCCATCCCATTATCCCATCCCGTATTCCCAGCCCACCAAGCCCTCCAGCCCTGAACTGAGCCTGTGTTCCTCCCACGAGGAGCTAAGAGCTCAGACACTTCTGAGAATATTTTGGAGCATCCCTGATTTTAATTGGGTTTCTTTAATTGTTATTTACTCTGACTGAATAAACTGCAGTGTTTAAATAACACTCTTTTTGCCAAAAGGCTGTCAGGGAGAAGCTGCTTTCCCTTTAGGAGCCCTCAGCTGTGGCTGCCTTCCAGAATCATCGCTCAGAGCATCCTCCTGCCCTGGGAGGGGCCGAGGGACACAGGAGCTGTGGGGGTGTTCCCAAAAACAGCATCACTCATGCCCCAACATCCCTCATGGGGGCCTGGCAGGGCTGAGGGGCTCGGCTGTGACCGCCCTGCAGCCAGGCTGAGCCCAGCTCCTCGAGAAATGTGTGAGGCAGGGAGAGAACACATCCAAAAACATCTGAATGATGGGCAGGATGAAGGGCTGGGCTTGCAAAACTGGGGAGAGAAGAGAGCTGAACTCCAGGGATGGAAGCAGCACCAACCAGCCCAAATCCACTGTGGGGCTGGTTCTTGTTCATTTGTTTTCTTCTTTATTTTTTAAATCCCATGGAGGCAGTTTGGGGTGTGGCCCTGTGTTAGGTGATGGAGCAGCCTTTTTTTGGCCATGATGGGCTCAGGGCTCTCCCCTGAGGTCCCAGCAGGGTTTGGGGTCCCAGCAGGACAGACACCCTTGGGACACGCTGCCCTTCAGCTCATGGGGTCTCTGCCCCAGCAGCAACTTTTCCATCACTTGGTTTCCTTATTTGGTGTTTCTTTAATAATCAGTGGCAGATTTTGTACTTATGTTTGCAATTATCTGGATGCCTCTGGGACGTGTTCTGCTGGCTAATTGAATCTCCTGGTCTGTGACTGCAGGGCCGGCTGGGGAGAGCAGGCTGGAGCCCAGCAGGGCTGTGCTGCCTCTGGGTGTCGTGTTGAGACAAAGTGATCTTTTTAATTTAAAAAAAACTACTGGAAACAAAGCATCTTGCTTTGCTGTCCTCAGCACAAGCTTTGCCGGAGCCTGCACTAGAGAGGAAATGCATGATTATCAGTAATTAACTGGATAAATGTTTTAATTGGATGCAGTGGATCCTCCACGTGCCCAGCTCCGGTGAGTGGGTGCAGGACAGACAGACGGACACTGGACAGACAGACGGACGCTGTGGCAGGGGAGGGGCTGTGCTGGCACCCTGTGCTGCAGGACCCAGCTGTGAGCAGGACGTGTCCCTGTCCCCCAAAGGGATCCCAGCGTGTCACCCCTTCTGTCCCAGCACATGGCACTGTACAGTGTGAGGGAAAAGGAACCTCCACGCCAGAGCTGCTCTGCAGGGTAAGTGCAAAACTGCTCAGCTCCTAAACCTTTCTAATTTAGGGAGATTCAGTGAAATCCATTCATTAGCATTGCTAGTTCTTGTAGGGGATCAGAGAATCCCAAACTGCTGGGGTTGGAAGAAGCCTCACAGACCCCCCAGTTCCACTCCCCTGCCATGGGCAGGCACAGCTTCCACCAGAGCAGGCTGCTCCAAACCTCGTCCAGCCCAGCCTGGGACACCAAAATCATGCCCAGGAAAATGTAACCAGGGATTTGGGAGCACAGGGGAACAGGTAAGAGGTGCTTGGAGCCTGATTTTGAAGGGGGCCTTGGTCCCACACGAAGGCAGGGTGGGTGTCTGGCACAAGAAATGGAAAAATTTCACTTTCCTGTGTCCCCCCTGCTTCACCCCAGCCAGACAGCAGGTGATGGTTATGGATTTATAACCTGGTTAATGGTTATTGGCAGTGGAGTGCTCGGTGCAGCTCTGCAGCCACTCCTGCAGCTCTGCAGCCACTCCTGCAGCCATTCCTGCAGCTCTGCAGCCATCTCTGCAGTCCTGCAGCCATCCCTGCAGCCGTTCCTGCAGCCCCACAGCCATCCCTGCAGCCACTCCTGCAGCCATTCCTGCAGCTCTGCAGGCATTCCTGCAACCCTGCAGCTATCCTTGCAGCCATTCCTGCAGCCCTGCAGTCTTTCCTGCAGCTGTTCCTGCAGCCCCGTCGCGGCTCCATGTGCCAGGAATGCCAATGAGGCCCCGGCTGAGCAGCTCCTGCAGCTCTCACACCCCAGAATGCAGAGCAGCCACGGCTGGAGGAGCCCAGGCGCTGCTGCTGCAGCCCTTGTCCAATTAGTTCAGTTAACTGTGGGTGAGGAGGGCTGGCAGGTACCCACACCTCCCCACTGACCCCCTCCAGGGCTGGACCCCGACCCTCTCCTCAGAGCTGGGTTTGTGATTTTGCTGCACTGCTGGATTTCCAGAGGGAAGATTTCCCCATTCACTTCCCTGGTCCATATAAATCAGTGTGCAGGCAGAACTGGAGTCGCAGCCTGTGGATGCCCAGTGGCTGGTTTGTAGCCCTGTCCCTGTCTCACATCCCTGTGCCCTGCTGTGCCAATCCTGCTGCTGCTGACAGGGTGAGCAAGGTGGTCAGGTGGGGAGAGGGAGATTTTTGTTTGTGGAATTGCAGAAATGTACAGTGTGCCTCGCTATTTCCTGCTTGAAACTAAGAACATCTCAAACGCTGCAAAATTCTGCTCTTGGTGCGGCAGGAAAGAGCCTTTGGAAGGATGCTCTGCTGTTTCTGGCTGGGATAACAAGGCATGCACAGACATTTTTAAATGCAGGTGTGTGCAGTGGATGTGTTCGGTTCTGTAGGGGCAGCAGCGTGGGGCAGCCCGGTGGGGATGGACACTGAGCCCCACGTCCCTCCCGATCCTGTGTGGCAGATTCCAGCCTGACTGAGGCACAAACACCAGCCCACAGCAGCAGAGTGCGTTTGGTTATCAACAAAGGACGGATTCAGCCGCTGCTGGCGCCGCTCCAAGCGCGGGAGCTGCTGAGGAGCAGGGAGGGTGTATTAAATATTCATCAAAATCTTGGTGCTTCATTCCCATCTCTTGCTCTCCTGCCCCCTCCCCTCGAAATTATTTGGTCCTAAAGGTTAGAAGCCTGCTTCGAAAATTAATTATTTCATTACCTCCTTTATAAATTAGGTTTTTACGACTGAGTTTTTTGGGGCCAACACAAAATGACCCCTGACCCCAGCACGAGATGGTGCCACCGATGCTCACGGCTGCTTGTGACCCCAAATGCTACATGAGCTCAAAAAAAAAGGAAAAAAATTAAATACGAAAATATCAGCGGGTTTGTCTCCTGCCTTCACCTGCCCGGCACCACAGCTCCCAGCCGGTGAGTGAGCAGATCCTTCCAGCAATCCATTGGTGCTCCGCTGTCCTGCGGGCACGCTGGGCTCTGCCTGCAGCCTCGGGGTCAGGCATTGGGGTGGGGTGGCTCTCCGGCCAGTGTCCGAGTGTCCATCACTGATGCTCCCCGAGGGCTCCTCGGGGTGTTCCGTGCCCTGCTGCCCC
>PYHW01009240.1:609289-620654 GCA_013186435.1 Turdus rufiventris | reverse complement strand
CCAGCTGTGGCCTGCCTATGGTTTTGTTTCTGGCTTAGGGAGCTCAGAGCTGGCCCTGCTGCTCCAGCTGTGGCCTGCCCTGCCCGCTCTGGGCTGTTTCTGGGCTGCTCTGGGGCAGATGCACAGGCTGTGTGTGTGTGTGGCTCAGGAGCACTCCTGGATGTGCCACAGCCTCACCAGTTCAGGGAGAGATTAAATCACATCTGAATTTGCTGGTTTTTGAACCAGACTCAACTCTGAGTCTTCATTGTGAGCTTTGGAAGAACTCCTTGCATGTAGCTTGACACCACATCTGCACTTGAAGGTCCTGTCACTGGTGGTTTGCACTGACAGTGATGGTCCCTGTAGAAATAGGATCCAATTAGAAGCAAAATTCCCCAGTTCCTTTTGTGTCACTGTGAAATAATTGTTCTAAAATGAATCTAAGTGTGTACAAATTGTATTTTGGGAGAGTTAATTACAAACTGTGTGGTTCAGGGATTTAGTGCAAGAAGAGGAAGAACAGTTGATGGAAGAAAGGAAAAAGAGAAAAGAAGACAAAAAGAAGAAGGAAGCTGCTCAAAAAAAGGTATGTGGAGCACTGAGAAGAAACCCCTGTGCTTGGAGGTGACTTGTTCCATCACTAGTGAAAACAACTGTTTTCTTATTAATTTAATGTTTTAAATGTACTGTCAGTTATTTAGAGGTACCTGGCATATTGAACATTGTAATTGGCTCTGTGTAGTTTCTTACAAAACAAGATTTTCTTCTGGGCTGACCCTTCTTTTCGTGATTATCAGTTGAGGCAGACTCAGGTTTGAAGCATCTCACTGCCTTTGCTAGTAGAATGAAAGTATCATTTGAAAGCAGTGGGTTTCAGCTGCATCCTTATTTTAATATATCTTCTTATTCTTCAGTATGGAAACATGCCATGAGAGGGTTTCTAGCAGGGAATAAAAATTTTCATTAAAAAGAAAATATTGACAAAGATGTTTAGGGGTGGAAACGTCACAGAAATGCTTGTAAATACTTCAGAATCCCTGTTTGCTGACAAGATCCTCATCATGGCATTGATTCTAAATATTGACCCTGAGCTTGAGAGGAGCTGTAAATGCAGTTTTTAAAGATGTCCAGTTTGGGAGGAGCAGAGTGAACCTGCTCAGTATTTCTCTGTGATTCCATTGATGCTCGGTGTGCCCCAGGAACAGACTGGTTTGTTTTACAGCCAGCGAAGCCCTGAGCCAGCCCCAGGCCCTGATGGAGCCTGGTAGAGCCCAGCCTAAACACGTTCACTGTTCTCCCTTGGGCACCAGCACCCCAGCACAGAAAGCAGCAGGAGCCCTGGCTGTGCCCCCCTCTCCAGCATCTCTTCAGCTGCTCTGGCTCATCAGGAACAACAAGAAAAGTTTTGAGAAGTTCTGAGTTCTCATTCTGCCATGCATGGTGTGCCAGGCTGGTGAGGTGGTCACAGCTGGGCAGGGGCAGAGCACAAACCCTTCCTGAGCAGCCTCCCTGGACCGCAATTACAGCCACACCACTGAGGTGCATTTCCATACAAGAAATGCTTCTCTCCCCTTTCATCCTGCGATAAACTTCTATTCAAATGGATTTCTCATCTTGGCCACGTCCCATTGAATCTTGCAAATGAAAGACTTGAAGCTTTGGCATTTGCTCTCTTATTCTTTCCCATTTCCAGGTCCCTCCCCCTTCCCTGCCCTGTTCTGCAATAAAAGTGGTGGCAGGTCTTTGCTTCCAGGCACAGTTTTTAACTCACTTAAAACATCTTAATTTGCAAGTTTAATTCGGTCTGTTTCATGTAGTTATCTTTCAAATTAATTTTGTCTTCTATAACATTTAAACAGCTTTTTAAACATAAGGAATAATAGGCCTGGGTTGGTTAGAGAGAGGCTTCTGAAGTAGATAATTAAATAACTTGAAACCATTTAAAAAGAGGAAAGTCAAAAGCTAATGTTGCTTTATGAAGTGGCACGTGTACATGTGGTTTCTCTCTTATTTGCACAAATCACTGACATTTCTTTTTTCTTGTTCTAGGCCATTGAACAAAAAATCAAAGGTAAGTTACTTTACAGTTAGTTCTACTCTGTGTATTATTTCTGGGGTTTTAAGTGTATTGAATCAAATGTGTCACCTGAAATCGCCTCCCAAAATTGACAGGTGGGACCCTTGAGATTTCAGCTGCACTTTTTCAAAGTGACCACAAAAGTCTAGAAGAGTAACAGCCAAGGGTTTATCCAGGGATTGGAGTGCTGATCTTCCTGTTTTCCATTCTTGTTTACTTACAGAGCACCAGGCATAGACATAACACCTGAAGTTCCTTTCTTTGCTTGCTTTATTCCTTTCCCTTTGTTTGAAAAGTGCACCAACACTTCAGAATAACTGTGTGGATCTGTTTGAAATTTAATTTCCAATATTCTAAGTGCAGCTGGGATTGGGAGCACATGATGGACAGGTAATTAAAATGTCCGGTGGATTTTTAATGTGTGAGGATGCTGTGGGGCAAGGGCAGTCGTGCTTCTGAGAGGGGAAATTCTGCTGCTGCTGCCTGGGGAGGCTGATGGGTTGGTTTTGTGAAAAAAGGGAGGTGCAGGAGGGTCTGCAGCACTCCTGGAGCCGCTGGCAGGGATGGGAGCTCTGCTGTGTGTGCCCCACCATCCTCTGAGCTCTGTCAGGCTGATCCCACCCTGTGGCCACTGAAATCCATTGGCAGTCCCAGGTTTGTCTCTGGGCACAGGGCAGAATAAATAGCAACATTGCTGAAGACTATTACAGTTAATAAATACTCTTCATTTGTTATTTAGCATGCCTTTTTTCAAGCAGTGCATGGAATTGTGTTTGAATGCAGGCTGAGGGTTGGTTTTCTTCTGTACACTCCTTCCAGAAGGCTTCTAGGATAATAGACCAGATTTAAAGAATTATGAAAATGTCTGGGTTTATTCTGAAGTGATAAAATGTGTCTGAAGAGACAGTGATGATGGAAAATGATAGAATACTTTGCTGTGTAATAAGGAGCACTTGGAGTGCCCATTTGACCAGTGTGCCTGGGCTCCACTATCAAATGGCTAAAAATAGCATGAACCAGGAGGGCAGGAATTCTGCTTGGGAGGCTCCCAGTGGGAATCTTCACATGGAATGAAAATGTCTTTCTTCTGAAGGACACAGTAATTAAAAATTTTTTATTATTATTTCATTTTCCTTCTTTGAGGCTTAACATTCACTGATGGAAGTGTTAAATTCCAACTTATTTATGTTATTATTTAAAGGGTGTTTCATAAAGTTCAGCAGGAATTTAGAATTGTCAGAGAAGCATAAACTGGCAGTGCTGTGGAAGAAAAGACATCCTGAGATGCAGATACACAACTTTTTGCTGTAGTTTCTATGGGACCAAAATCTGAAGCTGGTGTTGCACATGGCTCTTGCCCTGTTTCACCAGTTTTGCCTCCTTGTGTTCAGGATGCAAATTAATGTTTCATTAGTTTCCAAGTTTCCATCACGTTAATGTCTTAAATAATTTATTCTGTGCATGAGCTGAAGATAAAATACAAGAGTATAGGATCTCTAAATAATTCAGAATTATGTGCCTCTTTCATAAAGAAGCTGGTTAAGTGCTGAGGGTGGGAAGGGAGGGTATTTCTTGGTTTTAAGTGTAGTTTGGACAGCTCCAAAGTGTTGTTTTAGTAAGGAATAAATTGCTTTTGTACCAGCTGAAGCAGCTCCCACTGTTCATGTAAAATGACAAGAACCTTCCAAGGAGGTTCGTGGAGCTGGGGCTTTTCCTGGTCAGGATTGGGAATGAAAGCAATGAAAAAAATGCTAACAACATTTCTGGTACCAGCAGCATTTTGATACCATGGTATTGCAGTTAAAAATGCTCGTGTGGCATTCCTGCAGATCTCAGGGATTCTGGGCTGCCTGGTTTGATCCAGCTGCTTTTATTAAAGGAGGGAAGAGGAGGCTGGGGGGGTTAGAGGCGAACCTGTTAGTTGCTAAGTGGAAAGTTTATCTGTGCAGCAGCTGGCACATCATGTGCCTTCCCAGAGCTCTTGTACCAGGTATTCTAGGAAAAAATAAGTCGAGTTTTATGAGCTCCTATTTGTTGAAATCACTGTAGAATTGTCAGTTGTGGTGCTCCTTCTAGCATGGCCAAATACATCCTTGTGCTGTTGGAGGCAGTGCTGTTAGACACAGGCGAGTCCACCCCTTTATCCTGAATTTGCTCTGGACCAGAGCTGTGCCCTGTGGCCCCGGGTGGGAAGGGCTGAGCTGGGCTGTGCTGGTGCTGCAGGAGCTCAGGGGAGCTGCAGTGCCCTTTGCACAGAACTGGGGTGTGGGTGGGAGGTGATGGGTGAGAGATGCTCAGAGCTGGGGGCTCTGCAGGTTTGGGGGCTCGGGGCAGCCGGAGCGCGCCCGGCTGTCGCTGCAGCCCTCAAAGTGCCACTTTCATTGCAGAACAGACTTGACTGAATTGCCCACTGGAACGGAAAGTGCTCTAAAAATAGCAGGGTGTGGAATTGAAATCTTTGACTCATATTTCCCACCTTGGAAACTTCTTACGCTCGTTCTTGTCCGCGCGGCGGAGTGGCCGGGCTGCACAAACCCCGCTGGCTTTTGGGGTTTTTTCTCTTTCCTGGCTGTGCTTTTGCTGCCTGCAGCAGCTCTGTGCCAGCTGTGCCATGCTGGGGGGATGCAGGGCGCAGGGCTGTGCCTGCGGCCGGGCAGCCCCCGCCGAGGGCGCGCTCCCCTCCGCGCGGATCCGCAGGGGTTAAAGCCTTGGCAAACACGCGCAGATATTTTCCAGAGCAGCTCCGAGCTCACAGCTGCGGCCATTTTTCCACCACGAAAATTCTAGCACTACATCTTACGTGTGTCAGCCTGCAAGGCAGGCTCGCTCAGCGTGCCCTGGAGCCTGCAGCCCTGCCAGCTGCAGGACGTGCCATGCAGGGCAGCAGCATGGGTGCATTTTGGGGGGCAGCTGCAGCCTGGAGCCCTTCCCTGCCAGCCTGGAGCCTTTCCCTGCCAGCCTGGAGCCCTTCCCTGCCATCCAGGAGCCCTTCCCTGCCAGCCTGGAGCCCTTCCCTGCCCTTTCCTGCCCTCCTGCAGCCCTTCCCTGCTATCCTGGAGCCCTTCCCTGCTATCCAGGAGTCCTTCCCTGCCAGCCTGGAGCCCTTCCTTGCCCTTCCCTGCTATCCTGGAGCCCTTCCCTACTATCCAGGAGCCCTTCCCTGCCCTTTCCTGCCAGCCTGGAGCCCTTCCCTGCCCTTCCCTGCTATCCTGGAGCCCTTCCCTGCCATCCTGGCTCTCCTCTTCGTGCAGGTCAGCGCAGGGTTTGATCTCTCTGCGCAGCTTTTCTGCCAGGCACAAACTCTTTTCCGTCTGCATTCAAGTTGCTCAGGCAGCTGCCATTTTTTTTATTGGAGGGGGAGTGCGAGTCCCTGGGCCCCTGCTCCAGGAGGAGTTGGCAGGCAGCTCCTGGAGCAGTAAAATGACACCATGCTTCTCCTCCATTTTCTAATGAAATCTGCAGAGTGGGAAAGCAACACAAGTTGGAAGCGTCTTTCTTTGGAATCTCTCTGTAAAGTGTAACTCCACCATCCCCTGCTCTGAGGGTTTGCAGCAGGTTTGTTCTTTATGAAAATCTGTCCTTTTTAATGCTAGTTTCTGTAAACTTGCTGTTGTTAGTCAGTTAACTGTGATAAACTGTAAGTCTGTTCATGTTGTCTTTCTGCCTTAATACAATTAAAAATAAAATGATGGTGTGTAGAACGAACTTTTATTAACAAACAGCTGGTTGAGAGCAAGTTGAAATGTTAAGATAACAATTTAGGGGTGCTGGAATTCGTAGTAGCCATATTGGAATATTAATGTGTTATTCAGCCTTCTGAGAAGTTGTGGAGCAGAAAATGTTGGACAGGGTGAATTTTATGGGTTGGAACTTACTCTGTGGTTCTGAGGGAAGCAAAGGCAAGGGAATTCTGTTGAAAATTAGCATATAATTGTGGGCTCTGCATGTTGTTATAGCCTAGCCCTGGGACCTGGCAAACGTGTTTTACAGTTTGTTGGTATCATGGTAGATAAAATTACCATATTTGCTAAGGAAACAAATGCTTAGAATATATGTGAAATATAATATTCCTGAGCTGTTAGAGGAGTGCTGTTGGTGCTGTGCCTTAGGGCCGGCTGGGCAGCCAGTACCTTGTTTATTTGTTGCTCTCCTTGATAGTCAAAGTGATTTGAGTTCCTGCAGGTCCCTTGGGGTCTGTTCTAACACACTGGGTCTGAAAGTGCTTTAATTAGGAAAGTAAAGTGTTAGGGCTGCCCTGGGCATGCTGTTGGCAGCTCTGTCTGGGTGTCCAGGGAATGTCAGATGGAAATTATTTCACTTTACCCCAGAGGAGCAGTGCTGGGGGTTGTATTAAAGTCTTTTCAATAGAGGTGTTCTTGTATTTTCTGCTGAAGGTGGCGGTGGAAATAACAAGAGCTGGGTGTGCTGAAGGGGTGTGTGTGTGTCCAGCACTGCTCTGATGCTGCAGGAAGGGTTTCTGTGTGTCCCAGCCCAGCTGAGCCGGCTCCAGGCTGTGCAGGGTCAGCTGGGGCAGGGGGCACAGGGACAGCACCACAGTTATGGTTTGGGCACTGCTTACACAGCTTGTGGAGCAGGAGTAAATGTGTTTTCATTTCAGAGCTCCTTGCAGAACCTGGACCAAGAAAAGTGCAAAGTCCTTCTGCATTAAACTGTCAACAAATTCTCAGCAATTTGCTTAAATAGCACCTCTCCCTCCCTTCAGGGCTTAGTCACTCTCACTTTATTTATAATGCAAGAAATTTTAGGCACACCAAATGAAATAGTTGTGTTTTATATTATTTCTTGTTTGTGAAAGTTCAGTTTTGAACCAGAATCACAATTTATGTCTCATCATGTGCATAAAGATATTTTGCAAGTAATCAGCTGCCTTCCCTTAGTATAGGGAAGAGCTTAAATTGAGGAAATCTGAAGTGGTGGTTGTGATCTCTGTCAGCTTCCCAGTTTATTTAACAGCCTTTCAATACCTTCTCTTCCCTGTGCTCTGAGCAATAAATTGAGTTGTGTCCTGGCCCTTCCTCTCCTAAATCCTGGAGCTGGGAGAGCTGGGAGGGGCAGCTGAGCTTGGGTGTCCTCACCCTGAGGCTTCTCCCTGCCTGTTTGTCAAACAGGGAGGTCTCCAGAGTTCTTCTTTCCTGCTTCCCTTAAGCAACCCAAATACAATATTCCATTAAAACACAACTCAGATGCTGATTCTTCAGTGACTTTTTATTCTAAAGGCTTCTATTTGGTGTTTTTCAGAATACATAAAGTAGAAATAAACAGAAATTATATCATAAGTAGCACTGACAACATTCAAATTGATTCCTTAAACAAAAGCTTGAGTGTGTTTTTATTTTTGTTGTATTCCCATGACTCAGTTCCTGAAGGGGAATGATAAAATGGTCTTTAAACATATTGAAAAAATTTTAAAAGCCCCTGAAAACTACATTCTCAGTCGTGTAGTAACATTATTCCTGGTGCTGAGGGAGGTCATGGTCGAGTATTGAGGTATCTTGGGAAGTTGCACAATAAATATTAAGACACTTTATGGATATCTCATCCAAGAAATGTGAACAGTGCATGAACATATCAATACTGTGAGGGACCCCAGGAGCTGAGAGTGCCTTGCTGGGGCCCTGACTGTGTCCCTGTCCCTGTCCCTGCCCCGTGCTGGGCTGGCTGTGCTGTGTCCCTGTCACCTCTGCCATGCTCTGACCTTCCCCTCGCCCTGCCGGGGCCGTGCTGTCGGCACTGAGATCATTTGCAGCTGCACATTTGGCATTTCCCCAGTGCCAGCTCTGTCCTGCCAGGCTGTGTGCAGCATTCCCTGTGCTGGCAGCCCTTCTGCTGGCACCTCTCACTCCATGGCTTTCCTCTGGGTGTCACAGCAGGGAAGCCTTATCATGTCCTGTCAGTCCTGTTTGCCCCTTGTTCTTTTGGGCCAGGCCACAGCAGTTTTCTATATGTAATACCTAAATGGGAAACTTCATTTTTTAATGCTTAAACATTTTCTGAAGAAAGGTGAAATGTTGAACTCGGCTGCTCAGTGCTGGTTTGTCAGCAGAAGGATGCAAGAAGCCGGTTAGTAGCATGCTGTAACTGAGATAACTCGGTCAGGAGTGATAGCAAGGCAGTTCCTGCTGCCAGTTGTGCCATGGAAGTGTGTGATTGAGGGATAGCAGCTTTTCCTCAGGGATGAGTTACAGCTTGAATCAGAAGAAATGCTGCCATTACATCATGTATAAACACCTCCAATAGTATTGACTTACTTAATCTTCGATTTTTTGAAGTTGCTGTTCACATGAATAACTTTTTCCCACTTTCTCTTTCCTGGGGGTGGGGACAGTGCCAGAACAAACCAAGACAAGTGTAAGCCAGCCCCAGCCTGTCACCTCCACCGGCACTTCCACAGGAACCAGCACTACTAATAATGCCAAGCGGGCCCCAGCCAGCAGCCAGCAGCAGCCCTTGCCTCGATACCCTCCTCGGGAAGTACCACCACGATTCCGACACCAGGAACAGAAACAGCTTCTGAAACGGGGGCAGCAGTTACCAGTGATAGCTGCAAACCTGGGATCCGCTCCAGGCCAGGCAGGAGGCAGCACTGGCACCAGTAACCAGCCCGTGACCAACGGAGAAGTGCCCAACAGCAGCAAAAAACAGCCAGGTGAGGGCAGGAACCGTGTTTGCCTCCAGCTCAAATCAGCCTCAGTTCAGTTCCCAGGGGAGTGTTTCAGGCAGCATTACTGAAACCTGCACTGTGAGCTGTGGCAGGAGGACATCCCTGCCTGTGACAGCTGGCAGGGAATGTTTTAGGATGGTGTTGGCCTCTCTGGGCAGGTCCAGGCTCAGCTTCAGCCCTTGCCTCGGTTGTTGGCAGCAGTGGTTGGGGCAGGTGGTGACTGCAGTGTCACCTCTGCTGTGCTGCACGTCCCCAGGCTGTCCTCAGCATAGATCCAGGTGTACAGAGCACCTTGGCTGTGTCCAGTTTTCACAGACACATCCCAGAAGGGTCTTGGGGACCCTGGTCCCACAGCCTGGGCAGCAGGGAGGGGGAATCTGCCCCACTCAGGTGAGACCCCACCTGCAGGGCTGCCCCAGCCAGGTACAGCTTGTTCAGGATATCAGAATTGTCTTTTATTGGCAGCTCAGAGCTTTTCTGTGTTTTCACTTGAAGCTTGGTTGTGTTACAGAATGGATCCACTTTTACCTTTACTGCTGTTTAAGTTCACTAATCTTTTGTTACTTTGGTGTGTTATGGGTTCCTCCAATAACCTCTGAAGTCTTTGTAACTTTGCCTGCTACATGGAGGATGTGCTGTTCAGTCACTGCACTAACATTCACTTCAGGTAATTTTACAGGACATTAATGTAGGTTCTTTTTGTCTGGAAAAAAGTAACTTCTGTGAGGCATCTAGGTTTTCAAAGGGATTTGGTATTAATGCATGCCAATGCTTAATACTTCCTTATTTTTATACTTGTATTTATATTTTGATGTGCACGTAGCAGTGATGATGCAACTTTTTCCCACAAATAGTTTCTTCTGACTTTACTGAATTCCCAGTGTTTCTCAAAATTAGTGTTTTATAGACTACAAAGGATGTGACTCTCAGCCCTTTAGCAAAAAAAGGAAAAAATAATAAAACCCTGAAAATAGCCTTGATATTTCAAGTTTGAATTAAATTTTGAGCTGTTCTGATTACTGCATCTTGAAGAAGCAGGATTTAAAATTAAACTACTGGAAGCAGTTTATCCACGAGTCCTCAAGGAATGTTTCCCATATTACTTTCCAGTATTATTTCTGCAGCATACTGATAGAACTCTTCACCATTGCAATAGGTAATTTTTAAGTGGTTTATTTTCTTTGCTTCACCTCTATGATGTTCCTGTCCATAGTGATGTTTAAAGTTACCTTTCATTAAGGTGTGCAGGATGTATACTCTACTGGGCAAGGTGATTTAAATAAAAATTCACACATAAACCAATTTAAAAAGTATTACCGCTTATACAGCCTGGTAAGTCACACAGCTGTATCTCCCCCATTGTATTTCTTCCTTGAACACCAGCCCAGTGTTTTATAGCTGGATTCCCATTTGTGTACTGCATTTTCCCCAGGTTTGCTGAGTTTTCCTTGATTTTGGGCTGGACACCATTGGGCTGGGCACTGCCAGCATGTCCCAGTGCTGCACTGGTGTCTGGGGCACTGCACTGGTGTCTGGGGCACTGCACTGGTGTCTGGGGCAGCTCTGTGCTCTGAGGAACACCCTGATTTATTTGGCTGTTGTGTCTGCACCCCAGGCTGGAGGCAGCAAGGTTCAGGGACAGAAGGGCTGTCACCTTTGTCACCTTAGGAGAATGGCTGTGCTGCCTTAGCTCCTGTCAGAGCTCTGTTCCTGGCGTTCTGTGGGGCCAGCACAGCTCAGAGTCTGGGGCTTGGTGTGCTGTGTGTGCCCTCTTTCCCTGGAATAACCAGGAGTAGCTTGGTTTGGATTTGTGTTGTCGTGTTCTTTCCTGAACATAGACAAGGTGGTGATGGAAAGGCAGATAATTTTTCTGTGCTGGATTTCTGTCCTGGTTTCAAGCTTGGTCTGACGTGTTGCTGGTGAGATGCAGGAGGCCCTAGTCCAGCAGGAGCCGATGTCTTCTGACACCTTGGTATGTGAAAGGAAATGCTCTTGTCATTTGTCTGCCTCAGTTTCACTCACTCTCCCACTTCCTCTTTCAGCCTCCACCACAAACCAGCTACTCTCCTTGTTACCTCTGTAATCCAAAAAGAGAATTTGACAGATCTGTAGGTGGCTTGCATAGACAGGATATCTATGGACACTGGGGTTAAATCAGTGGCTACTGGGACTGATGTGTATTTTAGGGATAAAAGAAAAACTGTGGCTTCAAGTGTTGAAGCCAGAATTGCTGGAATTGGGAATGGCTGTGGGTTTGTGAGTAATTCCTGAAAGGATCTCTCTCCAGCTCCAGCAGTGGTTGGAATGGTTTGGCAGGTGCTTTGTAAAAGCCAGGGAATGCAGGCAGATACTGCTGAATGTAAAATTTTTAATTGCCCTGAGCACTCTGAGAATTTAAGTGATTGGTATTGGAGAATTTTTTAGTTATATCAGTGGTCTAAATCCCATCTCTTTTCTTTTGTATTTTGTGTTGTCTCCTGTTTGGAAAATCAACATGCTTTGTCTAGAGCTAAAGCTGAAGCAGGGCTAGGCGGGCTGGGTTTTTTCCTGCTGTTTTTAGGACATTTGGCATATTATTTTAGTAAAGATACATAAATGAAGCTCATGTCTTGTAGTGCTTCTGA
>PYHW01009240.1:593471-609239 GCA_013186435.1 Turdus rufiventris | reverse complement strand
CTTCCCTGAGTGCCATGTGCAAGGTTCACATGAAGGGAAGGAAGGGCTGATCACTGCCCTGGGCTTTGCTCACCTCTGCTCTGGAACACCTTGGAATAAACAGGTGGTTGTTCCACAGTGAAATGATTTATATCAGGAGCTGAACTCTTTCCAGCAGTAATTGCTTGCAAATGTGACCAGAGCAGAACAGGAGAGCACCACCAGGCTCCAGTCTGGATTCCTCCTGTCTGCGTTTGTCCTGGTGCATCTCTCCAAGGTGTGTCCCAGGCACAGCCCTTGGGGACAGAAGGTCCCTGCTGTGACCTGGGGTGGCTCTCAGCTGTTGGAGCAGTTGGGATTTGCAGTTAGCAGTGGTGAAGGTTGGATTCATTTGGGAAATGTTGTCTTCAGTGTAACAGTTCTGGTCTCCAGCTGTAAAATTGGTGAGTTTGAAAGATGAAGTTTGGTTCTGTGCAGTGCCTGTGTGGCACAGGAGAGCAGGAGGATTTGAAAGAGGGCAGTGATGGATTGTTGTGCTTGTGCTGAGGTTAAATCAGCACTATGTGCTGTTTGCTCAGCCAGGCAGCAGAGTACTGACTTGGAGGTGAAGCAAATGTCTGTTCAGAAAGGAGACAGGAACTTGCTGAAGTTTCAGGGCTGACTGCTCAACTTCTTAGTCAGTACAGCCCAAAGTGAACTGGTTTTGGTTTCACTGACTGTAAATTCTTCCTCTTTTTTGTGTAAATCAAACTTTTAAGGACACGTTAAATTGGTCCATTAGATGCCAAATGTGTAACAAGTAGGTTGTAATGGAAATGTCATAAAAGCAGCAGAACTGCTAATTCCCACATCCCCAGGTTGAGCTTGTTGTCATGTCCCTGCTCCCTGTTTGGGGAAGGTGATTCAGAGCAGACAGTGGGACTGAGCTGGCTCTGAGAGAAACCTGTCCTGGAGAAGGGTCCAAGGACTGGGCTCACAGCAGTCAGTGCTTTGGGGACTGTTCTCTCATTTGCTGAAGTAACACTTCTGTGATTTTCTTGCTTTTTTTTGTAGGCATGCCTCCCATTCGGGACTTGGTGAGCCACTCCCCTAACCAGTCAGGTTAGCTACTTCCATCTCACCTGCTTTTGCACTACGTGTTTGTGCTAGTTCCATGTTTCACACAATTTTGTCTGATTTTTAAATTCTTATTTTTATTTTTATTCTTTGGCTTACGCTTTTCATTGGCATGGGTGTGTGAATGATTGCAGTATGCTTTCTCTGTGCCATTGCATACTAATTTGGTTTGACATTTTTAATTTTGTAATTAAGTCAGAATTCATACTGCGAGATTTTGTCACCTTAGCATTAAAATATTGGGGTTTTTTCACATTTATGCTTCCATACTGACTTGCCTCTTTATGGTATTGATTAATCTGTGCAAGGTTGTGCTTCCTATCAGAGACGTGTCACACTGTGGAGGAAATCATGTCTTGATTGTTGCTAAAAGTCAGGACTGTGTTTACTAAAATATATTTGTTCATGAGGCCCAAAGGTGCAGTGATTGCAAGGTATGGTATTGACAGTCTGGGGGTGCCAGCTGTGCTGGAGCAGGAAAAGGAGGCAGAGGGTGCAAATTCAGGTATTTCTTAATTTATTTTAATTTATTTTAGCTCATGTGATGTCAAACTGCTCTTTTAAATACATACACTTTTTTGCAAATGTTTCCTGCGGGATAACTCATAGCTGGAAAACATTAAATTAAAAATTACTGAAAGCAATCTTAGGAGGTCTCGGAATTTTAAGAAACTCGGGGTTTGTGTAAATTTTTTCTGCCAAGGGTTTAAGCAGCAAAAGTTCAGTTGCAACTTTAAATAGTTTTGGGAAGAAGAGCAAGAGTGGGCTGTTTTGGCTCCTTGTGCTGTGCACCAAGTGCAGTGTGTTGTCACATGTCATTTTTCAGTTTTGAGGGTGTTTTGTGGTCTCTGCCAGATACAAAAAGTCAGAGCTAATATCTGTCTGTGTCCTCAGTCTCTGAGGTTCCTGAGCTGGGGAGGTTCAGGTAGGAATGTTCCAGAGCAGTGGCTCATCCCAGACACCACTGACACATTTATGTCCAGGAGAAAGACTGTTGTCTGAGTAGTTCTGTGTGTAAGGGGAGCAGATCAGCTGAGTGGAAGTTAATCACTGTGCTGCTGGTGGATTGGCTCTGCACAAACTGTGTCGCAGCTAAATTAGGGTAACAGAATTTTAACAAATGCAAGCTTTCTTCATGTGTTCTGCTGCTGTGCAAGTTGGTTTTACCATTCCCACTGACTTGTAGTCCTAAGCTGTCTCTCTGTGCTGAATTCAGGCTGTTTGCCCTCTGTGTGCCTTTGTGCTGCGTTTAAAAGGGATGCTGTGACTGGGATGATGTTTGTGTGATCAGGATCTTGTTCTGTGCTGTTGGTTCTCTTGCTCCCAGGAGTGCACACAGCTCTTTGATCAGTCCCTTAGTTCAGGTTAAATGTCCTTTTCTGAAATAGCAGGGTGAGAGTTGAACCCTTGGAGTTTGTCGAACAGTTGCTCAGTGTTCTTGCATTGTTCCTGTCCTGCCTCAGGGATGGGCAGGCTCTGGGCTGTGCTCAGCTGAGTCCCAGTTCTCCCAAGGGTGGTGGTGCTGGCTCTCCAGCACTGTGGAGCTGCCAGACACTGTCACATCCCCTGCCTGCCTGCCACAGGTCCTTCCCACTCGTCCTGTTCCAAACTGCCAAGCCCCATCCTCATTCCTCACCTTGATTTCCCAGGTGAAGCTCAGCTGAGTGCCAGGTGCTGAGGAGCAGCGGGTGTTCCCTGCTCTGTGCTGCTCCAGCTCTGGGACCCAGGGTCTTGGGCTCAATTCTGTTTTGCTGTAGGATGAGTAATATTGGTGTTGATTAAAAATTAATTGCAAATAGACTTGTGCATCAGTGCATTCTGAAAGCAGAACTTCAGATGGATCTTGTGCTTTTTGTGCCAGGCTGCTGTTGTATAAAGGAAAATATCTTGAATAACTTGTGCTGAAGACTCTTGTGCAATGTCTGTAACGGGGATGGGAAGGTGTGTGTTCTCTGGCTGCTGTCACACAGCAGTTGGTACTGCTGGGACAGGGCCACGTCCTCTTGGAATTTCTGCCTTTCGGTGTGTTTTCAGGTTTTACTGAGTATTGTGGTTTTTAATATGGATATGTGTTTTAGAAAATACTTTGTGTATGGTGATACAGAGTATTCTTTTAAAAAATGTTTTTCTGGAAGAAAATTAACTTTAGGAGTCTAAAGTTTTCTGAGGTTTTTGTGAGAGCAGCTCTGCATGCTGGGAGGTGTTCTGGGTCGTGTGTGACAGCCTTTGGGCAGCTGTACTTAGAGCTTCTCTGCCACTTTCCATGACTGCAGTTTTAACAGAAGCAAAATAATGAGCAAAATAATTCCTGGCTTAATATCTTTATACCTTTTTTCCCCACCCTCTTCTGCTTAATGAAGTAATAATACTAAACTCATAATAATGCTCTTGGGCCTTCCTTCTTCATTTTAGATCTGAACCACAGTGGTCTAGGATCCCATTATGAAAATTCTCACTGGGGACCAGTCTCTTCAAATAGTGACTCCAGCACAAACTGGGATAAAGTTATCGTAGACGGCTCTGACAAAGAAGCATGGCCATCAATCACTGGCAGTGACCCAGAGCTGACTTCAGAATGTATGGACACTGACTCTGCCTCCAGCTCTGGGTCGGAGCGGAACCTCGTCATCATGGCTTCAGGGAGCACAGGAGAGGGCGATGGCATTCGCAATGGCATCGGACATGGGGCTCAGAATAAGTTTGTGGTTGGTAGCAACAGCAATAATGTGGGCAATGGAAGTATTAATGGGCCCTGGGGGTTGTCCCACGGGTCCTTAATAAGCACATGTCAAGTTTCTGTGGATGCTCCTGACAGCAAATCTGAAAGTAGCAACAATAGAATGAATGCTTGGGGCACCATAAGCTCTTCATCAAATGGAGGGTTAAATCCAAGCACTTTGAATTCAAATGGCAACCATGGTGCCTGGTCCGTGTTGGAGAACAGCGGACATGCCCTGAAAGGGTCCGTGGGGAGCGGGAGTCCTGGCACAAGCATTCAGTGCAGTACCATAGGTCAGATGGCCAACAGCCAGAGTATTAACTCCAAAGTGGGTGGCTCAGCCCACGGTTCCTGGGGAAGCCTTCAGGAAAGTTGTGATTCTGAAGTAAATGGTACAAGGAATGTTTCATTCAGTGGGCAACCTCAAAACCTTAACACTGAAATGAATGGACCAAATAACACTACTAACTTTATGACCTCTAGTTTACCAAACTCTGCTGGTTCGGTGCAGATGAGCGAGCTGCCCAGCACTGCAGGGCCCGGGGCCTGGCGCGTGAGCACAATGAATCATTCTCAGATTCAGGCCTCTCCAGTGGCAAACGGCACTTCCATCTCTCACCTGAGCAACGGGGAGGCCAAAACTGGCGGCTCTTACGGTACTACCTGGGGTGCCTATGGTTCTACTTACTCTGGAGACAAATGTCCAGGCCCGAGCAGCCAAGCTAATGGTGACACTGTGAATGCAACTCTAATGCAGCCGGGCGGCAGCGGGCCTGGCAGCACTAACTTTCAAATCAACGGGAATAAAGGCGGAGGGGTGTGGGAGGCAGGGACAGTCAGCTCCCAGAACATGCCCTGGGCAAACGGGAACGGGGCCAGCGCTGGCGGGAGCCGGAGAGGATGGGGCAGCCCCGCGCAGAACACTGGCACCAACATTTCCAACGGGGAATGGAGCAAGCTGCCCGGCAATCAGCATTCCAATGAAGGTATGAACGGAAGCAGCAGGAAGTTTACAAACGGATGGAAGTCGGCTGAGGAGGATGATCTGAACAGCCAGGGCTCTGCTGCCTCGCAGATGGCTGAGCAGAGCGGCTCGTGGGCCAAAACAGGTACGGGGGACGGCGAGGGCGGCTCGGAGAGCGCCGCGGGCCACGAGGACAGAGCGGCCCCGGAGGGCCAGGGCCGGGACAGGAGGAAAGTCGACCAGCACACGTTACTCCAAAGCATTGTGAACAGAACTGACCTAGATCCGCGTGTCCTTTCCAACTCTGGTTGGGGACAGACTCCAATCAAACAGAACACTGCCTGGGATACCGAAACATCGCCGAGGGGTGAAAGAAAAACTGACAATGGGACAGAGGCCTGGGGGGGCTCTGTGACACAGACTTCCAGCTCAGGGGGGTGTGTGGATAGACCTAGCCCTAACAATAACGATACCTCATCTGTATCGGGGTGGGGAGATCCAAAGTCTGCTACAAGGTGGGGAGACTCCAAAGGGTCAAACAGCCAAGGGGGGTGGGAAGAAGATTCTGCTGCTACAGTAATGGTCAAGAGCAATCAGTCATGGGGAAGTGGCAAAGAGGAAAAGTCATCCTGGAATGACACACCGAAGATGAAGCAGGGATGGGGAGACGGACAGAAGGCCAGCCAAGGATGGGGAGTGTCTGCTGGTGATAGCTGGGGTGAGAACTCTAGAAGTAACCACTGGGGTGAGGCAAAGAAATCCAGTTCTGGAGGCAGCAACAGCGACAGGTCGGTGTCTGGTTGGAGTGAGCCGGGTAAATCAAATTCTGTTACTTGGGGAGGCAACAGTGCGACCCCAAACAGCTCTTCAGGATGGGATGAGCCTGCCAAGTCTAATCAGAGCCAGGGCTGGGGAGACCCTCCAAAACCCAATCAGCCTCAAGTCTGGGGGGACTCGTCAAAGCCAGTCAACTCTCCTGAGTGGAACAAACAAGAAGTTGGCTCTTGGGGAGCCCCGTCTGCCACGAACAAGCCCCCAGGGTCAGGCTGGCTGGGGGGGCCGATGCCAGCCCCAGCAAAGGAGGAAGAGCCCACGGGCTGGGAGGAGCCGTCCCCCGAATCCATACGCCGCAAGATGGAGATCGATGATGGAACTTCTGCTTGGGGTGATCCCAGCAAGTACAACTACAAAAATGTGAACATGTGGAATAAAAATGTCCCTAACAGTAGCAGCAGTTCAGACCAGCAAGCACAGGTACATCCGCAGCTACTGCCTTCAAGTGCCATGTCTAGCAAGGAGAGCAGTTCGGGTTCTGGTAAGCCTGGCTTTTACCCAAACTTGTCTTTTCTATTGATTATAAATCACTTTTTCAGTCTTGCTCCTTAGAACAATGTTTTAGTTTCAAAGTGGAAAGGGCAAGGTGGCAATGAAGTTCAGTTTCTGTTTATTAAAGAAATGCACAGCATTGTCACAGAGCATTGATGCTTTTGTACAGATTGGAGGATTTGCTCTCGTTTTAAATAACTGCAGTAAAATGGACTAAACAGCTCTGCTGGAGTTCTGGGGAGTGGGAACACAGAGAAAATACTTAAAATAGTATCTGAGGATTGAAATATTTTTCTAAATTATTCTAAACCAGCTAAAATTTAGTTTTGCCAATGAGCCTTCAAAAAGAAAAGAAACATGTTGAGCTTCTGCAGAGCAGAATGAGGGGTGAAGGGTTTATAAGGATTTAGTATCAGACTTTCTGGTCCTGCAGCTTCATGAGCAGTGAATAATGATTTTGGAGAGGAACTTAATGGGTTGTAGGAAATATTTTGTGCTGTGTCTCTTTTTCAAGTGCCAGATGGGGTCACTTACATGTAACAAGCAGCTCTCAGCTTAATATCTTAGAAATTTGTATTATCAGAATGTAATTCTATAAATACAAAATTTATATTTTTGTGATTACTTTTTTTAATGGAACAGCTTGCAGTTGTAACAGTGACCCTCACACAAAAATGCAAATGCACGCTCACGTGCTTTTTACCGTATGTTAAGGATGTAGAAAAGGCAAAACACTTGAGTCCCTTTAGGCAGCTTTAAAATCCTGTTGAGAACGATGCCAATAACTGCCCCTGCTTTGCAAAGGTTGGGGAGAGCCTTCTGCTCCAGCCACTACTGTAGATAACGGGACGTCGGCGTGGGGGAAGCCCATGGACACTGGGACGAGCTGGGGAGAGCCTGGCAGCGAGGCAGGAGGCTCCTCTGCCTGGGGCAGCGCTGCTCTGGGCCAGCAGCCCCCCAGCAAACCTGGTGAGTGCTCTGGGGGTGCAGACACCTGGGTGAGACCCTCCCTGCTCCTCAAGTGTTCACTGCTGCGCTCATGTCGCCACCAGGGCCTAAATCTATGCAAGACAGCTGGTGTGGAGATGAGATGCCATTGAGTGGCAGTCGTCAGACCAGCTGGGAGGAAGAGGAGGATGTGGAGATTGGAATGTGGAACAGCAGTTCCTCACAAGAAGCTAACCCATCGTTAAACTGGCCACCCTACGTGAAGAAAATGCCCACAAAGGTGAGGAGCTGAGGGCAAGGCTCGCTGTCATTTCTGGCAGCCGAGTCACAAGGGATCGCTGCACTTGCTCAGTGCACTCCAGTTTTCATTCTTAGCACTTTGTGATGTGATTAAACTAGGATCTGGGTATCACAGGAATTCCTTTCTGTTTTTAAGGGAATAATGAAAGGTGGAAATAAGCAAGATGAAACATGGATCAATCCATTCATTAAGCAATTCACAAATCTCAGTTTTTCAGTAAGTATTTGTGGCTGCCTCTGCTGCCTTTCCTCAGGGCTTGGTGCAATGCACAGACATTGAAATGCTCTCTTGCCAACTGTTCATTTTCATCGTGGTGTTCTTTTTACTTGTGTTTGTCCCCCCTGTCAGCCATCCCTTTTCTGTGCATTCTCATTACAAAAGCACCTCTTTATTGATGAAAAGTGGTTTTGTAACTGCTACCCACATGTTCATCCCATAGCCTGATGCTTTTCTGCATTTACATGGGAGTTCTGGTGAGGGAGCCTGATCTTGACTGGATGGCAGCTGGAGGGAGGAAATGCTTTAAAATAGCATCTGATGGTCTTGATTTTTCTTTCTTGCATTTTTGAATTATAATAGTGTGCAGGAATCTCTTTGTTTTATCTTTAAAGTATTATTATTAAATAATTGTGATTTATTTTATTACTTCAGAGAGAATCACCTGAAGAAACCATACAGAGCAATAAGATGGACATGTCTGGAGGTAAGAGCTTTATTGCTTTCCCTTCCATCCTCTCTTTTACCTTCTAATCTTCTGTAAATTACATTTTTAAAATGATATGTAGTGTATATATAGCTCTCTAAAGTTAAGTATCTATTTCCCTAAGGAAAAGGAATGTCCTTGTAAAGTATTTGTGTGTGTGAGTAATGCTGCAGACAGAATCACCTGGTTGCTATAGGGATCCTGGCCCTGTATCAAACCAAGCTTATTCCTATTTGTGTGTGTTAAACTGACAGGAGAGAATGTTTTCAGGGTGTGGTGGGTTTGTTTCTTGTAATAGAAATATCTCGATTGCCCTCCAGGCACCTCCACTGAGTATAAACAGAAACTTAGCAAATCCCACACTGGCTCATTGGGTTCATTCTTGGAAACATGTTCAGTTCCAAGAACTAAATTAATACTGAACAATTATTTTAGAAACTTTTAAACCTGAGTGTAAAATTACTTGGGAGCAGTTATGGCTTATTTGATTGCATTCTCTGTTAGGATTTCTTTAGCAAATAAAAGACAGTGTAATTCTTAATATATTAATAACAGTATACAATGGTGATAGAATACTTAACTGCAACATTGCAGTTTTAAGTGCAGTTACTGTCTCAAAATTCCACTTCAAAATTTGCTATTTTCACTTTGGGGCTCATAGTCTTTTGGGTAACGGAATTATTCTTTGAGTTTTAGATTTCAATATTAATGGCAAGGCTGATATTTAAATTATTGCAGGCGTAAACAATTTAAGAGAAAGCTGAGAGCGGTGTTTGTGTGCAGCCTGGTGGAGTCTGTTGGTGCTGGCTGCAGGTCTCGGTTGGTCCAGGGGGTTTCCTTGCCCTGCTCAGAGAGGCCCAGGCAGTCCAGAGCTGCTGTTTGTTCTCTGGATGCCAGGACAGCTGTCCCCATCCCAGGGTGCTGAGGCAGCTGTGTGTCCCCAGGGTTGCTGCAGGACAAGCGGATGGAGATGGACAAGCACGGCCTGGGCGTGGGAGATTACAATCGAGTGGTTGGCAAAGGCCCCGGCTCTCGTCCCCAAATTCCCAAAGAGTCTTCCATGGATCGCGGTCCTTACTTCGATAAGGTCAGCTGGGGACACTGGGGACACTGCTGGGCACCTCCCCTCTGCCTGCCCAGGGGTGAGCCGTGTGCTCCTGAGCCTGGTGCAGGTGCTGGGGGGCTGGGGGCTGGCTGGCTCATCAGGACACACATCTGTTCTTTTTACCTCCCTGACACACTGTACTAAGCACTTTCTGTAGCCTTCAGAGTGCCAATGACTAACCTGATCTCTTTTGTTTTCTGCCTATTTCCTGCTGGTGCTGGACTGTCCTGTGACTCTTCCCTTCTGCTCCTGCCATGGTTTCTCCCTTCTGCTTGCTTGCTGGCTGGTTGTTGCGCCTCGGTTTGTCTGTGCCGTCAGGATGGCATTGTAGCAGACGAGTCCCAAAACATGCAGTTTATGTCCAATCAAAACATGAAGCTTCCCCCTTCAAATAATGCACTACCTAACCAAGCCCTGGGCTCCCTAGCAGGGCTGGGTATGCAAAGCTTGAATTCTGTTAGACAGGTAAGGCTGCCTGCACATCCTTGGTGTGTTACTTGACAGCATTTATTGCCTTTTGATATTTAACATTGTAGGTGCTTGTGTGATTGATCGGTTTAACTTGTAATTGAAATGTGTGGGGTGGGAGAAGCAGCACAAGAGTTTATTGTCACTGACTGCCCATGCTTTCCCCAGAATGGCAATCCCAGTGTGTTTGGTGTTGGGAATATAGCAGCACAGCCCAGGAGCATGCAGCAGCCTCCAGCACAACCTCTTAATTCATCTCAGCCTAATCCACGTGCTCAAGTGCCTCCTCCATTACTATCCCCTCAGGTAGGTGATACAGAAAACACTCTGTGTGTCAACTACCTAAATGCTGCTCAGAAAGTTGTTCCTTGTTTGTTGGTGTTGCTGATAGTTACTCTGAAAACATTTGGGAACATCCTTGGCTTGATGACACCAGGCTCTGCTGCCCAGAGGCTGTAGTATTCTACATGTTCTGGACTAAGCAAGCCCGTAGCAGTCACCCTTGGCCCTGGTGTGTGTTGCAGGTTCCAGTATCATTACTGAAGTATGCACCAAACAGCGGTGGCCTGAGCCCACTTTTTGGCCCACAACAGGTAGCCATGTTGAATCAACTGTCCCAGTTAAACCAGCTTTCTCAGATCTCCCAGTTACAGGTAAGCTGGGCTGTGCTGGGTGGGGGTGGAGCTGTGTCAGTGCTGCTCTAACGCCGTCCCTGTCCCGCAGCGGCTGTTGGCTCAGCAGCAGAAGGCTCAGCCCCAGAGGAGCATGCCTTCTGGGGGTCGGCAGCAGCAGGAGCAGCAGGTAAGGAACAGACTCACTCTCACTTCTCACACTCTGCTGACAGCTGCTTCCATCCTGAGCTGCATTCCTTACTGAGGTGTGCAGGGGTGGAAGTTTGACAGGCTCTGAAGCAGGGACTGGGTGCTGGGGTTTGGCTGTGCAGGGTGTTCATTCTCTTTCTTAAAACATAGAAAAGCTTTTACTCACTGATATTGTAACTGCTCTGTTTCTTTCAAGGGTCGATCTCTCAGTATGCAGCAACAGATGATGCAACAGTCCCGTCAGCTTGATCCAAACCTGTTAATGAAGCAGCAAACTCCACCCTCTCAACAGCAGTCACTCCATCAGCCCTCCATGAAATCCTTCCTTGAGAATGTCATTCCCCACGCTACTCCTGAGCTGCAGAAAGGGCCCTCACCAATCAATGCATTCAGCAGCTTCCCTATAGGTGGGTGCCCTGCTGTCTGTGGGACACACAGCCCTGCTTTCCCTGCTGCTCCTGGGAATGCCTGTAACCCTCTTGGTGCTTCCCCTTTTACTGAAGTAGTAATTCCATGTGGGGTTACCCTTCTTCACCAAATAACTTTTCCCCAAGTGCACTCATTCCAGTGAGTGTCCCTGTGTCAGTGCAGAATACTTCACAGTCCTGAGGAATGACAGGCTCCTTTTAGTGCTCCTTTTGTCCCCTGCATCCCCAGGGTGATACAAAGTCCTGACTCCTGGAGTTAAAGGATTCTAAGAAGTAGAATCCATGCAAAGAATCCATTGATGTAGACACATTTATTGGAATTTCAGAAATGCTTTCAATGGCTCTGGAATTGCAAAGGAAGAACAAGCTGTCGCTTTGCCTGTTAGTGGTTTTGTCCAGGAAAGAAAGCTTTTGGCTTTGCATTTTCAAAGAATTGTTGTCTCATTAGGCAAAATGTCTGAACATTTATAAATACAAACATCTCCTGTTTCTTTCTCCCTGCATTTTCAGGCTTCTGTCCAATTTCTACTTCAGAAATTCCAGGCTTGTATATTTTCTTCTTACTTTAGGTCCCTTTTTAATGCTGTCTTACCACAACTGTTTACCATTTACCTCTGTTCCTTACCCCCATTTCTTTCCTCTCCTTCATTTTTGCTTTTCTTCCCTTTTATTCTAACTGGGTCATTTCTGTTGGGCTGGTTGCCTTTGCATTCTCATTGGCTCTGCAGAGAAGTTTGTTTGGACATGCAGCTGATGTCCCTGTGCTTGCAGAGTGGCACTGCCAGGACAGTGCCACACTGGGGGTGGCTTGTGGCCAGCCTCAGCCCCAGGCTGCTGCTTCAGAGCTGCTGGTGATGGTTGGCATCAGTGTCCAATTCTGCTTTCACTCAAAGGGCAAGGCATACAAAGGAAGTTTTTTAGCTGATGGAGATGCTGTGTTGGTTCTGAGGAAGGGCATATTTCACTTTCTTGCCAGGCTCTGCTGGGGGATTGCATCCTGCCCACATCAGGCTCCTTTGTGTTCCATTCCTTGAGTGGAATTGTTGTGTACTGCTCCACAGCTGCTTTCTCACATGAGTCATGGCCACATCTCAGGAGCCTGCAGTTTGTGTAAGGTTGCTTTGAGATCCCCCAGGAGACACAGGAATTGTTTGGGGTCCCTGTGCACAGTGATGCAAGCACACAGAGCCACGCTCAGTCCCCACATAAAGGCTTGAGGAAGGAAAAGCACATTGCTGGAGTTTCTTCTCCCTGGAGTGAAGGATTGAGTCCAGAGGAAAGCTGTGTGCAGTGTGGGAGGAGTGCACGGTGTGCTGGTGTGAGAGGGAGCTCACCTTGCTCCTGGAAAATCCTGTAGGTTTGTTTTATTAACAGTGTCAGGAGAGCCAGCAAGGACAGCAAGGAGCTCCTGTCTCCATTCCAGGGAAGGGATTTGTCAGGATTCACCGGATACTCATCCAAAGGACAGACTGGGGCCAGAGCACCCTCTTCTCTCCCTGACCATTCCTGCACTCACATCCCAGTTCATTACAGGGTTCAGTATTTCTGTTAATAAAAACAACCTTTATCTGGCAAATAGTGAGTATTGATACAACCAATAACTAACATTGGGTATACCCTAACTAATAGTGTAAGTGTTGTAGCTCATAGAAAGTCTTCCACAGTGAGATATGAAGAATTACTTCTGGGAAGAGTGTTTAAATTATGGATTATGTCCAGGGACTGGGATCCATCACTCAGCCCACACATCTCCCACACAGAGCTGTGCTGCTGGGGGCTGGCACTGGCCTGGTCACAGCTGTGCCCCTCTGCCAGCTCAGGGTCTTTCTAACCCTTCTCTCAGAAATCTCTGCAGCTTCCCCAAAGGTAGAAGGAAGGTTACTGTGGTGCAGAGTTACTGTTCTACAACAGCAGAATGCCAGGGAAGGTGTCAGGATCAGTTGGACTTTCCCTTTTTTCTGTTTGAGCTATTGGTAGTTGTTATATTTCTTAAAACTCCATCCTGTTCCAAGCACTTTTTGTGAGGCTTTTCAAGGGGAGGCTTTTCTGGCACCAGCTCTTGCTCATGCCTTTAAGAAAAACAAACAAAACCCCCTCAAAAATAAACCAGTTTCTTTATGGCTGTGAAAGTTCCTGTAGGAGCAGGAGGAAGCCCTGGTTTGCAGTGCTGAAGGAAGGTGCTTCTAGGAGACCTTGGAGAAGTTCCCTGTGTGTCTCTGGCCTCAAGCTAAACTGTTGTAGTGGTTTGTTTTCAGAAGAGGAGTGAATAGATGTGCAGGGCTGGAAAAGTACCCAGGTGGAGTTGTGAATTCAGGATTCTTACAGGCTTGGAAAGGAGTGGGCATGCCAAGGTGAGAAATGTGGGCACGTTGTCCAAGCCCACAAGAGCTGGTTCTCCCAGGTGTTGGAGTTGATTTGGGTTGGCACTGTTTGATTCTCTGGCAGAGAAACATCTGGAAGGACAGAGCACAGCTACAGCAGGTCAAGACTGCTTCTGTTTGCCCTGCATTTTAGGTATTTACATCTTAGTTTCTCTTAACTTCCTAATGTCTTCTTCCACTGACATTTTTGCATGAGGACGTGAGCTGAGAACTTGGGAGTGCTTTGCATTGCTCAGCTTAGCTTCTGTGTGCAGAGAGTTCCCTGGTTTAAGTGCTAGAATGTTCCTCAGAGGCAGAGCCTTGGAAGCATGACATAACCATGGTAATGTGCTCCTCAGTGCTTTCTGGGACAGCAGGATGAGCAGCAGAAGTTCAGCCTGTGTCTCATAAGCTGTGTGTGCTTTCAGGAATGAACTCAAACTTGAATGTAAACCTGGATATGAGCAGTATTAAAGAGCCACAATCTCGGCTGAGGAAATGGACTACAGTCGACAGCATTTCTATGAACACATCCTTAGATCAAAACTCCAGCAAACATGGTATGTCCAGCATTCCTGGAGCAGCCCTCAGCACATCAGCCTGGGCTCCTGGCTCCAGGGCAGTTTGCAGAGTTCGGGCTCTGGGTTTTGTGTTCTGTCTGTGCCAACTTGCTGCTTGTCCAGCACAGCAGCCACAGCTTTGCTGACTGCTCACAGAGTGATCTTGTGATGAGATTAGTGGAAACATTCTACAGAATTCATTTTTCAACCAGACTTTTCTGTAAGTGTGACTGTTGCTACTAGCATTACCTTAATCTCCTGTAGAATGCTTCATATATTTTTAAGCCAAAAACTTGGTTTTCAAGTTTTTCTCTCCCACCACCCTTCTGTCCTAAGGTGATTTGGGGGGATTTACCACATTCTGGGCATGGCTGACATTTTTACTGGTGGGTTTTGGTTATGAATGTCTATGTTTGCATTCTAAAACTGGGGAGAGCTTAGAAGGACTAGACTTGGTACCATTGCTGTCCTTAGTTTTAGAGGAGATGAACTTGGGTGCTTCGTGTTTCATTCCAGTAATCAACATTCATATGACATTTCAACTGTTTGAGTTGCTTGAGATCTCATCCAGTTAAAATTCGAGTCTATAGCCCAAGAATCTGTGTCTAAAGATAGTTACAAATGTCCCCAGTCTCCTGTTACTGCACAGTCTCAGACTGTGGGGGTATTTTTAGGTGCATCAGCTGCTTGGCTGCTCTGAGCTGTGTGGCCTGGAGTGGCCATTCCCTGCAGCTGAACCCACCCCACTGCTGCCACAGGCAGTGCTGCTGTTGCTTCACCTGGAGGTGATGTTTTCTGACCAGAGCTGGGAATTTCTGTATCTCATGGAATCCCTGCTTCCCTCAGAACAGCAGCAGAGCAGCTTTGCTGTCTGATAACTTTTAAACCATTCCTTGCTCTGTCTCCAGGGATTTTTAAATATTTTTTTTTGCCTCCCAAGAATAGGAATAGAATCTAGAGAGCTTTGCAGTAGCTGAAGATCCTTCACATGTTGTAGCTGTTTCTTTCAGGAGCTCTCCCACCACAGAACCCCTGTTAGTCGAGTGGGATCCCACAGAATGCTCCTACCCTCTGGAATGAATACTTTACTTCAGTTAAATGTGTTACTTTGAATATATGTACTGGTTTAGTGAAGGGATTTCATGGGAAATTGTTCTTTTATCATGAATTGCTGGGACATGTTTCATTTTGAGCTGTGATCCTGTGTGCTCTCCAGTATAACTTGGCATCACAAGGGGACAGTGTGCTGCTGTACGTTTCATGGATGATTTACAAGGGCATGATTTTATATATGTATGTATTTACATAGGGGCATAAAAACAGGCCAGGAAAAACATTTGACTACTTTTTTTGTTTTTTCCCCCAATCAGGTGCTATTTCAAGTGGTTTTAGGCTGGAAGATTCTCCGTTTGTTCCTTACGACTTCATGAACAGCAGTAACTCGCCAGCCAGTCCTCCCGGCTCTATTGGGGACGGCTGGCCCCGTGCCAAATCGCCTAATGGCTCTAGCAGTGTTAATTGGCCCCCAGGTACAGCCCAGCCCTCTCCTCCCCTCCCTCCCCTTGCCTGGGACTTCTCCCGGGTTCCTGGGAAGTGGAGAATGGGAGTTTTATTGTGCAGAGAGAAGTGTATTGCCAGAGAAACCAGAAATGAAATGAATCAAAGTGAAGGCTAAATCATGTAAATTAAATGCTTGAAAGGCTTTGGATTTGCAGTCATTAGGAGATGTATTGTTTAGACAGCTGTTTCCTTTTTAAAAATATAGTGAAAATAAGGTTCTTTCCTGCATCTGTGTTCCTAGAGTTTCGCCCTGGTGAGCCATGGAAAGGTTATCCAAACATCGACCCCGAGACTGACCCTTACGTCACTCCTGGCAGTGTCATAAACAATCTCTCAATTAATACTGTGCGGGAAGTTGACCACCTCAGGGACAGGAACAGTGGTATGCTCAGCCTGCCTGGGGCTCTGTG
>PYHW01009240.1:578983-592837 GCA_013186435.1 Turdus rufiventris | reverse complement strand
GTGTTTGTTCCTGGCTGTCCCTCGTGCTGTGGGTTTGGGATGTGTTTGTTCCTGGCTGTCCCTCGTGCTGTGGGTTTGGGATGTGTTTTTTCCTGGCTGTCCCTCGTGCTGTGGGTTTGGGATGTGGTTTTGTTCTTGTTGCTCCTCTGGGGTGTCCCTGCTGTTGTGTCTTTGGGGCTGGGGCCCGTCCTTGGCTCGGCCCTGCTCTGACGCAGTGCAGGAGCTGTCCCAGGAATGTGGGCTGAGCTCTGCACCCTGATGTCACTGTGCACACCCAGGCTTTGGCAGCAGCAGAGCCCTGGCAGCCCAGCCCTGCTCTCCTGCTGCCACCGTGTGCCCGTGGGCTGGGATGGGGACTGAGGGCTGCCCGTCCCTCCCTGAGTGTCCCTCTTCTGAAACCTGGTAATCCTGCTGCATTTCTGCCATGCTGTGCTGTGCCTGACTCTTGTCTTTGTTGCAGGGTCATCCTCATCTTTGAACACCACGCTGCCTTCAACTAGTGCCTGGTCATCCATTCGTGCCTCCAACTACAATGTTTCCCTCAGCAGTACAGCACAAAGCACTTCAGGTGATGTCTGCTTGTATTGCTCTGCTTCCTTCCCCTCACACGCTCCAGGGGGATCCTAGATGTTATAAAGTGGTGCTGAGTTCTCATCAGCACGGTACCTTCACTGATTTCAAAGCAGCTATTTTGATTTTCCCCCCTAATTTAGCAGCTTTTCTTTGCAGCAAGGTGATGGTTGCAGCAGCAGTGATTGTGGTTGTCTTTTGTGTCTTTTAGTAGCCAGAAACAGTGATTCCAAATCAACGTGGTCTCCTGGATCAGTCACTAACACCTCTCTGGCTCATGAGCTGTGGAAGGTCCCTTTGCCACCTAAAAGCATCACTGCTCCGTCCCGCCCCCCTCCAGGGCTGACCGGCCAGAAACCTCCCCTGTCCACCTGGGACAATTCCCTTCGCCTGGGTGGAGGATGGGGGAATTCTGATGCCAGATACACCCCTGGTAAGGATGTCCCTGTGTGCCTGCAGGGTTTGTGGCCCTGCCTGGAGCTGTCCCTGTGTCCCCTGCAGGGGTGGCACAAATGTTTGTTGTGTCCTCGGGGAGCTGCCTCTCCCAGAGCTTTCCAAGCTGGACATCAGAGGTTAAACATTGTCCACATGCTGTCAGGAATTAGATCATGGTAGCCCAGGGAGTTGTCAGGCAGGCTTCAAAACTCTTCTGGGCTTGCAGCAGGAATCAGAGCAAATATGTTTGTACTTTTGCTTCAGTTCTGATTATCTGACAGCAGTGCAGCTGCTTGTGCCTCTGCTTACATGAGCAAAACGTTTCCCAAAGTAAATAAATTCAGTAGTGCTGTGCCCCACAGTAATATTCCGAGGGTTTGAAGTCTGGAGAAGGTTAGTGCTGCATGAGTTTTTATTATCAGTGAATTATTATCAGTTGGTGTCAGCTGCTCCACCCAAGTGTGGCAGACACCAACTCCTGTTTTCCCTCCTTTAGGTTCAAGCTGGGGTGAGAGCAGCTCAGGGAGAATAACAAATTGGCTTGTTCTAAAAAACCTTACACCTCAGGTAAGGCTCTGGGCTGGGGGTCAGCCCTGGGCAGGCTCAGGCTGGGCTTTGGGCAGGCTGTGCTCACTCTGTGCTGCTGTTCCCCCAGATCGACGGCTCAACCCTGCGTACTCTGTGCATGCAGCACGGCCCACTAATAACATTCCACCTGAACCTCCCACATGGTAATGCTTTGGTCCGTTACAGTTCAAAAGAAGAGGTAGTGAAGGCACAAAAATCTCTGCACATGTAAGTGTTCCGCTTTTTTCACCCAAGTTTGAAACAGCCTCAGATGTTTGATTGGTTTGCAGTGCTGTGAGTGTGCAGGACAGGACTCAGGGCCAGCTGAGCCTGGGTTTGTGTGAGGTTTGAGCCCTGGGTTTGTGTGAGGTTTGAGCCCTGGGTTTGTGCCAGGTTTGCAGCCCTAGGTTTGTGTGATGCTCTGTGTAAACGCTCTCTCCTCCCCACAGGTGTGTTTTAGGGAACACTACTATTCTTGCTGAGTTTGCCAGTGAAGAGGAGATTAGTCGCTTCTTTGCACAAGGCCAGTCCCTGACTCCGTCTCCTGGCTGGCAATCTCTGGGATCCAGCCAGAGCCGACTCGGATCCATCGATGGTTCCCATTCGTTCTCAAACCGTAATGATCTAAATCACTGGAATGGTGCTGGGCTGTCGGGAACTAGCAGTGGAGACCTTCATGGCACTTCACTTTGGGGGAGCCCCAACTATTCCACGAGCCTGTGGGGTGCCCCGAGCAGCAATGACACCCGGGGAATTAGCAGCCCGTCCCCCATCAACGCTTTCCTTTCCGTTGACCACCTGGGTGGAGGTGGAGAGTCCATGTAACCTTTTAGTTATTTCAACTAATAAACTGTGACCTCAAGATGTAACAAAGCAGCACTAATTTGGACTTTTCACCTACAGCGAGGGGGGTCACCTGTGGAAACAGTTACTTTCTGCACATTTTCCACTTTGTTTTAGCCCAAAACATATCAGTTTGAATACTTGAATCATGCAGGCCAATATTATAATGTGAAAAAGTATATATTTACACTTCCAGATAGTGCTATCCATATAAACCTGCTTGGAATGAGCTCATTTGTGTATATTCATCATGTTTATTCTTTAAATTCCTTTTTTTTTTTTTTTTTCCTTTTTATTTGCATTTTGCTGATGATGTTGGAGTATGAGCTTTTCTGACGTTGCACTGACTGCTGCTCCCCGTGCTGTGGGAGCAGCAGCTCACGTGTAAGTGTTTACTCAAGGATGTTCCTACAAACAGTGTGCGCTCTCTACTATGCCTTGATGTTTGCCTACCTGCTCGTGGTGTCGTGGCGTTCCAAGATCGAGTTAGGATACTGACTTAGGATTATGAATGAAAGTATTGCACCAGTTTTTTCATGTATAAAACTAAAGAATTTAGCTCTGCAGTTTAAAAAACTGTGGCCACAGCTGTGACTTGCAACCCAGCCTGCAAGCCAGGGGGGTCCTGCACTTTCAATAGGCTTTCAATTTTGTTTTGGGGGTGCCCGTGTTGGCACCTTCTTGTTTACAGAATATTTTTTTTGTTTTTTGAGAAAAATGTTTACTCTTCCATCATTTTAAAAATTTTTAAAAAGACAAAAAAAAAAATTGAGAATGAAAAAGATGCTTTCTATCTCTGGGAATAACGAACAGTGTTTGGCCATGTCCTTTTGTTTTCTATTCCTGTATCCTAAATCAAAGAGCATGGCTCTCAGGAAAACCAGTTCCCCAGTAAAAACTCCTTGTAGTTTCTTATAGGAAAAAAAAAAAAAAAAAACTCAACTTTTAGCACTGATAATACTTATTGCTCTGTAAGACTTTTCTCTGCCAAAAAAAAAACGCTTCAAGCTGGAGTTGGACATTCTGCTTTTGACGCTGTCTTTTCTTAGTGAGTGGTGGTGGTTTGCTAATAATCCGTAGTTATCTGAGTTTTTGTAATCCCATCGAGTGGCTGTTCCTGCTCTGTGACTGTGTTACCGTGGGGCCCTGGCCCCGAGCCGACCTGAGTAACTATGCATCCTGTAACCACGGGCTGGGCTTACAGATCGTGTGTGTATCCAGTTTTAATGTCGACAAAGTTCTCGCAAGTTCTTTCTCGCAAAAGTGAACGAGTTACATCCTCTTGCCACAAAAGGTATTATTGAATGCTTGTTTAGTCCATGCATTGCAGACTAGGCAAGGGTAAAAATTTTAACAGTGCAGAAATCGCCATCATTTCATTGCCTTGATTCTAATGTTTGTGTCCGAAGATGCAAAAGAAGTCAGTGGCTTTTAACTGTTTACAAATAGAATGTGATTGTAAAATGTACAGTTTGGTTGTGTTTGAATTATGAAGTTTCTCCAGATATTAATAAATCATGATGTTTTTGGCTGCTCAGCATATAACTGTCTATTTTTTGTGACTTTATTTGTAGGCTGTTTTCTATACGATGAGAATATCGACCGATCCGATAGCTCTGTATTCCCATAGGTTGAGTTTTCTTTTAGCAAACTGATTTTTTTATGAAGAGATCTGCATTTTATTCTAGCAAAAATCTCCCTCAACGTGCCCCCTCTGAGACTATGAGAGTCTAAGTGTAGAACTGCAGCTTGCTTTTCCTTTTCTATCCGAGCACCTTTGGGACCCCGTTGCCCTCCGTACAGCGCCCCATTTCCAGCCCCCACCATTTGTGCCCAGCTCGATGCTCCAGAGGACCTGTGCGAATAAAGGAGAGCATTTTGGAAAATAAACTTTAATGCTTACAACATCCTGGTGTTTATACCTCATTGACATGAATCACGATGAACGACGCAGCGGCGCTCCCGTGTCCTGCCCCGGCGGCCGTGGGGCAGAGCCCAGCGCTGATGTGCCCTCCAGAACCGCCAGCCTTTCTGCCAGACTGCCCCTCGAAGCGATGACCTGGTGGATGCCAGCACTGTGTGTCCTGACACCTCTCTGTATCTGCCTGCTCTGGAGCCTGCGGTCCCAGCCAGAGCTGGCGAGGCGCGGACAGAACCGGGGCCGGGCTGGCCGGGCCCTGCCCCGCCGGGACTGACATCACTGACATCACACCCGCCTTGATTGTATCGTCCAAGTGTGTGGAATTCCTTCACTGAGCTCGTTACGTGGAAATAAAATGTGGTTGGTTTTAAAGCTGACCCTGGCTGCTGTGTGCTGTCCGTGCTCAGGCCGTCCAGCTGCGCTCCAGCGTGCCCAGCTCCAGCCCCTCGCTCGGCGGCTGCGCCCAGCGCGCCTTGTGCTGCACGGAGAGATGGGGCTCGAGTCCCAGCCAGGGACAGCTCCCAGGGCTTCCCTGCAGCCACCCTCCCATGCTGGGGTGGGCAGAGGCAGCCCAGGGCCCCTGCAGCCCTCCCCAGCCCCTGCTCACCGGTCGCTGCCTGGAGAGCTGCTGCAGGAGAGGGAAGGGCGCCCACTGGATGGGCTCCATGGGCCAGCTGGACACCGAGATGTCGCTGGCTTTCCCCGAGTCCACCATGGGGTCGTTCATGCTGCTGGAGCTGGTGTCCCAGTCGTAATGGAAACTGGGGAAAGGAGCCATGGGGAGTTAAAAGGATAAGAGTCAGGCAGGAGAGGAGCCCTGTGCTGGGCCTGGGGATGATGAAATCGCTGCTGGGGCAGTGCCAAGCTCAGGTCCCAGAACTGAGGGACACCCAGAGCTGTGGCTTTGCTCCCGGTGCCCCCGAGCCCACAGCTGGGGGTGTTCCTGTCTGTCCTTTACTTTGCCAACAGAACTGGAAACTTCCAGGGCTCTTTTTCCATGGACACCCCTGGAAGCTGATTTGACTTTCCTGCCACCCTTTCCTGCAGATGTGAACCCTCCTGTCTGAGCAGTCCCAGCACACACAGCTCCTCCCGTGGGAGAAAATAAAATAAACCAGGAGCTGTTCCATGGGCTCCAAGGGCTGGGGGATGTCAGAGCAGGCTGGGCAGGGCTGCAAACACACTCTGTGTGCCCCAAAGCCCTCCCTGCCCAGAGTCAGCACAGCCCCCCAGCAAACCCCACGGGGTGAAGAGGGTCCCTACCTGGGCTGGCACTGCGGGTGGGCACAGGGCACCGCGCCCCGCTTGGCACCGCCCGAGTCCCCCCGGCAGCCGCAGCAGCCGTCCAGGACCTGCAGGTGCAGCAGCTCCTCCGAGTTGCTGAAGGCTGGGTTGTCCAGAGAGCTGGCCGAGGGCAGCCCCGAGCACGACCAGTACTGGGCTGAGACATCGTCCAGGCGGCAGAAACGGCGATAGCTGCTGGGCAGGACGGGCACGGGCTCAGACAGGTACAGAGGTACAGACACACAGCTGTGCACACACACACAGGTACACACACAGAGCTACAGACACAGGTACAGAGACACACAGAGAGGTACAGACATACACACAGGTACACACGGGTACAGACACAGCTGTGCACACACACAGGCACACCCGTACACACAGAGCAGGCACATGCACACATGTGTACACACACGTGCACACACAAGCACGTGAGCACACAACCCCAGTGACCGCTTGACAACAGATCGCAGATTCTGCCCGAATTTCCTGCAGCCAGGGAAGGGCCCAGGGTGGGGACAGAGCCTGTGACAGTGCTCAGGCTCTGGCTGCAGCTGTTGCAGCGGTTTCCTCGGGAACAATCCCCACGGCGCATTACAGAACGGGCAGCGGGGCCAGGACAGCAGAGCCCGTTCCCAAATGAGCTTTGTCAGGGCAGTACCAGAGCCTCACTCCCCCAGCACGGGCAGGACACGCTGGGGCAGGCAGACCCTGTGCCACGGGCAGCACTGAGGGGTCCCAGGGACCGCGAACTTGGAGCTCATCAGCACATCTCACACATCTGTCCACAGCTGCACAGCCCACGGCCCTTCAGTGCCATGCAGCCCCCAGCCTTGGCTGCAACCCACTCCCCATGGCTGGGAGCATCCCCGGCACCCCCCGGACCCCTGCCCGGCATGGGGACACTGCCCCTGCTCCAGGAGCAGCCGGGCCCCACAGTGCTGCCCCACCAGCACCTCCACCATCGGCCACCAACGCTGTGTGCCCTGGCAGAGCTCAGCCCCAGCCCAGAGACCCCATCACGGCTTTCCCTGGTCCCCTCCCGAGCCCACAGAGCCCAGCCCAGGCTCCCACCTGCTGCGGGTCTGGTCCGCCCTGGCCTCCAGCAGCAGCGCCTTGAACCGGCGGACGGCGACGGCGGCGAGGACGGCGCCCAGGAGGAGGATGCTGAGCAGGACCCCGGCTGCCATGCCCAGCAGGCCCTGCTGTGTCACCCGGTAGTCACAGCGCAGCCCCATGAACCAGAAATCGCTGCCCACGGGGCACCTGCACCGAGGGGTCCGTCAGCGCCAGGGGGACGTGTCCATCCCCCAGGGCTGTCCCCAGGACACTCACTGGCAGCGGGGCTGGTGGTCCCGGGCGTGCGAGCAGATGCCGTGGTTCTTGCAGTAGTCACGGTGGCAGAGCGAGGTGCAGGTCACGTTCCCGTCCGCCCTGGGCACGCAGGCGAAGCCGGATGGGCAAGCGAAGAGCAGAGCGCAGGGGTCCAGCGGCCGCGCTGCAGGTGCAGCTGTGTCACCCCTGGTGCCCAGTGTGTCACCCACCCTGCCACTCTGTCACCCCTCGTGCCCAGCGTGTCACCCACCCTGCAGCTGTGTCACCCCTCGTGCCCAGCGTGTCACCCACCCTGCCGCTCTGTCACCCCTCGTGCCCAGCGTGTCACCCACCCTGCCAGCAGCCCCAGCCCCGCACTCACCCAGAGCCCCGTGGCGCAGCACGGGCACAGTGCCCACGGCACGGACAGAGCCCAGCGCGTTCTCCAGGAGCTCGTCCAGCCCCGGCCCCGGCAGCTGCTCCGCCGCGAACAGCGCATCATAGCGCAGCAGCACGCTGCCCTCCCTGCGGGAACAGGACCAGCTCTGGGACCCGGAGTCCCTGTGCCCATGCAGGGAGTGCCACACGCTGCGGGACGGTGCCACCACCCACCTGATGTCTGTCACCTCCAGCCGCAGGAACCCGGGCAGCGCCGTGAACAGGGGAGTGACCTGCGCAGGGTGGTGGGAGCTGAGTGCCCCAGCCCAGCCCAGCCCAGCCCACCCGGAGCCCCCAGCCCCCGGCCCGGTCCCCTCTCACCGTCCGGTTGAAGCCGTGCAGCAGCTCCTGGCGCTCCGCGGAGCCGGGGTCCTGCAGGGCCGGGACGAACCCCATGTCCAGCACCAGCTCGCAGGGGATGCGCAGCAGGGACGCTGCAGGAGGAGATGGGGACCAGCAGGTCATGACCCCGCCCCAGGGGCCAGCACCAATGCTGGTGGCTCCCAGGGCCTCTCCCACTCCGGCCCTGCCCCAGCAGAGGATCCTGAAACCCCAGACTGACCTTTCAGGAGTGGAGGCTGATCTTCCACGATGAACACCTGGGGGGCCCTGCCCACCCCAGCCAGGGGGGCATCAGTGTCTGTCCTCCCTCTGGGGCTGCTCGATGGCTGGGCCACTTCTGTGTCCGCAGCAGCTGGGGGGGCCCCAGGACCCCCACCCTGGGATCCTGTGGGCTGCTGGGGGGCCCCGGGCATCACAGTGGGCACATGAGCTGGGGTCCCCCAAGTCGACCCCACCACATCCCTCTGCAGTACAGCAGCACGGGGCTCTGCTGTGACCGTGCCCACGTCCCTGAGCCTTTCTGGGCTGGTGGCAGTTGTGATGGCGGCAGTGGCACCGGTGGTGGTGGCACCAAGAGCAGTGGTCAGTCCCAGGGAAGGTGAAGGCTGGGACAAAGCTGGCTGCTGGGGAGGTCCAGGTGCTGCTGAGGGGGGCTCCAGGCTGCCCACTCCCACCTGGGCTCCCCCCAGGGATGGAGGGCTCTCAGCAGGACCCTCCCTGGAGCTGGAATGGGGCAGCCCTGGGGAGGGGTCTCCCACAGTGGGGCCGAATCCCAGGACCCCCACTCCGGTCCCTGGGGAAGGCAGCGGGGTGGACAGCGGGGTCACTGCAGAGCTGCTGGCTGGGGCAGGCTCTGGGGACAGGGGAGTAGGGGACGGTCCAGGACTGGCATGTGTCACCCCACCCTGTGCCACAGCGGTGCTGCCAGGGGCCAAGGGGAGAGGGGACTGTCCTGGGATGGCTGAGGGGCTCAGGGGGGTGTGATTGGGCTCAGGGGGACCTTCCCTGCCAGCTGGGCCCAAGAGCCCTGTGGTCAGGCCCAGGGCTCCTCCCTGGTCGGGAGATGTCACCCCTGGGGTGCTGGGCACGGTGGTGGGGACAGGCAGCCCTGAGCCCCTGCGTGTGGCAGGCAGCAAGGCTGGGCCTGTCCCCACGGCTGGCCGGGCTGTGCTGACCAAAGGGCCCCCACCAGCCCCAAGGGACAGCGCAGAGGGGTGAGGGGCAGAGCTGGGATGCTCCTGTGGGTGGGAAGCTCCTTCCGCCAGCCCTGGCAGTGCCCAGTGTGTCCCCTGCAGTGTCCCTGTGGGGGTCAGCAGCCTCTGCAGCCCCCCAGCAAAGGGTGATGTCCCTGCTGTCCCTAATGCTGAGCTGCCCGTGGCCAGCACAGTGCTCGGACGGGTCCCTGGGCTGCTGTCACCCAGCTGGAGAGAGTCATTCTGGCTCTGCACCAGGGCTGTCCCCAGGGCCCTCCATCCCCGCAGGCTGCTGCTGGACCGCCACTGTCCCCTGGCAGAGCCTGGCACTGTCACAGAGGGTGAATGTGAAAGTGTCCCCTGCACGGCCGTGGCACCTTCTGCTGTCGCCCGTCCTGCAGGGTCAGTGCCCGGGGGCTGCGTGGCTGCAGGATCTGTCCCTGCCTGCACCGGGGCCGCTGCACTGGTGCCCCCCGGGCTGGCAGGGGACAGCAGCTCCCTGCCCGCAGAGCCCAGGGGCTCGCTGCTCGTCCCACCCCGCACCGCCGGCCCTGTCCCCTCCCTGCCCAGCCCGGGGGCTCTGGGGCTGTGCTGCGGGCTGGAGAGCTCGGCTGTGCGGGCGGGGGTCCCAGGGAAGGGCAGCACTGCAGCCTCTGTCCACAGCTGCCCCACGGCCTCTGGTGTGGGCGCCTGTCCTGTGCCGGCTCCTCGCCCCGGGCGATCTGCGGGCAGAGCAGGGACACTGAGCAGCTCCGAGCCGCGGCCGGCACCGCCCGGGCACCGAGGGCAGCAGCAGCAGCAGCAGGGAGGGTCCCGGCCGTACCTGTCTGGCAGCGCTCCGCGGTGGCGGTGCCCAGGTGGGCGCAGGGGTCGGCAGCGCTCAGAGCCGAGCCGGCCCCGCTGCCCAGAGCGGGGCAGAGCCGGGCGCAGCATTCCACGAGCACTGGGAGAGAGGGAAAGGAGCAGCGAGAACAGGGTCGGGCACCGAGCACCGGGGCTGGGCACCGAGCACCAGGGCCGGGCACCGAGCACCAGGACCGGGCACCGAGCATCAGGGCCGGACACCGAGCACCGGGGCTGGGCACCGAGCACCAGGGCCGGGCACCGAGCATCCTCACCAGCACCTCCCCAACACCCGGAGCCACCGCAGCGGGCCGGGGTCTCTGTCCCTCTGTTAGCCGTGGGTGGCTCTGCTGAAGGAGATGCTCCAGAACACACCGAGCCCAGCTGGGGAGCGCCTGTCCCGGCCCCAGCAGCTCGCTGTGCCCGTGCTGGGAGTGCCCGGGTCAGCCCGAACCCGGCCCCGCCGCCACGTGCCGGCACCGGCACCGGCGGGGCCGCGGGCCAGGCACGACCCCAGCCCCAGCAAAGCTCCGGGGCCGTGCCGGCTCCTCTCCAGGCTGATGGGCGGCTCTGCAGGGTGCTCAGCGCCCGGGCGGGGCTGGGGCTGGACAGGGGCACCACGAGCCCGGCGGGTCCTGCTCTCCATCAGCGTCCCACAAGGGCAGAGCCCGCCGCCTTCGAGACCACGAAACCACCCTAGCACGGCACGGAATGGAACCGCCACAGCACGGTATGGAATGGAACGGCCCCAGCACAGCACAGCACGGCCCCAGCACGGCACGGAATGGCACGGCCCCAGCACCGCACGCGGCCGCCGCCGCCGTGCCCGCCCCGCTGCCCGCTCTCCCCGGTTCCCCGCGGCCGGGCCCGCTCTGGGCAGGTCCCAGCGACACCGAGCAGCAGCCGCCGCCCCCGAACCCAGCGCCATCGGGGACCCGGACCCGCCCGGTGCCGGTACCGGCCCCGCCGCAGATCCCCGCGCCGCCGGGATGCACCGGCCCCGCCGCCGCCGCCCCCCGAGCGCAGCATCCCCGGCACCGGCGGCACCGGGAGCCCTTCCCGGCGGTGCCCCCTCCCCTCCCCGCTCACCTGCAGCCGCCAGGAGCCGGGGCAGCGGCGGCCGGGCCCGGGGCAGCGGGAGCCGGGGCCGCTCCATGGCGCGGCGCGGGCGGCTCTGCCAGGCGGCGGCAGGAAACCCCCGCCCGCCCCCGCTGCGGCGGGGAGGAGGCGCCGGGAACGGCAGCCCCCGGCCCGGGCCCGCCCCACGGCACCGCCACCGGCACCGGGCTCGGAGCTCCCTCCCTCCCTCGGGCCGGGCGGACCCAGCTGGGGCTCAGCACGGAGCCGCCGCCCGCGGGCTCGGGGGACTCGCAGCTCCAGCCCGGCCCCCTCCCTCCGGTTCATGCCGGGACATGTGCTCTGCCCCCGGCTGTCCCCGCTCTGCCCCCGGCTGTCCCCGCTCTGCCCCCGGCTGTCCCCGCTCTGCCCCCGAGTCAGGCCAAAGCCGCCCCCAGGAAGGGATGCCAGCTCTGGTGCAGGTCCCTCACTCACCCCTCAGGGTCAGCACACCCAGGAGAACCCAGAGACCGCTCCCCACCATCAGACATCTCTGTGCATGCCCTGGGGAAACCACCACAGACAGGGTAGCCAAACCCACTGTGTGCCCCCAGTTCCGCTGTGCAGCTGCTCAGAAAACATCTCGGGTCTCAGCCAGGCTGTGGAGCCGTGGGGAAGCTTCCAAGGGCACAGTGAGAGCAGCACCTGGGCCCCGGAGGCAGAGGGTCACTGGTGGGATCTCAGTGCAGCTCCTGAGATCACCCCACCACAACACAGGCACCATGTGCAGCACCGCAGCCTCTGCTCCATTTTCCATCCTTACCTCCCCCATGGCCAGAGGCTCTGTTATCCAGTGACACTTCCTTGGCTCCCAGCCTGGCTGTGATAAGTCAGTGTTTCTTGGCTCTGAGGAAAAGCTGTGCAGTGCTCAGAAATAAACCCGTTCCTGCCTCGTCAGGGTTAAAAGCAAGGCTCCCGTGCTGAGATGAACCGGGTGTACAGGAACAGCAATGAGAATTTGCTGTTCAGCAGCAGGAAAATCATTCTCCCCCTTATTTTCCATCTGGAAAGCAGAAGCCTTTCACACAGAACTTGTTTTCACCAGCACTGGTGAAACAAACAGTTACAAGCATGTAGGGCAGAGCCAGATCCCAGGGCAGGGTCCTCAGAGTGTCCTTCACACCCTAACACCACCACCAGGATCCACCCACTGTGTGAGACAGAATGGTCTTAACTCTTTATTCCTGGTTTTTTTTCTTGTTTTTAAAGGACAACACATTCAGACAGCTTTAAATACAACATCCACGTGCAGCTTTCCCAGGGAAGGCAGCAGTGGGACAGCGTGTGCGCTCCCATCCATCCATCCCTGCCGGCACCGGCCCCGTCCTGGTGTGGGACAACTCCTGGGAAAACAAAACCCACGTGTTTAACATTCCATCGAGGTACAAAGGTACAGAAGGGGGTCAGGACATGCTGACATCTGAACACAGGCACAGAAGGAGCCCCCAGCTCTCTCCAGAGGCCACAGCTCCCACCCTGGCCCTGCAAAGTGAAGGGACTCAGCCCCCCTGCCCCAGAGAGTTGGGGGGGAAGCCTGGAGCCACACAGGAACCGGCAAGAATGTGGATCAGTGCTGCAGGCTGGCCCAAGGCCACCTCATTTCCCCTGCAGCCCTCCCTGGCCGCTCCTATAACCCTTTCCTGCCCATTTCCTTCCCGGCTGCAGCTGTGGCAGAGGAAATGGCAGCAGCAGGGTTTGAGGTGCCCCCACACACCCTGACAGGGCTGAGGAGCTTGGGGACATGGGGGCCACGGCTGAGACCACTCTGCCACCCACTGCTGCCCTGGGGAGGAGCCCTGGATGCGCCAGGCAGGACGAGAGGAGAGGCTGAGCCCCACGTCCTCTCTCCAGCTGCAGGTGCCCCAGGAAAACACCCCCTACCCTCAGGAAAACACACCCCACTTGCCCTCCCCGCTGGCACCCACAGCTGCTGCCAGCTCCCTCCCAAGCTCCTGCCTGTGCCACACGTGTCACACATCACCCGCCCTGCCCAGGCACCCCCAGAGCACCTCCGAACTCACCTCTGAGCAACTGCTTCACTCATAAATATCCTTCTTATCTGCAATGTAATCTACAATCTCCTGTGGGCACATCAGCTTCTCTGCATCTCCGTCGGGAATTTCAAATCCTGCGAGAAAGGGCACGCACTTAGCCCCAAACCCACGGAGGGAGCAAGGGTGAGGAAGGGGTGGCTGCAGGCAGGGGTTGCTGATGCTGCATCACTGCACTGCCCAGAGTGACACCGCTTCAGACAGGGGACACGGCAGGAGCCAGCGCCCCTTGGAACCTGCTAAAGCCACCGGTGGCTCCCAAGACACCCGTGTGTGGCAGAGGGATGTTCTCAGACCTGCAGGCAGCACCCAAAGCCCCTCAGGCTGACTGTGCTGTCATGGAGCAAACACCAGAGCAGGGCACTCGGGCTCTTGGTGGTGGAACTGGTGAGGAACAGCCCAGAAATGTCTGTTTGCTTTTTTAGTGCTCCTGGCCACACTCACAGCTCACTCGGGGATTACAGACACACAGCCAGCAAAGGCTGTGACAGCGAGACATGCACCTTGGGCTCAGAGAGTGCCCAAACCCAGAGACATCCATGGCCCAAGGTGACATTCAGGCACCTACTCCAGAGCTCACGAGCTTCAGAGGGAAGCACGAAGAAGTCCAAAGGAAGCAAAAAGAAATTTGGAATATAAACCAATAAGGAGAAAACACCTTTTTTTCTTTAGCAGGATTAAGGATGAAAAACGTTCTAGTGAGCAAAACCAACCTGGACTGTCTGAGATTTTTGATCTGCAATGTCAAGCTCAGCACCCACTGCTCCCCTTTCCCCCTCCCCAGGTGGTGGAAAAGAATTCCTGATTCCAAAGGCGCTGAGCTCCAGAGCAAAGAGCTGCATTCCCAATGCCCAGGGGTGCCCAGCTCACTGGTGGCTCTGGGAGGTTTGCCCTGCTCTCAGGACTAGCTCTGTTTGCCAGAGGTTTGTCCTGCTCT
>PYHW01009240.1:556726-578394 GCA_013186435.1 Turdus rufiventris | reverse complement strand
CTCTGTGGGATGAGCCCTGGCTCTGTGCGCTCTGTCCCGGCTTTGTCAGCTCTGTCCCGCTCTCTGTGCGCTCTGTCCCGCTCTCCGTGATCTCTCCCAGCCCCACACGCCCCAGACCAGCGGTGCCGCCGCTCCCGCGGCCCGGCCGCCCCCGGCAGCCCCGGGCGCCGTTACCGAACTCGTCCTCCATGGCCATGATGATCTCCACTTGGTCCAGACTGTCCAGGCCCAGGTCCTTCATGAAGTGGGACTCGGCTGTGAGCTGGGGAGGACACGGCGGTCAGCAGGGCACGGCAGCTCCCGTTACCCCGTGGCCCTCCCGCTGCCCCCCGCCCCGCTCACCTTCTCGGGGTCGATCTTATCGTACAGCTTGAGCACGTACAGCACCCGCTCCTTGATGTCGGCCAAGGTCAGGGGCGGCAGGTCGGAGAAGGCGCGGCAGAGCGGCGGGGCCAGGTGCGGCAGGCGGAGCAGCGCGGGGCGGCCGGTTGGGGCGGGCGGCAGGCGGCGGAGCGAGCGGAGCGCGGCGGGGCGGGCGGGCCGCGGCAGCAGGCGGCGGGCGCAGGACGAGAGGACACGGGCCGCCATCATCGCTGTCCCGGCGGGCGCCGCGCGGGCCGCGCCTGCGCCTGCAGCGCCCTCTGCCGGCCGGCGGCCGCAGCGCCCCGCGCGGTACCGGGGGAGGCGGGACCGNACCGGGCCGGGAGAGGCGGGACCGGGCTGGACCGGGCCGGGAACACCTCCACTTGCAGGAGACCCCACCCTCTCTGGTCTGTGTCGCAGGGCTCGGTCACTGCTCGGTTCTGCCTCGTCTGTCTCGCCTCCTCCAGGTGGAAGTTCCCATACCTGCAGCCTCTTCTCCTATTGCTCAGCACCACCGAGAAGAGCCCAGTCCATCTCTGGGCACCCCTTTAGATATTTGTACACACTGGTAAGGCTGCTCTCAGCTGTGTCTCGAGGCAGAGCAGCCCCAACTCCCTCTGCTTTTCCTCGTCAGGGATGATCCAGCCCCTTCATCAGTGTCACAGCCCCTTCATCAGTGTCACTGTCACAGCCTCTGCTGGACTCGCTCTAGCTGTGTGTCCTGCTGTCCTGAGGAGCCCAGAGCTGGACACAGCACTCCAGATGTGCCTCTCAGGGCTGAGCAGAGGGCAAGCATCTCCTCCCTGACCTGCTGGAAATGCCCCCTAGGACACCCCTGTCCCCCTTGGTCAGGGACAGCTCGGTGTCCCCGAGGTCCCCGGTCCTTGTGCACATTCCCCCGCACAGCAGTGACAGCAGACACGGCTGGTTGCACAGGCAGCACGTTTAATGTCCAGCACACACACAGCCCTCAGCGCAGCCCTATCAGGCAGCCCCGGGCTGGGGGGGCCGGTACCGGTACAGGTGCACGGTGCCGTTGCAGTGCCCGGCCAGCAGCCCGGCCCCGCCGCCGGCCCAGCGCGCCAGTGCCCAGTGCCCCGCAGGGCCCGCGGGCAGCACGGCCGTGCACCGGCCCCGCAGCAGGTCCCACACGGCCACGGCACCCGACGTCAGCACGGCGGCACCCGCGGTGTCCCACACGTCACCCTCCAGGTACCTGCGGGGACAAGAGGGTCAGCAGGCAGCAGGGGATGTGCAAAACACCAAGGCAGAGTTTGTTCAACTAGCTCAGGGCTCAGGTAATGATTAATAGCAACTGCAGCAGACAGACTGGACTGTTCCTCCAGTGCAACTGGGATGGGACGAGGCCAAAAAAATTCTCCTGGAGACTCAGAACACACTTGTGTACTCTTAAAAAAGTGTTACTCTTCTAAAAAAACCACCCTGCAAGTGTTGAGGCTGGACAGGGCTTGGAACAACCTGGTCTCGTGGAAGGGCATGGGGTGGGACTGGGTGGTCTTTAAGCTCCCTTCCAACCCAAACCATTCTGCGATTCCCTGACTGTTCAGTAACCGAGACCTTGGTCCACACCATTCCCACACATCCACCACATTTCCTGGGTAAGGACACTGCAAGGCCGACCCTGCCGCTGCCTCACAATGCAGGACATGGGAAGGAAAGGGCCTGCAGCCAGCTGCTCCACACACACAAACCTGGCAGCATGGACTGCGGCACCACTGCTCAGCCAGGAGCCCAGGGACACACAGCCCTGGGGGACAAAGGCAGAGACGCACACCCAGCCCCGTGTCCCCACGGTGACAGTGATGGGGCTCAGGGTCAGGGAAGTGGGCAGGAAGCAGCCCCGGCCCCCAGCCCACGCACAGGACACGCGGCACAGCCGGATGCAGCCCCTTATCAGCAGGACTGGATCCCTGCCAGAGCTGCCCTGCTCTCCAGGGGCTCTCCCAAAGCCCCAGAGGAGCCAGCCCAGCCCTGCCCAGCCCCAGGGACTCGCCTGCCTGCAGGGCCAGGGGGGAGGCAGGAGAACATCACCCCCGCGCTCCGGCCTGAACGGGGGTTGAAGGCCACCACACGGAATGCTGGGCTGCCACAGGACTCGCCCTCTTTGGCATGAGGATGGCTTAAAACAACAAACAAAAGGCCCTGATATAGAGAAAGAGAATACATCACTAAAAACAACAGCAGGAGGGGAAAATAACAAAGAATTTTCCAAAAATTAATTGCTACACTCTCTCTAATCACAGCCCCATGCATTATTTTTACTGAAGAAAACAAAAATGGTTTACTTTCCTTATCAAATTAGATAAAAGCAAAAGCAGCTGCTGGCTGATAAGGGCTGATGCAACACAGCAGAGTGACAGCTCAGTGACCCGAGGGATTTATGAATTTCTCTTCCTGTTTCAAAAAGCTAAACCTGCCATAGGATGAGGTGACACTTCAAAAAACAAAAGAAGTAAAATTTCTGGGTCACGTTTTAATCCCTGCAAGTTTAAAATGTAACAAGGATTCCATGGAAAGCAGCATAACTGAAAGCAGTAGCTCCCAGAACAGCCACAAACCAGCATGAAATATCCTGGGATGGATAATCTGAGGAAGACTCCAAAGAGTCTGACTCGAGGCACCATTATTGGACAAGACAGTCTTGTCCCAAAAGGTTACATGCTCACTGAAAACAATCAATTCCTCGATAAACCACAAAAATCTACTGGGAATCACAGCACAGGCAGAAGCAAGTGGGGAAAGATGCTTAGTGTGAATGTTGGTTTTACACAGCTCATTCCCTCAGGCACGTATGTCCAGAGGAAGCATTCACAGCGGGTTTCTAATGCTGGCAGCACCCAGTGTGACGTGGAAGAGACTTGCCAAGCACCAGGCCTGGGCAGCAGCACTTATGCTTCCCACACACAGCACGCTGCAGCTTTGGAATGCACCAGGATGCACTGCTCCTGCTTTATTAGCACCCTGCAGAAAGCCAGGAGTTGAGGCAGCCAGTGTGGGTTATTTATTCCCCTTGGTAACCCGTTCACCCTTGAATTATCTGCAGTGTATTGAAACACAGCTGATAGTTCAACCCTCTCTAGCAACTTCAATCCTTTATATCCCCATCCCAGTGAGTGCAGCCCATGCATGAATTGTGAATTTTGTGTACGTACAGAGTCAGAATATGCTCGATGGCAGATGGAAGCTGGGTAGGAATAACCAACGTGCATCTTCCTCAGGAGCTGACCTGTTTTCAGATTCCTGCAGTTGGTAAAAACACAAATTCTGACACATTTCTAATCACAGTTACACCCCTGTGCAGGACGGACATGGGTTTGGTTCCACTAACGAAGCCAATAGCCAGGAAGGGTGTAGTGAGGATGATACAAAAGCAATGGAATTCCAGCAGCACAGTTCCTTCCCTGGCTGAGTGTGGTGCCACACCATCACCATTTCACAGTGAGTCAGGAGTCAGCATCCCTGTACAACCCTGCAGCTGCTGAAACTGCCCCTGACCCCTGAAGCGTGTGGGGCAGAGGAAACACTCACCAAACCACAACGCTGTTCCCCGCAGTGGTGCCCACCAAGGCTTCTCTCATCCCTTCTACTTCAGCAAAGGCTGTAACAGTTTCTTCAGGGGGCATCAGAGTCTGCCTGTCCCTGCTCCTGAAGGAACACCAGCACAGAGAAGAGCAGGAAAAACAAAAAGTGCATGTTTTGGAGGAGGAACACAACACTGTTACCTCACTTTTATCCCACCCACCACACGGAGCCCACCCCAAAGCAGCACCCCCAAACTCACCTCCCTGTCTCTGAGAGTGAAACCATCTCCACTTGCTGCTCCTGCATGGTCCTGCTGCTGCTCACCAGCCTCTGGTCCTTCAGCCCAACAACTGCTTTTATGTTCCCAGCTTTCACTAGGGAGTGCTCGAATGAGTCGGTCTCAGAAGAATAAAGCAGGAGCCTAAATCAAGAGACAAGCACACACCATGACAGGAGGAAGCCCCACTCAAAGTTGATTTTTAGAAATCCCTTCCAGATTTTCCAACTGTTAAGGCAACTGAGAAAGTGCCACATTAGTAAAAAGATAATTTCAACCAATTCTCACAAGAAGGTGAGCTGCAACTACTCAAGGTGCAAAGCACTAGTAAGAAATAATACAAAACCTTATTTCTCCAATCTCCAGCTCTCCCAGTGCTACACACACAAGGTTACAGGTGTCTGGCAGAGGAACAATCTGGATTACAGGAATCTGGGACAACAAAACAAGAATTCAGTGTCACCCACAGTCTCCCTTTATTTTCACTTTCTACAGTGTTTCAAGTAAAAATGTGGAGCAGGACTGATTTTCAGACTCCTCTCAAGAGGCACACTGAAATGAACAGCTGAACTCTCTGCTGGCTGGTTGCCTAATTAAACAATCCCTGTTGATGCAAGAGACAAAATATGTCTCTAGGGACTGTAAGGGGAGAAAGCCCAAGTGAAGTGCAGCCACCATTCTGTGCATGGGATATTAAATTCCAGTAGGCAAGACGCAGCCACATAAGCTACAAGCTCCTTGGCCCTTGGGAACTAACACACGGGGCAATAAACCTTTCCTTAATTCCAGAAATGAGGGCTGTGCTATACCTCTCTGAGGTGCCAGGTGTAGACCTTGGCCCAGCAGTCGGGTGCCAGGGGCCGCCAGAGGGACACGGCGCTCTCGGAGGCAGTGACCACTCGCAGCTCCCTGTGGCCAGCTGCTGCCCACCACACTGTGCTCACATCCACAGCACATGAACACGAGGAATCCTGCCAAGACAAACCTCTGCTGCTTTTCCTCTGACAGACAACATTACCTGTTGCATTTTTGTTCAGCTCAGTCTTGCGGAGCTGCTGCTGCCACAGTCCCAATTCCCTGCTGCTCTCCCACCTTTAGCTCTGACACAAACTGCAAGCTCTCTTCTCCGGGCCCATCCGGCAGCACTGGAGTCAACTGTTCTGCTACATCTTTTTTCTGCATGAACAAAGTAAAGAATGAGGATAATTCAAAGTTGAAATTATATTCAGTACCTGCGAGAATGAGGCAGAATTGTTGCACGCAGTCCCCCTCATGGAGATACTGCATGCCACTGCCATGACCAATGCAGGACTGGCATGCAAAGAGAACTCTTTCCTGAAGTCAGACAGGAGTCTGGGAAAAGGGCATTTGCCCACCAAACCACTGGCTTAGTACCCTTCATAAAGATCCCAGCTTGTTACCTGCTCAGGTGAAGCTCTGCACGACTCCTGCTCTTTGTTCTCTGACTGCTGATGCTTCTCCAAGGATGCAGTCTCACCAGGTTTATTCTCAGGGCCTCTTTCAGCTGCTGCAGGAAATGTTGTACCTTGCTCCCCCTGGTTTGTGGCAGCCCCTGCAGCACAGCTGTCGGGGTGCAGTGGCACAGCAGGGTCTCTGAGTGCCACATCCCCCAGGACCAGGGCAGCTGCTCCTCTGGGGGAAGGTGGGGTCGCTGAGGCAGGTCCAGGTGTGTCCCTCACTGTGACCTCACTGTGCACTGAAGGTAAAACACCTGGGGTTGCACCCACAGCAGGGAAAACACACGAGGAAATCTGAGACTCAGGGTGTGTGGGAGCCTCAGCTAAGACAGTCCCCATGGGAGTAAACAGCAATTCATGGGTGGAAAGCTCCATCTTGGACACTGGGCTTCCCACACCAGGGAGTTCAGGCAATCCAGTTTTGGAAGGCAAAACCAAATTACTTCTGAGACCTTTTTCTTTTGGCATCATTTGTGCATCTGGTGTGTCCTCTGGAGCCACAGCATGCCCAGACACAAAATCCTCCAAGTCATTCACGGGGGAAGACTTCAATTTCTCCAGTTTCAGTATTCCAAATTCCTCGTTTGGTAAGTGGAAGTCCCTGATGCCCAGCTGAGGGAGCAGCCACTGGAGACTGCGAAAGGAGAAGAGGGAGCCACGAGTGTTGGGGTCCACAGCAGGGAGCCCAAGGGCAGCAGGACCCTGTGAACCCATGGGACAGCTCTGTCCTCTGCTGCTGCCACCTAAACACAAGAATACAAGACAGAACATCACGTCATAAAATAACCAGCAACTTGCCTTTTCAGAATCTCTCATGAAGGGTGTCTTGGATTTAAAAGAAAATCAAAACTCCATATTCATCTTAATCCAGAGAAATGGCACTTTTCTGGAAAGACACTAGACCCTGCAGTTACTCTGTATGTCTGGATCAAGCCTTCAGCTCAAAGACCACCACCAAAGCCTGACAGATATGCCTGAGTGCTGTCAGTTTGGTTTAGTGGTTTTCTCCCAACACTTTCTCTTTTCACAATATTCAGAAGGAGAAAATCTTCACAAGCATGCAGACTCAGTTGGAGGAGCAGATGGACATCCACTTGCTGGCAAACCAGCCCTAGTGTTCACCACCTTCACTCCAACAGCAAGGGCAGCTCAGAAAGCTCCCAGCCTTGCTCCTCCTCTGTTCATTCCCTGCAGAAGTTTCTGGAATTGTTCAAGGGACAATTATTCAAGGTATCACAATGATCTATTAAAAAAATAAAATTCTAATTTTTAAAAGAATAATAGTTAACCCCTCTCATACGTTCTTGCATAAACACAGCAGGGTGTGAACAGCAGGGCCTGCACTCCCAGGGATGTTCCTGCCTTGGGGAATGGACATTTTGGGGAGTTTCTATGTGAGGAAGTACCTGGTGAGCCTGTGTGGGCCCCGTGCCTCGCAGAGCAGCGCAGGGAGCGGCGCACAGGGACGCTGACTGTGGGGAGCTGCCCAGCCCCACGGGCTCCTCGCTGCCTCCTCACACGCTGCACTGCATGTTTGTCTCCCCCACACACAGGAGCATTGCCGTCCCCATCTCCCACACGGCTGGCAGAAGTGTCGCTCCCCGGGCTCAGAGAGTCGCTGCTGTGGCAGGGATTTTGAACCTGCTCTAGCAGAGCCTTGTGGCATTTGCCTGGCACTTGGCTCCCATCCAGGGCAGGGTCTGTCCCTGCAGACCCCGGTGCTGCAGCACCACACAATCTCCTCTCATCTAAGGATGACCTTTCAAGGTTAGCATCACAGTTTTCCTTTTCACTCTGGCTCTCATTTGACAGCAGAGCACTGCTTCCATTAGCCACTGTGGGATCCTGACTCTCTATAAGCTCTTGTGATGCTGGATGCATGGGGGCTTTGCAGGCAGACTTTCTTCTTCCCTTCTGTTTCCTTTGGGATTGTCTCTGCTCTTGCCTTGTGCTAGGGATGCTCTTCTGAGAAATGGATGTAAGAGAAGTGCTGCTGCTGCTGCTGCTGCCAGATGCAGGAAGAGATTTCTGAGAACTACTTGAGTTTGCTTGATTGTTTTCTGCCTCAAGAAAAGGGAAGGGCACAACCCCAGGCTCCAAATCACCCTCGGCTCTCTCTTGCGAGGGCTGATTGCGGTTTACATCTTTCTGCTTGCATTTACTCCGCTGACCTTTCTTGCTCCTGCCCAGCTGGCTGAGGATTACAGCATCCAGGTCCACCTTCCTCTGGCAATTGGACATGCGGCGAGTTGTGCGGACGTAGTACTCGACGGGGAAGAGCAGCCCCTCCACCACTGTGCAGGAGCTCAGCGTGCCCTCGGGAGCTGCTGCCCTGTCAGGGGGAGAGAGCCCTGCCTGACCCTCAGCCTGTTCATTCCCCAACAGCTCCTCAGCATTGTCCAGAGCATTGTCTGCAGGACAGGGATTTAAGGTATTAGCGTCACCTTGGTGTCCTTCATGGCTTTTGTTCTCCTCGGTTATGGTGTTATTTCTGCTGTCAAGCAGTATTTCATTTTCTGACATTAAATCCAGGAGCCCATGTGATTCTCCCTGATCTTCACACAAACTCTGACCCTTCACCTGTTTTATTATACTGGGGGATTCTTCTCCACCATCCCCTCTGGGGTCAAGTAGAACAGAGTGTCCATGCTGTGAACACGGCTCACATCTGTCAGGTGTGGCCACAGCCCCTGAGGACCCAGGCTGCCAGATGTCCCTGCTGTCCCTCAGTGCATGTGGCGATGGCTCAGGCTCTTGTGCAGTGGCACTGCCCTCAAACACATCCTGTACAAGCCCTGATGGTGCATCAGGAGTGAAACTATCTCCTTCTCCCTGCACAAGCAGTGCCCCAGGTGCCCTTTGAGCGGATTCCTCAGTGTGCGAGAGGCTGCTGCGCCTGAACACTGGTGACTGAAGCTCCTCTGCACTGGCAATTTGATTTTTCATCATTTCATCAGCACTGGTTAGATGCACATCACACACTGGTTCTCTTTCCTTTGATTCCTTCGTCCGTCTCCGCAGCTTCATCATGCCTCGGGAGGTTTGGGGCTTTTTCTCCACAGGGACAGGCCTGATGACCCCACAGCATGGGATTTCCTGGCTGGCCTGAAAGCTTTCTGCTCGGGAGCTGTCCTGAGGGCCAACCTCATCACTGGAGAATTCCGGAACATCCTTAACTGTGACAGACCTTGTGTTCTCCGTGTCAGCCTCAGAGCAGGTTTTAGTCTGTACCTGAGAGGGCCCACCTCTGTCAGCACTGGGAGATGTGTTATCTCTGGAACCTGGGGGAAAAAATGTCACTCGAGTAAAGTACTCCTAAAGTCCTGTCCAAGAAAAACATCACATGGTAAAATTAGGCTTTGTTAGCAGGGAAAGATGGGGATCTTAGAGTCAGGACTGGAGCACTGCAGACCTGGTGAGGAGGGAAGCAGAGCAGATGTTACTGCAGAGCACGGCTCAGGCCAGGGCAAGGGCTCTGAGGGATGTGGGGACAGCGGGGCCCGGAGTGAGGGTCAGCAGGGATGGAGTGAGGGTCAGCAGGGCCAAGAGTGAGGGTCAGCAGGGATGGAGTGAGGGTCAGCAGGGCCAGGAGCTTCCACAGCAGGACAGTCCGCAGGGGCACTGAGGGACAACAGTGACCGCCGGGTCCTCAGTGCTCCCACCACCCTGACCTGGGCACTGCCCGCGGCTCCTGCCTGAGGCCTCCCGTTCTCCCCGTTCCTACCTGGGCCCTCCCGCTCTCCCCGTTCCCACCTGGGCCCTCCCGCTCTCCCCGTTCCTACCTGGGCCCTCCCGTTCTCCCCGTTCCTACCTGGGCCCTCCCGTTCTCCCCGGTTCCCCCCTGCGGGGCTCCTGTCCCGCCGGCCGTGGCTCCTGGCTCGCTCGGCTCGCCGCGCCCGCTGCGAACACACAAGACCCCGGCGGGGCTGGGACCGGCTCCCGGTGCCCCGGAGCCCCTCGGTGCCTCACAGCCCGGCCCGCTCACCCGCAGCCGGATGACGGTCTCGCTGTACTCCCGCCTCAGCAGCGCCAGCTTCTCCCGCAGCTGCAAGAGACACCCGGCGGGATGGGACCGGTCCCGGTCCCAGTCCCAGTCCCAGCCCCAGTCCCGTCCCGTCCCGTCCCGTCCCGTCCCGTCCCGTCCCGCACCTTCTCCTTGTCGGCGCCGCTGAGGGCCGCCGTTGCCGGCGGTCCCTCCATGGTAACGGGGCGCGGCGGGAGCGCGGCCGGGCGCGGCGGAGGTGACGCGGCGGAAGCGGAGCGGGGCCGGGCGCGGCCGGGAGCGGCCATGGAGCTCAGCGAGATGCTCTACAACAAGTCCGAGTACATCGAGACGGTGCGGGGAGCGGCGACAGGGGAGCGGGGACACGGGGGTCGGGGTGTCGAGGGGCCGGGCCGGGCTCGCCGGGGGCGGCGGGGCCCGGGACACCGGCCGTGACCGCCCGTTCTCCCCGCAGGCCTCCGGCAACAAGGTGAGCCGGCAGTCCGTGCTGTGCGGCAGCCAGAACATCGTCCTCAACGGCAAGGTGAGCTGCCGTGTCCCCGCCCGGTCCCCGCGGTCCCAGCGCTGTCCGCAGCATCGCTGACCCTGCGCCTTTCTGTTCTGTGCCTAAGCCTGGCTCTAATGCATGGCCAGGAGCGCAGCTGGTGGTTCAGCCTCCTGTAGTTTTGCTTTGTTGTCAGTTTTCTTATGGCTGAAAGAATCGTCCCTAAAGTAAGGTAATCTTGCTGGAGGCCTCGGCATGAGTTTGTGTAATAACTGCCAGCACAAGTAGCAAAGGGAGCGGGTTTGTCTGTCTGTCCTTCTGCAGACGATAGTTATGAACGACTGCATCATCCGCGGGGACCTGGCCAACGTGCGGGTGGGACGGCACTGCGTGGTCAAGAGCCGCAGCGTCATCAGGCCGCCCTTCAAGAAGTTCAGTAAAGGGTAAGAGGCCCCTTCCTTTAGGGAGAAACCTAAAAAATCTGTCAGCTTGACTGAGTCTGTGTGTTCTGAGAGCTCTGTTTGTTTTGCAGCAATTTGTAGAAGTGCATCTCTCAAACCTGCTTTTTCCTCAGATGCTGAGGGCTGGTGTTCCCATCCGACTGTTGGATGGAAAGAAATATGTTAGAATAGCAAAGTGAAGAGCATGTTTCAGTTTCTGTGTGTTTATTCACAACTTCTTCCTTCTCATTTGGGCCATCCTTTAGAGAGGGGAAACCCAGAAACTGTTCTGTCTCGCAGTTCCACATCTATTAATCTACCTGGGGACAGGACACTCCACAGAGTGATTTTGGGTCTATCAGTGTCAGTTGGTTTGTTAGACACAAACAAATACTCTCCTGTTGCAGGGTTGCTTTCTTCCCTCTTCACATTGGTGACCATGTCTTCATAGAAGAGGACTGTGTTGTCAACGCGGCCCAGATCGGCTCCTATGTGCACATAGGCAAGAACTGTGTCATTGTGAGTGCCATTTCTGTATTTTCTGTCAACTCCTGGGTGCTGCTGAGAGGTGTCTGCACCAGCTGGCTGGAGCAGGCTCCCCTTCTCTGAGCTGTTCCTTCTCTGCAGGAAGCTGAGCTTTCAGGTTTACGTTTCTGAGGGCAGCGGGTTCAGCTGCTGCTGGCTGCAAAATCCATCCCAGCAGTGCTGTCCCTATGGCTAATGGGATTGCCTGGAGAAGGCAGCCTGGCCACAGGGAACAAAAGGAATTGTGTCAATACGGCCAAATAGTCAAGGCTACTGTGTGCTTTCTGGTACTGTTTGACTCGGGTTTTTGGTGCCAATTTGAACACTGACATCTTAACATGCAGTTGTACCTGTGCTAGTTGAAAGCAAGCAGACATTTTTCCTCTAAAAGAAAAGTTAATTCTGTTGGGAGGAGCGTTCAGTCAGAGTAAAGATTTATTCCTGTGATCTTTTATAAAGGATTTGTTTTGAGCAATTAATCTTCTTGAAATTTAGGTAACATACCAGTAATAATAATAATAAAGCCTCATGTTTATAGTGTTGTAAATACAAACTTTCCCTGTTCTCTGTTTTAGGGACGTAGATGTGTTTTGAAAGACTGCTGCAAAATCTTAGACAACACAGTACTCCCTCCTGAAACTGTAGTTCCACCTTTCACTGTCTTCTCAGGCTGCCCAGGTACGCTCCCGCTATCTTCCCTTGCACAAAAGTGCAGATAAAAAACATGGATATTCTTGTTTTAAATGGGATTTCTTTAACAATGGTGTCCATTAGCATTTAGTGCCTAAAAATAAAGGTGTCAGGCACTTGCTGCACTGAAAAGTAACAGTTTAAACTTGTGAAATCCGTGTTTCAGTGCATGGTACATAGGTGGTACACAGTGACTGATGGCCATCCTGTTGTTCTTCCAGGACTCTTCTCTGGGGAGCTCCCGGAATGCACCCAGGAACTCATGATTGACGTTACCAAGAGCTATTATCAGAAGTTCTTGCCACTCACTCAGGTCTAGTAGCCCATTTGCCTTGTTTCAGGCACACAGGAATGTTCTGGGGGTGGGGAGAGGGGTGCACTGAGGCCAGAGCCCTGTGCTCTCCTGAGCACCTGTGTGTGCCTCAGCACTGCTGGCCTGGCCAAGCAGTCCCTCGTGAAAGCTGCTGTGTCCTGTCCAAACTTTGTGTGCTCATCCAGTGTACTCCATTCCGCATTGTCTGAACTGTGCCACTGAATGTTCTGGAGCTGGGAAAGCCTTGGGGCAGCAGCTGGGGAACGAGGCAGAGCTGACACGTGCTCTGCATCCTCAGCCTGTCTGCTCAGTTCTGTCCTAACCCAAAGCTAGGCCTAGGTTTGCTGGGAGCAGTCTCCATCCCAGCAGGGCTGTTCTGGGTGTGCTCTGAGCACTTACAGGATTCCTTGGACCCAGGCCTTTCCTTTGGCACAATACTGCCCATGGGCCTGTACGCTGAGGTGCATGGCCTCTTCCTTTTCTCCCTGGGATTCCTTCCAGGGGTTCATCATCCTGCTGTTGGCTTTAGGAGTTTTGGCTGACGCTGACACCTGTCTTTCTGTGCCTGACAGGATGTTTCTTAGCTTTTAGCTCCTGAGGCAGACTGACCTCAGTCCTGTGCTCTCACCCCTCAGGGCTAGTGTTCTTGGGGTCAGTGCCACTTCCTGAATATCACAGACCGTGAAGAGCCAAAGCCTCTGAAAAGAGGATTGCCATGTCACTCACAATTCAGTGCAGCAGAAAGTGGGTAATTCAAAGTGAGAGAATGCTGCAACTGTGCTCATTTATTACCCAGTGTCTGTATTTGCAGAAAGCTCTTGGGTGCTTTTTTGAGTTATGAAACTTAAGAATGACGCTCAGACTTCTTAGAAAGAGTGAAGATTTCATTTTGGACATGTAGTAGAGCAGGAATAGTTCTTGCTGAGAGCGGCTCTGAAAGTTGGAGGCATCTGATGCTTGTGTATCTGAGTACAGACAACTGGCTGCACACCAGTCTGCCTGCTCTGGTTGTGCTCTATTAAAGCTTAGCATAGTCCTGCTCTAGGTTTTAAACTGGGGCTCCTGCGTGTTGTAGTGTAGCAGCTGGGGCCAGGACATGTATTTAGGTGTGTAGTAGGTGTGTGGCTGTGGATGAGCAGCCCTGGAGCCTCAGCTGATCTGTGTAACAAATGCTGATACACCTTAATAGCAAATAGCTGTATGAGTACTAACGTGTAGTAACTGCTGTACATCACATGTAAAACCACTGACTGGTTTGTATTTTTACTGTACATAAATTAAAGCCTCTTCAGTTGTTCAAGTGACTCGTGACTCTTCAAACTAGATTGAGGTTCCTGCTGTACTTGGGCATGAGCCTCAGTCCCTTGTTCTGTGACTGCTGCAGGCTGTTCTGGCTGTCCTGTGCATTAAAAAAGTGTAGTACAGTGTGAAACAGCTGCTTTCCCCCTCTGACAGGCCATACCTCTTCTGGCACAGACTTGACAGGTTTGGGGCTTCTTGTGAGATTTCCTGCAAGTCAGGAGTTCAGAGCACTGCTTTGCTCCAGGGTGTCCCTGGCTGTGTCTGGCAGGTGTGGGGTGTCTGTGCTGTGTTGCTGTGTTGTCACCTCAAAGTTTCAACACCACATCGTGTGTTTCAGTGGGATCACTTGATCAGCACCACAGCAGCAGGGAGAGGAGTGGGACGAGGGATGTGAGCTTGGGACTGGGATGGCAGCTGGAAAAGTCTGAGTGATGGATTTCCACAACCACTGAGAGCAGAGCTGTAGTGCATGAAGGGATATGTCACTGCAATTACATGTTTCTTGGCCTGCTCTTCCTTCTAGCTGTCTGAGCTGACTCTTCTGCTTTAATTAAAACCTCTTTTGTTGTCTCTGTTAAGGTGGCCTCTGGCAGGGCCTAAAACCAAGCCACCACTGAAGATCCCTAACACCCAGCATTGTTAACATTCCTTACACTGGCCACTTTCTCCTCCTGCCTCTGAAGCATCCCTCTGACCTGGGCTCACCTCTCCGCCTGTGCCAGTTCTGGGAAGATGGAGTGTCAGTGGGCTGCAGCGTGGGCAGCCCCAGCTCTGCAGGCAGCCTTCCATCCAGCGTGGTGCAGTAAAACGACACAGCAGGCTGTGCCTGTAGCCAGAGGAGCTGCAGGGGTGGGCAAACATATCCCACAGGGAGGGGAATGCCTTCTGTCAGGAATCTTGTACAAACACTGAGCACTTCTACCCCCAAGTTGCTGTGTTGCTTCATTGATGCTCTGTGTGCTTTGCTCGGCGTTGCTGACCAGGATGGGCAGGGTGTGCTGCTGTGTTTGAGGATGTTCAGGGTCCCTGGGGGCACACCCCTGGATCTTGGGATGTTCAGGGTCCCTGGGGGCACATCCCTGGACCTGGGGATGTTCAGGGTCCCTGGGGGCACAGCCCTGGATCTGAGGATGTTCAGGGTCCCTGGGGGCACAGCCCTGGATCTGAGGATGTTCAGGGTTCCTGGGGGCACAGCCCTGGATCTTGGGATGTTCAAGGTCCCTTGGGCACACCCCTGGATCTTGGGATGTTCAGGGTCCCTGGGGGCACAGCCCTGGATCTGAGGATGTTCAGGGTCCCTGGGGGCACAGCCCTGGATCTTGGGATGTTCAAGGTCCCTGAGGCACAGCCCTCCCTGCCTGTGCTGCTGATGGTTTGGTGTGAAGGGTGAGGGGCTGTGTGGGAAGGTCTCAGTCACCAGGTCAATGGGGACTGGTTCTGTTTTGTGGGGAGCAGACTCTCCCGAGATGATCCAGTGGCAGGAAGGACACGTGAACCATGGCTACGGTGACCTGCAGGGCTGCTGGCTCTGTCCGTGCACTGGGCTCTCCAGAACACCCTGGCATGGATGACCCGTGCCTGTGGATGAGGTTCAGGGGCATTGGCTCACCCCACCGAGCAAAAGCATGGTGTATGCTGGCCACTAACATCTGTTCTTTGTTAGCCAGGACTGAAAGAAACAGCTTCTGCTGCTGGGGAAAGGAGTTCAAATGATGTTTGGCCATGGGACCGTGCCTGCCAGGAAGCAGAGAGCGGGTGCCTGGGGTGCTGCTGGTTCTGAGAGGTTCTGGGTTATTTTCCATTGGTGTTGCAGTTATGGGAACATCCCGCGGTCACTTCTCTTGGAAATTGGGGCCAAGGAGCCAGCTGGGAGTGCTGCAGACCCTAGGGTGGGGGACAGTCTGTGGGGTGAGGGGGGACAGGGGGCAGCAGGGTCAGGGACAGTCCCCTGTCACCCAGGGGCAGCAGGCCTGGGGGTGTCCCCGTTATAAAACCAGCCCAAAGAGCGGTTCGTGGGACCCAGCCGGCAACCGGCAGGACACGGCAACCGTCAGGAGTACGGGTGCCGCCGCAGGGCCTCTCCCGAGAGAATCCCCTCCGGCCGCGATCCCGGGGGACTGTCCCTGCCGGAGCGCCTCGTGCCCGCGCGTGGGGGGGTCCCGCGGGGCCGCGCTCCTGAGGGGGCTCGGCAGCGGGAGCGCGCGGCCGCAGCCAACCGCCGCCAGCGCATGCGCACAGCGCCGCGCGGCCCGGGGGGCGTGTCCGAGCGCGCCCGGCCCCGCTCCCGGCTCGCGTGTGTCTCTCTGCTCCCATGGTGCCCCGCGCGCCGCGTGGATTTTAAATCGTGCGGCCAATGGGGAGCGGCCGCGCGCGGTAACGGCCCCGGCGCCGCCTTTGAATCGCGGCCGGAGCCACCGAGCCAGCCGAGCTCAGCCCGGGCCCGCCGCTCCCCGGCACCCGCACAGCCACAGCGAACCGGCACAGCGAACCGGCACCCACCGCTCCCGTGGCACCGGCACCCGCACTCGCTGCTGCTGCTTCGGTACGGCGACCCGGCACCCGCCGCTGCACCGCCACAGGGACCCACCGCTCCCCCGGCACCGGGACCTGCTGCTGCTTCGGTACAGGCACAAGCCCCCACCGCCGCCGCCGCCCCCTCCTGTCTACTGTCCCGGGCCCCGCTGTCCCGCCGGTCCCCCAGCGCAGCTCCGCGCGGGCACGCCATGAGCGCGCCGGGCGGGAAGGCGGCGCGGCCGGCGGCGCTGGCGGAGCCGGCCCGTGCGGCGGTGCCCGCGGCCGGGAAGGAGGTGCCCAAGGTGCTCGTGGATCCCCGCACCCAGCGCAGCTTCGTGCGCGGGCGGTTCCTGGGCAAGGGCGGCTTCGCGCGGTGCTACGAGCTGGCCGAGGCCGAGAGCCGGGAGGTGTTCGCGGGCAAGGTGGTGCCCAAGTCGCTGCTGGTGAAGCCGCACCAGAAGGAGAAGATGTCCATGGAGATCGCCATCCACCGCAGCCTCTCCCACCGCCACGTCGTCGGCTTCCAGGGCTTCTTCGAAGACGACGACTTTGTCTACGTGGTGCTGGAGCTCTGCCGCCGCAGGGTGAGCACTGGGGGGTGGGTGTCGGTGTCCCCCGGGTGGGTGTCGGTGTCCCCCGGGTGCTGACTGTCCCCCGGGTGGGTGTCGGTGTCCCCCGGGTGCTGACTGTCCCCGGGTGGGTGTCGGTGTCCCACGGGTGCTGACTGTCCCGCATCCCCGCCCCGGTACTGACCGAGCGTCCCCCACAGTCGCTGCTGGAGCTGCACAAGCGGCGGAAGGCGCTGAGCGAGCCCGAGGTGCGGTACTACCTGCGCCAGACCATCCTGGGCTGCCAGTACCTGCACAACCACCGCGTCATCCACCGCGACCTTAAGCTGGGCAACCTCTTCCTCAGCGACGACATGGAGGTGAAGATCGGTAAGTGGCGGGGACCCCCCAGCCCAGGGACCAGCCTGTCAGGGCATCTTGATCTCATGCTGTCTCCCTGTCCCTCCAGGTGACTTTGGCCTGGCCACCAAGGTAGAGTACGATGGGGAGCGCAAGAAGACCCTGTGTGGGACACCCAACTACATCGCCCCAGAGGTGCTGGGCAAGAAGGGACACAGCTTCGAGGTGGACATCTGGTCCATTGGCTGCATCATGTGAGTCAAACTGCCTTTCAGAGGCCATGGGGACGGGCAATCCTTGTGGTTCTGGTCTCCTTGACCCCTCTGAGCTTCAGTGTGATCCAAAGCTTCAGGTCACTGTCCCCACAGTGCTGAATGCTGCTGCTGCCAGGCAGCTCCTGACTTTCCCTAACTGAAATGCTCCCTGCAGTGTGTTGGATCCCAGCTTCCCTTTCCAGGGGACAGGATCCAAGCACAGTACACGTAGCTGTCAGTGTGTCTAATGCCAAGTGTGTTCCCTCTGCCAGGAAGGCTTAGGACATGGTTGCTTTATGCACAGTCTGAGACTCTTTTGCAAAACTGACACTCTTTTCTCTGGGAATGCCCAGGTACACTCTTCTGGTGGGGAAGCCACCTTTTGAGACTTCTTGTCTAAAGGACACGTACATCCGGATCAAGAAGAACGAGTACACCATTCCCAAGGTATGCTGCTCCCCGTGGAGGATCCGTTTGGCTCTCAGTGCTGCTTGGCCAGCCTCCTGTGGGCTGTCACACAGCAGGGCAGGGGCTGTCCCTGCTGGGAGGGGCTGGTTCAGGCTGGGGTGGCCTGAACCTCGTGGGGACCCAGCAGCTCTCTGCCCCCGGATCCAGTGAAAATCTCAGCACGTGTTGGCATGTGGGGGTGAATGGACACGGGCAAGTCCGTGAGGTCTGGGCCAGGTCCCCAGCTCATGCTGCTGCTGCTGAGTTGTGTTGCTGGAGTCAGTTGACCTCAGGCTTTGGGTGCAGTTAGGAGCCTGTTCTCTGTGCTACCCAATTCTGCTTCCCCAGGCTGCCTGATGCAGCACTGGAGCTCTGCTCCAAGTGGAGCTTCCCTGGATTGTAAACTGTTAATTTGTCACTAGTGCACGTTGTCCCCTGACCGATCTCCACTCTCCACCTGTCCCTCAGCACATCAACCCTGTGGCTGCAAACCTCATCCAGAAGATGCTGAGGTCCGACCCTGCTACACGCCCGACCATCGATGAGCTGCTGAACGATGAGTTCTTCACCTCAGGGTACCTCCCAGGCCGCCTGCCCACCAGCTGCCTCACCATCGCTCCCCGCTTCTCCCTGGCCCCCAGCAGCATGGAGCTGAGCAGCCGCAAGCCACTGACAGCCCTCAACAAAGGTAGGTGTGGGTGCCTGGGTGAGGCTGAGCCTGCCTGGCCTCCAGCAGCATCCACAACCTTCAGTGATGCTCACGTCATCTCCTGATCCTTATGGGAACTCAGAGCATTTGTGGGTGAGGGGGCTCTCTTTGCCCAGGATGAAGCATGGCATTTGTTTCAGCTCTGTAATGGGCTCAAACTGAAGCCCAGGAAGTTCCACAGAATGTGAGGAAGATCTTCTCTCCTGTGCAGTGCCTGAGCACTGAACAGACTGCCTAGAGAGGGTGTGTGGAGTCTCCCTCACTGGAGATATTCCAGAATGCTCTGGACACCTTCTGTGCCCTGTGCTCTGGAATTACCCTGCTGGAGCAGGGAAGTGGGGCTGCTTTGCCCCTCCATGGTTCCAACCTGCTCTGTTCTGTGTGGTCAGATGTTGTCTATGCCTGGGGTAGGCTGTAAGCCTGGTGCTTTTTGGAAACTTGTCCCTGGTCACAGCTCCCACTGTTCTCTCTCTGGCCCAGGACTGGACAGCCCTGCACAGGAGCCCTTGCCGGACAAGGAGGAGGCAGCGGGGCTGCGGGAGGTGGCAGACACTGTCAGCTGCCACTTGGCTGACATGCTGCAGCAGCTGACTGCAGTCAATGCAGCCAAGCCCTCCGAGAGAGTAGCAGTGAGGCAAGGTAAGCCTAGGGTAGCCCATGGGGCCTGGAGGGGTTCAGGCTCTGGGAAATGTCTCCTAACACACTGTTTTCTTCCTGCAGAAGAAGCTGAGGACCCAGCCTGCATCCCCATCTTCTGGGTTAGCAAATGGGTGGACTACTCAGATAAATATGGACTAGGTAAATACTACAGGTGGCAAATGCTTCAGGCTCTCCTGGTGTCGGAGGGGGCTGGGAGAAGCCTGGATTGGGGCATTTCCGAGGTCTGGGTTTCTAATCGCCATATTCAAGTGTGGACTGTTATTCACCAATCCAAGACCACTGCCAGGAATCTTACCAAATACCCTGGGAATCCAGAGCAGTGGTCACTGACCATCAGCCCTGGCCACTCTAAGGTGGACAGTGGTACCTGTGCATGAGGTGACCAAGCTCTCCCCAGCCTGGGACCCACAGTGGCAACAGAAGCTGTTTCTGCAGCAGCTGATGCGATAACAGAGATGACAAATCCAGAGGTGGAGAAGTGCCACCCAGACCTTCCTAAAGAGGGCACCTGGCAGGGACTTGGTGGGGTGGCCCTTAGGGAATCTCTGGGTTATAAACCATCTGCCTTGGTACTTCCCACTGCTGGAGGTCCCCTGAGATTGGAGGCCTCATGGAATCCTTTCTGGGCAGGTTACCAGCTCTGTGACAACAGTGTTGGAGTTCTCTTCAATGACTCCACGCGTCTCATCATGTACAACGATGGGGACAACCTGCAGTACATTGAGCAGAACAACACAGAGTCCTACTTCACTGTGAGGTCTTACCCTGCTGCCCTCAACAAGAAGGTCAGTCCTGGGGACAGGAGTCTTGGCTGGGGGGTGGTGAGGCTCCTGTCAGCCTTAGGCTGTGATGGCAGGGTGGGCTCCGGGGAGAAACATTTGTAATTGCAAATCAATGGCACTCTGCAGGCTGCCTCTAGCTGGTGACATGTGGTCCCAAGGACAGACACTGGCAGCTCTAACTGCCAGCTGAGGCTCATCTGTGAGCAGTGTCACAGAAAGTTAAGTGCTTACATGACTTGCCCATACCAAAGTGTTCAGCAAAGTGAGTCTGATGTGTGACAGTCAGAGTTAACTTTGAGGATTTCCACAAGGTTTTGCAGTGATGCCTCAAGATCTGAAAGATGTAAGGAGGGTCTTGGGACTGTGCTGGCAGTCCCTCTGCTGCCCTGTGCCTGGGGTCACCCTCAGCTGCTCAGAGCCCATCCCTCGTGCAGATAACACTACTGAAGTATTTCCGGAACTACATGAGTGAGCACTTGCTGAAGGCGGGGGCGAACATCACACCGCGGGAGGGGGACGAGCTGGCCCGACTGCCCTACCTGTGCACCTGGTTCCGGACCCGCAGTGCCATCATCCTGCACCTCAGCAACGGCACCGTGCAGATCAACTTCTTCCAGGTGAGGCTCCTTGCAGGGCTGTGGCTCTGGCGGCACGTGCTGTTGCTTGGATGGTGGCAGGGACTGATCTAAGCCAGGGAGCCCAGCACTGAGAGCTCTTGCTGCTACCCCAGGCCCCCAAACTCTCCTCACTTGTGAGGGGCTGTGCTCTGGAGCAGTGGGTTGGCTGCTGTTTTTGCCCTTTGCTACACTCTGAAGGAATTGTACAAAGGGACCTCATCACACACCCTGGGTGCTGCCCAGATGGCTCATCCAAAGAAAACGCTGCCCCGAGGAGCACAGTGCTCAGTGACCGTGTGTTCTCTCCCCCAGGACCACACCAAGGTCATCCTGTGCCCTCTCATGGCTGCTGTCACATACATCGATGAGAAACGGGACTTCCGCACGTACCGGCTGAGCCTGCTGGAGGAGCACGGCTGCTGCCGGGAGCTGGCCAGCCGCCTGCGCTACGCACGCACCATGGTGGAGAAGCTCCTCAGCTCCAAGTCTGCCTCAGGCCGCACGAAATCCTCCACCTAGGCCTCGTTCTTGCCGGACTCAACATCTGTGCCAAACTGCCCAGCTGTGCAGGGATAGGGCTGGGTGCTTCCTGCCGGTGGTCCGGCTTGGTTCCCACTCCTGGGTCTGTCTGGGCTCATTGTCACAAGGAAGCCCCTGCTGCTGTGGGAATGGTGTTGTTCACTTTGACTGGTGCCCAAAGGTTTCTTGCTTCCTGCTCCTAACAAAGTATATCTTTAATTCCCCACCTAGTCTGTTTTTCTAATTTCCCCAAAGCCAAAAGCCCAGCTCCAGGCCAGCCCTTCTGGTTTGTGGTGCCAGGGCCTGCTCCTGAGAGAGCTGAGCTGTCACCAGCGGTGTCTGTACATGGCTGTGCCTGTGCTCTGGGCTTTGTTTCCTCTAACAGAAGCTCAGGTAAGGCATTGAAACAAGCCTAGGATATGAGACTGAACGATCGGCCTTTTAATACTGAAACTCCACAAAACCTCAACTTTTGTATATTGCATAACTTGAATAAAGATTGTTTTACACACCATCCAGGCTGTTTCACTTCCCTTTGCCTTGCTGAGAGGGGTGGGAGCACCTCTGGCTTCCCCTCTGACTGAAGGCACCCTGGGCTGAGCTTGGCCTTTGCCTCTTTCTTGGCTTTATCACTAGTTATGGCTAAAGAATCAGCACAAGTCCTCTTAAGCAGCAGTCATGCAGCAGCCTGCCTCTGTTGTTCTGCTACTGCTCCCTGCCAGCACCTAGAGGTGCTCTCAGGCCAGTTTATTTTTAAGCAGGACAAGATTTTTAGTTTTTATTTTTAAATTTTGTATAAATACATTCTGAAAAGAAACCTAGTACAAACCCTGGTCCCTG
>PYHW01009240.1:518483-545504 GCA_013186435.1 Turdus rufiventris | reverse complement strand
GGGCACACCTGGGCACCTGAACGTTGGAGCCCACAGCCAGGGCACACCTGGGACTGTGACACCGCAGCCAGGGCTGGGCCAGCCCCGCAGGACCGGGCTCATCCCGGGAGGAAAACAGCTCAAAGCCCAGCGTTGGGCAGGGAGACAGCCCATCCTGTAATTCACTGCCCATCCTGTAATTCACTGCCCATCCTGTAATTCACAGCCCATCCTGCAGTGGCACAGGGCAGCAGAACCCAAATCTCCACCCTGGGACATGGGCACCCGCAGCCTCCGCCTGGCACCAGGCGGGGGCTCCTGAATTTCACCCCTGTCCATCCTCCTGCAAAGAAATCACTACAAACTCTGCTCACAGCTGTTCATGCAGGAGGAAGCAGCTCAGTACATACAGAATATTGAAACACTCAAACACAGAAATACTTAATTATCAAACTTTAATTCTTAAGACTAATCTTACAGAATAAAACACCAGGATAACCAGTCAAGGTTACACTTAAAAAAATCCAGCAGTGCAAATCTAAGACTAAATATTTGTCATCTCCCTCCCCCCAAAATAGGCAATAGATTATTTAAAAATACCATAATACATGGTACTCACATATTCCATTTAAAATAAATCTGCAGTGGACACAAATATCTAAGTTTTTTTTTTTCTTTTTCTTATATAAAACCAAAAAATTAATTGCTTTGAGTATGGATAAGACAGAGTGAACTTCCATGAGCTACCAAGGTGAATCCTTGGCTAGAAGGTAAAATGGCCACGTTTCATACAAGACTTGCTACGGCGCTCCTGGTCCCCGCTCCCCTCTGGTGACAAGGACATTCACTAACAGAACAAGATGCCAGCAGCCTCATGGTTACAGGTGGGGAGAGGCTGCTGGACAGAACCGAGGGTGAACACAGCTCCACTGGAAAAACCAAGTTACAAAGGGAGAAAAGCACAGGAAGGGAAGTGTGGAGAGCAGCCCTGCAGGAGGGAGCAGGGAGTGCTGTGCCCAGGGCAGGGTCAGGACCGTGGCTGTGGGCAGGGGGCAGAGCAGACCCCACCCGGGCAGTGCAGCAGCAGGGATTGTTCCTCTTTGGCCCCTGGAGCACAGAGCAGAGGGCACCGGCACAGCGCGGTGACAGTGACACTTTCTCATCTTTGAATCCAGATCACTCTCTTCCATCACCAGAACATCCTGACTGTAGTTACGCATTCCTCATCAATGTCATTAATGGAAATCAATCATTTCAACTTGGTATGAAACCATACGAGTAATACAAACTCTTCATGCAAGACAGTCTCTGTTCAACCCCCGACCATGCTGAGCAGCAACACCTGTGCACTGCCAAGGAAGCAGGGATCCTGGCAAACAGAGCAAAGAATACTGCACTTGGGACAGGCAGAGGAGGAGAATCCTGCAGTGCTGGGCACGGACAGCAGGAAGGGATGGCACACAGGTGAGCTGTGATGCTCAATGCCACGGAACAAGGCAGGAGGAATCCCAAGGTGGCAGCAAGGAGGGGACACTGCCTGGGCTCTGGGAGCAGCAAACACAAGCTGTGTCCTGCAGGGACCTGCATTTGCCTCTGGAATACTTTAATCTGCAATTTGCAAACCCAGAAAACACTCAGTGCAACCTGATACAGAGAGGCAGCCCAGGATGCTCCCAGGGAATCACACCTGCACCCAGCAGGAACCAGTCACTGCTGAGAGCGCCCTGGAGAATTGTGATTTAACTGAAATGCACATCTGTGCAGCTGTTAGTGGTCACTTCCCACAGAACAGAAGTCAGCTCTCAGAATCCTCTTTATCCCCAACTCCAAACACCGAGCGCTCTCACACTGTGCCTCACTGAGGACCAAACTCCTCCCTGGGACCACTGGTTGTGCAGACTCAGCCTTGGGATTGTCACAGTGACTGGAGAGCAAAACCCAAAGCCAAGAGAGAGGCAGGCAACGGCTGTGAGGCAACTGTGGCACTATCCCACTAAAAAGAGGTGTTTCCTAATGTCAGTAACTGCCTTGGAAAAACTGGTGTATGCCAGAACATCAAAAACTCCACATCATTCCCAAAGAGAAAGGATCTTAAAAGCAGTGCTGCTAATTTCAACTAGCATATTCATTTCAAAGAGGTTCAAGAAACCTGGGACATTGAGCCAACAAACACCAACTAAAACATTTATAAATCACTTTCCTGTATTTTAATTCAAATTCTGAACATAGAACAAAAAAATGAGGATTTCATTTTTCCAATCAAATTCAACCTGCAAGGAAGCACCTCAACAGGCTCACACTTTCTTAGTGTACAGGATTTTCTTCACATTTAAAATGGCTTCATATGTAACCAAGGGGCTTGTGCTGAGTCTTTTTCGGAGCAGTTGAGGCCCTGTGGCACAGGGTGTGACACTGCCCTGTGCCCCAGCAGTGGCACTGCCCGTCCCCACTCGCCCCCGTTACTCACCCGGTCGCTGCGTCCTGCACAGGAGCCACAGGAGCTGGGGAGGAGCTGAGCTCGGGCCCTCCCCAGGAGCAAGGGGGTGAAGGGACAGGAAAGGAAACAGAACGTGATGCCAGACAGGTCTGAGCATGTTGAGGAACAAAAGGGAGCTGATCATCACAGAGCCAGCGAGGTGGAAGTGCCAATGTGGCCCCAGGTGACAGAAAGAGGCAGTGTCACCCCTTTGCTTTATCCTGTAGTGCCCACACCTTCCACCAGGTAACAAATCGTTAATTCAAGCCTCAACACCAGGAGTGCCAAGTAGGAAATCACAAGTGTGATGGCCGTTTCACCCGTGACAGCAAAGCCAGGCCAAGCTCCTCTGTGCCCCCCTGCTCCAAGGGACTGCCAGGGCTCTTCTGGCCCCAGCCACTGCCAGCACACACTGCTGTGCCTTGCACACTGAAAGGAAACACCTCAAGCTGCAGGAGGAACAAGCACAGCACTAGTTTCTACGTAGGACATGAAACTATTTCAAAACTCATATTGTGTGGCTGTTCTAACAGAAAATACAAACTGAGAGCTGCTGTCTAGAGGCTACAGGGAAATATGGGACCTCAACACCGACCAGAAAGCCAATGCTTTCCAGTCTCTCAAGTAAAATAAAAAGAAAATAAACGCTCATTTGGGAATTTCCACCTGCTGTGCTTCAACTGGGCTCTTCCCTCAAGGAGAGGGAAGAGTGGACAGGGAGCATATTCAGATTAGCTGTTCCTACAAGGCTGTTTCTGTTGGGTTTGAGCCCCTGGCACGGAGCAGCACTGAGCCCCAGTGCCAATGCAGAGCAGGGATGTGGGAGCTGCTCCAGTCTGGCTGCACATGCCCCCAGTGTGGCTTTGCAGCTGTCCAGGGCTGAGGGCTCTGCTCAGAACCCCTGAGAGAAATAGCACAGGAATGGCTGGGATGACACAGAGCATCACAGCCCAAGGGGCAGCATGTTCCTTCTGACAGAATGAGGTGTGAGAGCTTCTTGTGAACTGCAACAGGAGAAAAGCTGGAAGGGAGTTTACATTCCAAAACATCACTTACTAGATGGTCAATCTAAAGTATGATTCCTGAATTCAAGATCACTGTAAATTTTCAAATCCAGCTCACCAAAGACTGCTGCTGTTACTGAGAACCCAAAACAGCACCTGAACTTGTCTTCCTCACTGCTCCCACCCCAAAGAGGGCAGGAAGGGCCCAGTGGTTCCTCTTTGGGAGATCTGTGTACCCCCACTCCCACCAGGCAGCACAAGGGTGTTTCCATCCATGTCCCTGTCACTGTGTCCCCTGCTCACACCAGGCAGCACAAGGGTGGTCCCAGTCCAACAGCTCAGTGCCAATGCAGCAGCTGCAAAAGGATTCTGGACTGCAACATGCACAAGCAAGAAAATGCTCCCAAAATGCAGCAGCGCAGGGCAGGAGGTGAAGCCCTGACTGGGCACAAGAGGGAACAGCTGGCAGCACCAAACATCCCTGCAGAGCTCACCAAACATGCCACACACACCAACCTGGAGCTGCCAGAGCCCAGGAACAGTCCCAGACAAGCAGGGCATCTTTGGGTTAAAACAAAGAGTTAGTTCTGCTACCAAGGAGTGGAGGCTGCCCTGGAGGGCCAGCGGGATATGGCTTCACCGAACAGCAACGCTGTGCACTGCTACAGTTTATTCTTAAAAATCTGCTCCTCAAAGTCCCAGACACAACCAAGTAGCTAAATTAGGCCTAATGCTGATAACTGAGAGATTATGAAAATATTTGGCTTTGTTCAAACCATGTACAAAATCCTCAATAATACATTGCAATATTTTCTTTTTAAAACTAAACTGGAAGATCAACTCTCAGCAGATTTAAGTGTATTACACACGATATTTTGTGAATTAAGGTTTATTGATTTCCATTGTATTTGCTTTAAATATGGTTGAAGCTGACTGCAGAAAAGGGATGGTGAAATCTTTAAGTTAAAAGTAAACTAATGGTGAAAGAACATCACCTCTGGCTTCCATCCATGCCTCGTTTAGCATGTTTTAATAATAAGTTCCAGGACTGTCACATCCAGGGATGTTGGAGGCCTCTCCCAGCAGTGTCCTTAGATTTGTGTCATTTTCCTGTGCCAGAGGTGAGCGTGCTTTCAAAAATACTGCCACTTCCCCAGCACCGTGTCTTTGATTGCATCCACATACTGAGTTGGGACCCAATAGACCCAGTAGTAAGATGCTTCTGTTGGGCCCAGCTGAAACGCCTGCAATTAAAAATGACAACATTTACACAAGGGGAACAAAGGGCTGGTCCCAGTGGACAGGCACAGCTCATCCACTGCCAAACCAGACCAGCCTGTCCCACTGCAGCACTCAGGGCACACCACAGCTCTTGGGTGGGCAGTTAAAGGAGCACTGCAGAGAACAAGAGCTGCAGAGCACTGAGAAAACCATGAGCTCTCCCCTTCTACAACATCACAACAGTAACCACAACTCCTGGTCAGTTTCAAGAACACGAGGAAATTATTCTGGTAGAGAACCTGAAGCATAACTGAGAGTCTCTAAAGAAAGGACAGAGCTGAGAAGCCGAACAGGAACTAAAGACAACAATGTTTTATAGTCATGGGATTTTATATTTAGACATCATGTCCTATTCTCAACTTCTCTCTTATGCCCAGGACAGGGGCACCATGGCGTGCCAGAGCCTCTGCCCTGGCTGTGGGTAAGTTTATTGCAACATGTGCTGAAGAGGACTCTTCTCACATGGGTGAACAAAAATCAAGTATTTGGACACAGACTAGAGCAGCACCCTCCTGCAGGCCATGACTTTAAGGAAAAACATTTCCCTTTCCTCCCCCTAAAGAAGGAAACAGACTTCTTATAGAAAAGAAACTTACTTCAACAGCAGCAGTTAGTTAGTGTGCTTTGAAAAGCAGGATCTTAAAAAATCCATGGATTAAAATAAACAGCCAAAATTTCAGTACATTAGAACAGTTCTCTTCTGAAATACAAGTTTGCTAGATCCCATGTGAGTTGTTCAGAAAATTCCAGGTGTGAAAAGATATTACAGCATCAAATCCTTTTTTTCTTAACTCCATCAAGGCCTGTTGTATATAAATACCACAATCTAGAAATTAAACCAGGTATCAAAAAATACCACCACCATTAAGAAATCAAGAAATTGTGAGTATGGTTACTGGTTTAACACTGTCACAGTCAGGAACAGTGTCAACATTCACAAAATAATGCTTAAGCACTTCATGTTTGTGTGAAACCAGTCTGGATTTCCACACAGCTGCAGACACTCAGTATGGACCCAAAATATTGAGAGTGTGAGGAGCCCTCACAGGGCTGGAGGCACCATCCACCTCAGCTGCTCTGAGCTGCAGCCTCAGTGGTGTGTGCTGCATGAAGGAATGAGATGGATATGATTAAATAGAGCCATTACTCACCATCATGTGATAATCCTCATGGCCTTCAATAGGTTCACTCACCACATTTTTAATGGACCCCATGGGTAACTTTTCTGTTCTCTCTACATTAAAATTGATCAAAGCATTATTTCTGACATGTGGGGAAGCAGTATTTCATATTCATTTCATACACCACCTCCATTAATGCCAAAACCTCCTCAGGTCTCCCCTCCAGGTGAGTTTTGGATACCTGCAGCACCACACCCACACACCCCCCTCAGCTGTGAAGGAATCCAGTCCTGGATCACACAGCTCCCCTGCACCATGAGAATTTCAGTGCTCATGATTTGGGCCTAGACTGAGTGAGGAGAAATCCCAGGCTTTGCTTAATGCTTTCCCACTCAGAACTCCCCTCTGAGCAGCAGGGATGCTCATCCTATGGAATCCAGCCCAGGTATGAGAATATTCAGGACTGACTTCCAAGGATTACATTGAACTCTCAACAGCCTGAAAGCTGCCAAAGATACACTGAGCTAACTCTGAAAGCTTAGGCCAGGCTTTAGCCTGAGGCAGTGTGCAGAGAAGCACAGGGAGGGGAATAGAAAAGAGAGAATAGGGAAAGAAACAAGTAAGAGAAACTGAAGCCCAAAAAGACCACAGTGATATGGCAGAGTGACATCAGGCCAGAGGCAACGACAGAGTGACAAAGCACAAGGCAGAGTTTTCCTGTCAGCTCTGTCCTCACTCCTTTCTGAACACTGAATTCCAAGGTCCTGCCTTCCAGCTCAAGCATCCAGCATCAGCCAAAAATTATCTTCTTGGATGCAAGATAGAGAATACCCAGAACACTTTACAAAGGAGAGACTGAACTCTGAGCTCTTGAGATAGATCTGTTTAATTGGTGATCCAAGGAATCTCAAACCTGCCTACAGAAAGCAACAGGGAGATACTCAGTGATATAAGGAAAAATATTCTCTGCTCATAACTGAGCTCACTCTGAACCACCTGTTCAGACCTGTGACTTCATCCATGAGGTAAAACCTGACTCTGCCCTTGTTTAACATCCCACAAACCAATTTCTGCCCTGAGATCTCACCAGCAGACAAATCTCATTATCCACACCTCTGTGCAAGTGACACAGAGCACCTGGGGAACAGCTGCCTGTACCAAATTCAGACTACAAACTCCTGCACAGGGGAGTGAGGCCCAGGGAGGCTGCAGGGCTGAGGGCAAGGGCTCCAACTCTGCAGGGCCAGCAAGTGACAAGCTGTGAACACCCTGATGTGTTTACTGCAGCCCTTACCTGCTCGCCTCTGTCAGAAGTTTTTCCCAATGACAGGCAGCAATTACAACCATTCCCTAGAGGCAGCAAGCTGCTGCTAATTTGGGGAAGTAGGGGAACAGGTTACAGGAAACATGACTACAAGAAAAATCAAATTCACAGCTTAAGCAACACTGTGTAGAACACCTCAGGAACACTATACTTGAAAACTCATCTAGGGGGTGATGGAAGAGATTAGTCACCTAAATACTAAGCATGGATTCAGAACCTGGGATCAGTAACAGAAAAATCTGCCTGCCCAACCTATAAGTTAAAAACACCCCACCAATGCCTTGGGCCATCTCTTTGGCCAGGAGAGAAATCACTGCAGCTGGCACCAAGAGAGGTTTTAAAGCCAGAAAAAATCTTCACAGTCAAGTCTATCCTACAAAGAAAAGGTCAAAAACTTTTGAGATATTTCTGCTTACTTTGGAACTACTGTAGCAGCTGGAGGCAGTATCACCACCCAATTAGGCTGCTTTACAGTGAGGAAGCACCTTCATCCCTCCTGTTCTTCACTTTATACTGGCCACCCCAGCCAAACTGAGGGAGCACGGCTTCCTTGGCAGGCAGGGGGATCCCAGGGTTCTGTTTAGCCCCAGCCAGAAATCAAGAACCATGCAGCCACTCACTCCCCCTGCCCTGCTGGGATGGGGAGGAGAACCAGGGAAAGAAGTAAAAAACTCATGGTTTGAGCTAAGAACAATTTAATAACTCAAACAAACAAAAAAAAAATACTACTACTACTAATGTTAATAATAACAGTAGTAAACAAGACAAAAAAAGGAACTCCAGAGAACCCAGTGATGCCCAATACAGCTGCTCCTCACTGCTGACCAACTGCTGACCACTCCTGTCCCCCTTCAGTGACCTCTTGGCCAACTGCCCCCAGTTTACACTGCACATGATGCTCTGTGGTGGGAAATATTCCTCTGTCCTGTCTGTTCCCTCCCATCTCCCTGCACGCCTCCTCACAGGCAGAGTCTGAGACACCAAACAGTCCTTGACTGAGGGGAGCACTGCACAGCAACAACCAAAACATCCACTGTTATCAGCACTGCTGCCATCCTGAATCCAAAACAGCTCCTGGGAAGAAGACTAACTCTATCCCAGCCAAAACCAGGACACAGACATCCTCAGCGAGGCATTTTATCCCCAGGTCATTCCCAGCTCCTCCTGGCACCACTCATGACTGCAAGCCAGCCCCTCTGCACAGCACCACAGTGCACTACTGAGACAAGACACCCACATGGTTTCAGCTGGAAGGACAGAAAGTGCCAGAGGTGCCAACACTCCCAGTTTCTATCCCAGTTCCGAGTTTTCCTTGGCTAAGCCATTGGGCCCCTGTGTACTGCTGGCATCAAAGCCATGCTGTTTATGGAGTGCTTTGAAATATGCCAGAAATGCCCAAAGCTGTCACTTACAGCACCATTAGTCTGTTGGTAACACTGAACCCCAGCTTTCCAGGACCCCACGTGGAGTATCAGGTACTATTCAATGAGCAGGGAGAACGGCACATGAGGAAAGGAAACAAAGTTTTCTGAAGTGCTGCAATACCAACATCATCCCCTAAACACCATTTAGTCAGAGCAGAAGCTTTTCTAGGTCACACAGCTCAGTCACAGCCCAATCACCAACTGCTCATCCCCGAGGCTGAGAGGTGCTCACCTTTTGTGCCAATCCACAGCTGGTCTTGCTCGAGTTTGAAGGTCAGTCTGACTTTGCCCCCTGACTTGTTGTACATGCCGGACAGCGGCACCGTGGGCAGCCGCTCCTGCAATGAGACACAGCCTGTCAGGACACCAAAGATACAACTCTCAACTTTCTAACCTCAAGGATCATCCTTCCAGCTCTCTGCTAAGACAGCAACCAGTGGGGAAAGGTCTCAGACGCAGAGAAGTCTCTTTTCTGACTCTGAGTGTCTCGAGGCCTTATTCACGCACCTGCACACCTTTGACAGAAGGCATCACATCGTCAGGTTTTCCTTTATCCAACACTTTTCTGTGTTGCTACAACATAAAAACAGAAATTAAATTGACAGGAACATGATGAAGCTTTGCAGTTTACTTGCAGCTGCCCCCTGATCACATCCCAATGGCACTGAGGCAGCTGAGGGCTGTCCACAGGCATTTATCACATGGCCTTCAGTTGTTTTCACACTCAGTTGTGCACTAAGATACTCTCAATAAATTTATCAAAATGAATGGAACTCCAGCATAATGCCAAGGATAACAGCCTTCTCAAATACACACACACGTAAATACACATCTGTAAAAACCAAAGCATTACATCCTCCACGTCTGGCAGTGCAACCCAGCACCAAACCAGAATGGATCAGAGCAGTGATAACTTCCAAATCCACACTCACAGCTCACACCTGGCTGAGCACCTCTAAGAAATGATGGGACTCACACTGAGTGTGAATGGTGATAAATCACAGAAAACCAGCAGTATGCTTTACGGAGGCACTACTTGATTTTAACCAAGTTTATTTTGAGGAAAGTACAGGGCTGGTAATCCCTTGAGCTGACAATCCTCCACCAGCCCCCCACACTGCAGGGCCATCAAACCAGCCCCACTGCACTGTGCTCCAAAATGTGATAGGAGAGTTCAACACCCACATCCCCATCAAGGCTGGCACTGCTGAGGGAAATGCTCTCTTGGTACTCTTTTTAAGCAGTTTTTAGAGATCAAATTCTTCTGTGCCATTTAGGCAGAATTAATCTGGGCTGTGTTTACACTAACATCCATTAAATGTTTCAGTGTCTTTATCAAAATGTGCCTGGCACCACAAGCAGTGTCTTCCAAAGCCCCAATCACTGCTGGACTAAACAGCTCTCTGTTACTGCCCTGCCCAGAGTCATCCCAACGCTGAGCTGTCAGAAATGAACCCCCAGCCTGATCTGAGGAGGAACAGGACCCAGAAGTGCCTGCAGGAGAACCATGGAAATCCTACCGCTCCCCCACGCCAGCAATTATTCAGATATTAATTACCTTTTGTCTGCAAAGTGGCTCCTTTTTGTTTTCCTCAGCTTTGACCTCTTGTTGAGCAGCATCTTTGGGTGTATTTACTGCTAACACATCGTTGATGGTAGAGCCCACAACCATTATTTTCGCTCCGTTCGTTACTTTGATTTCCCGCAACGTTTTCTCCTCTGGCAGGAGTCCCTTGAACATAACTTTCTGCATGGCCGGCGGGAGGCCTAGAGACAAGCACAGCGATTAGAGGCGGCGGCGGGAGCGGTGCGGGGGAGGCGGCGGCGGGGCCACACACCTGTGAGCGAGTGGATCTTCTGCTTCAGCTCGGCTCCCGTGCTGTCCAGGCAGAACTTCACGTCGTACTTGTTCTTGTTCCAGATCACCTTCAGCTCCACCAGCTCCCTCCCGCCGTCCTGGTCGCCGCCGTTGCTGACAGACGCCTGCGGGGGCTCCCGGCGCTCCTCACCGTCCGGAGACCTCCCCGCGGCGGGCGAGCCGCCCCCTCCGCCGCAGCCCAGCGGCAGCTCCTGCGCCTCCGCCTCCATGCCCGGCTCCTCGGCACCTGCGGGGAGCGGACAGGAAGATCCCGGCCCACGGAACGCTGCCCCGGCCCGGCCCCGCTCCAGCCCCCAGCGCCGCCCACAGCGCGCCTCCCGGCCCGGCCCGGCCCCGCGCCCCGGCACCGCGGGCACCGCAAGCTCCGGGCACCGCCGGCTCCCGGCACAGCGAGCTCCCGGCACCACCGCTCCCGCCAGCGCGGGCGGCGGGGACCGCGGGCTCCCGGCAGCGCGGGCTCCCGGCAGCGCCGGCTCCCGGTACCTCCGGGTACCGCGGGCTCCCGGCCGCGCTCGTACCATCGGCGGCGGCAGCGGCGGCAGCCATGATGATTGTGTACAATCCGCCGCGGGGCACGCCGGGAAACGCCGCGGCGCCGCTGCTGGGCCGCGCCGGCTCCCGTAGTCACCCCCGCCCGCCTCTCAGCGTGGGGGCGATGGGACCCCCAGATCGCGCCCCCGCAGCACCAGCCGCGCCGGGAGGGGCGCCGAGCCTTTCGCTCAGCGCTGCGGGAACCGGAATCTCCCCACGCTGTCGGGCCCGTGGCAGCGGCCGCGGTCCCTTCGCGTGACAGGACGGCGCGGGTGGCGGCGCCTTTAAAGGACGCCCCGCCCCCAGCGGCGGCGCGCGCGGGGATTGGCTGCCGCGGCCGGGCGGAAGCGGCGCCGCGGCCACGTGGGCGCGTGGCGGGATGGCGCGAGCTCTGCGCGCGCTGCGCTGCGCGGCGGGACCGGGACCGGGACCGGGACCGGGACCGGGACCGGGATCGGGATCGGGATCGGGATCGGGATCGGGATCTGGCCCCGGCCCCGCCCCCGAGCGGGGACCGCGGGTCCGGTTCGGGCCCAGCCCCACAGGTGACCGACCCCTCGGCAGCCCCGCCCCTGCCCACCCCCGGGGCTCCGCTGCGGCGTGGGCGGAGTTTTGGGTTGAAAAACATCAGTTTTGGCTCTGGAGGGCTTCCACGCGTGCTCCTGCTGGAGCTCCCGGGCTCACCGTTCCAGCGTGCCCCGGTGCCCTCCGGTCGTGCGGGTCACTGTCGGTGTAACCGTGACAGTGCTGTTCTTGGTATGTGCCAGCTTAGAAGGGATTTCCAGGTCACTGTTCCTGGGAGTACTCGTCATTTTCACAGCCAGTGCCCCCGGAGCTGTGTTCGTGGGTGCCTCGATGACACTGCTATCGCAAGCACCATCCAGTTTTAACACTCTCCCGAGGGTCTTCTTTGTGACCGCCTCCTCTCGTTTCTCCCCCACTACAGGTTTTCTGCATTTAGGAGGCCTTAGGACTGCTTTGTACAATTATATATTTGCCAAAAAACACCGAGGAACCTTTATTTTAAGAGTGGAGGATACAGATCAGAATCGGGTCGTGCCCGGAGCTGCAGAAGGAATAGAGGATATGTTGGACTGGGCAGGTATTCAGAAACACCTTTCATTTTTCACCTACTGACACCTTTCCTTTCTTTCAGAGGCTGACAGTGCTCAGCTGGAGGGCAGGTGTGACTCTGCCTTTGGGCTGTTCTGGCAGCCCAGCTGTTCACCTGCTGCCCTGCTGCTGTTGCAGGTATTCCCCCGGACGAGAGCCCCAGGCGCGGTGGCCGTGCCGGGCCCTACGTGCAGTCACTGAGGCTGGAGCTGTATGGCCAGGCCAGCGCAGCACTGCTGGCCAGCGGGGCTGCCTACCGCTGCTTCTGCAGCCCCCAGCGCCTGGAGCTGCTCCGCAGGGACGCTCTGCGCCGCCAGCAGACCCCGCGGTACGTCCTGTGCCTGTGTCCCCTGGGGCTGGTACATCCCTGTCCCTGTGTCCCCTGGGGCTGGTACATCCCTGTCCCTGTGTCCCTTGGGGCTGTCCACTCACACAAACCCTCGCAGCAATGTGATTTTGCCACACTGCCCATAGTGTGTGTCACTCTCCAGGGATGAGGTGTTGGACTGGATGCGTAGTGGGCAGGTTACGGCTAAAATTCCGGAGTCTGCTTAGAGTTCTGGGCATGTAAAAATGGCTGATGGTCTCATCTTGCCTTGTTCTCATCTCCCAAAGATACGACAACCGGTGTCGGCACCTGACGGCCACGGAAGTGGCGCAGAAGCTGTCCCAGGGCCTGGACTGCGTCATCCGCTTCCGCCTGGAGAAGGGGGTGGAACCCTTCCAGGACCTGGTCTATGGCTGGAACAAGCACGAGGTGGCTGAGGTGGAAGGTGACCCCGTGATTCTCAAGGGGGACGGCTTCCCCACGTACCACCTGGCAAACGTGGTGGATGACCACTACATGGGCGTCACCCACGTCCTGCGCGGCACCGAGTGGCTGGCTTCCACCTCCAAGCACCTGCTTCTCTACAAAGCCTTTGGCTGGGAGCCCCCTCAGTTTGGCCACCTCCCCCTGCTGCTGAACAAGGACGGCAGCAAGCTGTCCAAGAGGCAGGGGGACATCTTCCTGGAGCGCTTTGCTCGGGATGGCTTCCTGCCAGAGGCACTGCTGGACATTGTCACCAACTGCGGCTCGGGGTTCACAGGTAACACCCCAGGCTCACTTCATGCTGCCTTTGTAGCATGGGCTGGGTTTATTTTGATAGCTGAGAACTTTGTCAGTGTTGAAGGGGTTAGGGAGTGGGTGTTATGTAACCAGTCAGTCACTGAGGTGCCACCTGGCCTTCTGCAGAGATCCTGTGGAAGGAGCTGGAATGGTGGAAATCTTTCTGTGCAGCCATTAAAATTGAGTCAGGTGCTTCATGGGCTCTTCCTTGGGAAAGCCCTCACTTCAAGGCTGAGAAACTCTGTGAATTCTTGGGAAAACCTGCATTCTGTGGATAATAATTGCATTGCTGTCTGACACCTGTGCCGCCTTTCCTTTAACCTGACAGACCAGGAGGAGTTGAGTCAACGTCTCCTTTTGTGGTTCTTGCTGTGTGGGGATCACAGCTGAACTCATGCTCTGAGAACTGGGAATGAAATCCTCCTTGGGCAGTGCAGCCTCCTGGCTGTGTGACCTCTCTTTGGCTTTGAGGGGAGGTGTTCTGCTGAGGAAGGTGACAGGAGCCAAGCACAGTGCCCCACGGCAGCATCCCGTGTGTGCCTGCTGCCAGTTCCCTCCTGCCTGCCAGGGGATGTCCCTGCTGCTGCTGGCACTGCACAGGTGGCTGTCCTGTGTCACCTTTCCTCAGCCCAGCCCTGTGAGGAGAGCACATTGTTCAGAGCTCTGTGATTCCCTTTGGGTTGTGTTCCAGAGAAGCAGATGGGGAGGACTTTGGAGGAGCTGATCTCCCAGTTTGATGTAGGCAGAATTACAACTCATTCCGCTCTCCTGGACCTGGAGGCGCTCCCAGAATTCAACAGGTAAAAAATGTAGTAAAATATAGAAAGCAGCATGTCAGTGAGAATTTATTTCTAGCACTTGGCTTGTCTCCCATTCTGTGCTTTTGGACACTGGTGATGGCAACACTCAAAGTCTAGGCAGAGGGTGGGTGTAGCTGGGAGGATCTAAAGTCTTACGTTTATAACCTAAGAAAATAACATCTAAAAAGAGTTAACATTTTCAGAAGATTCTGCAAGTGCACTCATGCTGCTGGGACATTGTGCTGCTAAGAGGTGCCTCATCAGCAGTTCCTTGTGTGGCACCAGAGCTAAATGCCTCTTTGTAGAGTGTCTGACTGGTTTTAGAAGAGTGTTGCTTTTCTAACAGTTTTAGCCCAGTTGGTCAGAGCGTGGTGCTAAGAATGCCAGAGTTGTGGGTTCAGCCCCGAGATGGATTATTCCCTTAAGAATTGGACTTGGTGATCCTTGTGGGTCTCTTCCAACTCAGAATATTCTGTGATTTCTGTGAAAGGGGGTTGGGGTGATCCAGTGTAACCCCAAGCAATCCAAAAATGGCTTTGCTGTGTCACAGGGTTCACCTCAGCCGTCACATTGAGAACCAGGGGCTGCGCCAGAAGCTCGTCAGGGAGCTGCAGGGGCTGGTGGAGCTCGCCTATGGGGACCAGCAGGTGCATCCAGATGTTCTGGAAAATGAATACATGGAGAGAGTCCTCCTGCTGAGAAAAGTACGAGCAGTGCCAGAGCTCTGTGCCACCGTCCTCCAGGCTGAGGAATTGCTTCCTCCACAGCACAGCCCTCTGCCCTGCCAGCTTTGCTTTCTTTCCCCAGGGTCACATAAGCTTCCTGAAGAATCTGGTGTCGAGTGATTACTCTTACCTGTGGGTCAGGCCCTCAGTGTCCCGGCAGCAGCTACAAACAATTTCTGCAGAAGTAGATGAAATAGGAAAACTGGTCACAGGGTAAGTGTGCTGCTGTCTGAGCTAAGTAGTGGCAGCAAAGGCTCCTCATCTCTGAAAATTGTGTTCTTAATCAGAATTACTGTGGTTTTCCAGGTCTGTGGCATAACTTTGTAGTTAAAACTTGCTCTTTTGAATGAGCAGGGGTAAGGGGTAGGAATCCTGTGGTTTTCATGTCCCAGAGTGTAAGGACACCTTCTTTCCTAAAGGCTCATGACAAGGCAAGCAGCTGACTTCACTGTGGAGGAGTTGAACAAAGGCCTGAGAAGTCTCCAGAAGCAAACCAGGGACACCAAGTTCAGCAGCATGATGCAGCTCCTCCGCTTGGTGCTCAGCGGGCGCCAGGTAAAAACAATTCTGACATTACCTGCAGTGTGCTCTGGTGCTAAATCAGGTCCCAGTGACCATGGCTGGCATTTGCCTTCAGGAGGAGAAGCCCCAAGGCTTTGTTTGAGCCCCCTCAGTCGCTCTGTCGGTTCAGTCACTGTGCTGCACAGACACTGCCAGGGTCTGAGTTCTGTGTGTTCAGTGACTCCCTCTCGTTTGCAGCACGGCCCGAGTGTTGCTGAGATGATGGTGACTCTGGGAGCGGAGGAGGTGTGTGCCAGGATCCACAGAGCACTGTCCAGCTGACACGGGACATCAGTGACGCTCGCTTGGATGGTGCTGGTGGCACCTGTGAGATCATCTCTGAGCTGGGCTTTCGGCCAGGCAGGTGCCTGAGCTGGTCCCACATCTGGACAAACCTGCACTAAGAACAAACCACTTTGTTTGGGACAGGAACCAAATCCAGATTCAGCTCCAGCCTGCTGTCACCTCGTGCAAGGAGCCTGGTTTGCAGGGTGGGAGAAAAAGACATGAATCAGCATTTAAATTCAGACCATGTGGACAGAAAGTAACTGAACTTCTCACTGGACAGATCAGATTCTTTTTGGAGAGGGCATTGTGGTCAGGGTGCCTACAACTACAACACACAGTTCCTCAATAAATACGGGTGGGGTATTTTTATATATGTATATAACAGATGTATATTCTAGCTGCTGCCCTGGTGTCCTGCCAGGCTGAGTGCGTGCTCAGAAGGCAGTTTCCTCCCTCTGTACTGTGTCATGCACGTGGTTCTGCTAAAAATATCCCTGATCAGGAGATGGAGATGTTTGTTCCTCTTTTGTCTGATAACCTTTTAATTATTAAATTAATGTGGCAACTTTGATTCTGGTCTCACCAATATTCTGCACGCTGGTGAGGGGAGGAGCTCGAAGGGGTGTTGGTGGTGGGTATTGTGCTGAGCCCACCATGAACAATTCCATGCCACGGGCACTCGGGTGGGTGACCATGGACATTCACATGGGTTGACTACAGATAGACCACGGACACTGATGTGGGCTGATCATGGACCCTGATGGGGGCTGATCACAGAGAGACCACGGACACTCACGTGGTCTGATCACAGACAAACCGTGGACCCTGACGTGGGCTGATCACAGACACCACGGACCCTGACGTGGTTGCCCACGGACTCCCACGTGGTTGCCCACGGAGTTTCCTGCCTGAGCGGAGCAGACGAGCCCATGGCTGGCAGCGGGACGCTCGAGCGCTGGCTCAGTGAGTGGGGCTGGGGCTGGGAATCAGGGCTGGCTTGGCTCTGCTGCCTCTTCCAAGCTGGGTGGGCAGCAGAGCAGCTTCACCTCCTGGGGAAGGGTGCATTGCCCCTGGGAACCCTTGTAGGGTGATGTGGGTGCTGTCTTGCTGCATCTGTCCTTTTTCCCATCTGTCCTGTCCATCCTCAGCCCCCAAAGCTGGCTGAGTGACTGACTGGGGAGTGCATAAAACTAAGAAATACTTTCTAATTTAGCTGTGTGTGAACTGTCTGTGTTCCAGCACAGTGGTCCTGGGAGAGCTGCCTGTAAATGTTTTTTAAGTTCCTCCTGCTAAAAGCAACATCAGGCTGTGCTTGACTCTTAAGTGTGTGCTCTGGGCTGTTTTTAGGCAGATTTTAGTAACAGCTGTTTCCTGGATATCCCCTTGCTACAAAAAGCTCTGGAGCAGCGGCACCAGCGAGGTCTGAGCTGCTTCCTGCCCCGAGCACTCGCTCTCACTGAGGCTGGGCTTTCCTTGCTCTCTTGTTTTCCTCCCTCTGTAAGATGAGGCCACTGACCCGAGTGTCTGCGAGGAGAACTGGGAGTGCATCCAGCGGTTCTGCGAGCAGGTGAACTCTGACATGGAGGGGTAAGGCAGAACAGATACTCAGCTCTGTGTTCCTGGGCTGTGTCTGGCTCTGAGCTTTCCTCGGGGGGAGCTGGGCTCTGCTGCTCCTGGGAGCAGAAATGAGTTGGGAATAGGAGCTGGGAATAGGTGTGGCAGTGAGATTGAGGGTGATGGCTGGGAATGGGCTCTGACATCAATTTCTGGAGCCCACAGGGCAGCAGGTCCTGCTGGCCATGCCCTCAGAAGCCTGGCCAAGGATTCCTGCTCTGGGGCTCTGCAGCCTCAGCTTTTCCTTCCAGAGGGGTGCAGGATCTCTGCTGAGAATTCCTCACCTTCCACCTGCAGTCTGGGCTCTGTGGGAATAGCAGGGACTAATTAAGCACTGACCTGTCAGGCCTTAGTGCTGATCTCTGTGTTCAGAGCAGACTGAGTTCAGAGCTCAGTCTGTGTCCAGGAGCTGGCACAGGCTGTCCTGGCTGTCACCTGCAGCTCCCCTGGTGCCTGCCCAGGGCCATCCCCAGCCTGTCCCTGCTGTCCCTCCCCAGGCACAGCCCCTGGCAGGCTGGAGGGCAGCTCTGGGGTCACCACTTCACCCCTGTGTGTGTCCCTGGCCAGTGCCGTGCCAAGGAAGGGGCTCTGTCTGTCCTGCCCTGAGTCCAGGGCTGCTCTGCTCTGCAGACCCAACCCAGCAGTGTTTGTTTTTCCTGGGAATTAGTGCAGGGTGTGACTTGCTTTGCTCTCCCCCAGCCCGTTGTCTGCGCTGAGGCTGCTGGCACACAAAATCCAGTCCCCTCAGGAGGGGGAGGCTCTCCATGCCCTCACTGTGAGTACTTCATCCACACACTAAGGCACTTGGAAATGGCAGGGAGAGCAGCAGAGAGGACAGGATAGCTCTCTCTTCCTTTTCTCCCAGATATCAACATCTTTCTCTTTCTCTTTCTCTTGGAYSCATCTCCCTTTTAACTTTCCCTTGCACAAGGAACAGAAACCAGGGCACAGAGGAGGGAGTGACTGCTCCTGTTCCTCCCCATGCTGCTGTGCTGAGGTGTTCCACTGCTCTGCAGCTCTGGCTGTGCGAGCTGTGTCCCACCCCTGAGAAAATAGCTCAAAAGTTGTTAGTGATGGGTAGAAGAGAGCAGGTGGTCTTAGATGTGCTGCTTAGGGAGTGCATGAAGGAATAAAATGTGTTCTTGCTGCATGACTTTCTCAGTGTCTTGTGTTGGTGAATGCAGCGTCAGAAAGTTCTTAGATTTAGAAATATAATGACAAAAGTTTTTGAAAGCTCCCCAAGCTTTGTGTGTTCAGTTCCTGTTGGTAACATCTTGTTTTCTGTAGGTGCTGGAGACCTGTGTGAACAACTGTGGTGAGAGATTTCACAGTGAAATGGCAAAATTCAGGTTTCTGAACGAGCTGATTAAAGTGCTTTCCCCAAAGGTAGGGGATGGTGGTTGCAGGGTGTTTCAGGGTAAGAAATGCAGCTCTGCTTTATCAGAGGCAGTGGGATCTCCTGTCATGCTCCTCTTCGTTGGGGTGGGTCTGGGCCTCCCTGAAACGCCTTCTTGGCTTTGCACCCATCGATTTCCCCTTCTGGTGGGTCCTGCACACATTTACCACTGGTGCACGTCTCATTTTCCATTGCATCAGCCCAAGGGCAGAGCTGCAAAAGCTGATTTCAAAGAAATGCTCAACTGAAGAGCAAAACTCCTTGTCTCAGTCTCAGGCTTGATAACAGGATTTCAGTGAAACCACAGGCTTTAAAGCACATATCACTGAAGACAATGTTTGCTGCTCTGAGAGAACATCATTCAATGGGTTTGAAATGCCTGGCCTTGGGGAGGTTTGTGTTTTTTTAATAAAAGTAGTGCTCTTAGGCAATAATGAGAGAAATTGGAGAAAATACCCAGATGCTGATAAAAGACAATAACATTCATTTCTGGATTTGTTCAGTTTTCTGTGTCTGGGCCTGGCTGGGGCCAGTGGGGTGACTGCATTGCAGCACTTGAGGGGAGTGTTTAAAATCAAACACAGTTCTGTTTTCACTAAAATATCCTACTCTGGGTTTTGGATCCAATAACTGATCAGAGATGTTTGAAGTGGTTTAATTTTGATTGTTGCAGAATGTGTGTGGTTCTCATACACTCCATAGCATTTCTTGTGTTTCCTAACCCCAAGATACACAGCTGGCAGCCCTGGGAATAAACTCACAGGAGTCCATTTTTCCTTGGTGTCTGCATGTAAACTCCTTGGGCTGGATCCCGTGCCAGATCTGGAAACAATTATTTGGGTTTGAGCTTTTTTGTGTTTCTTTACTCTCTTGTTTTCAGTACTATGGAATTTGGTCTTCAGAAAAAGTCAAGTCGAGGGTCACAGAAGTGATATTCAGTTGGACAGTCTGGTTTCCTCAGGAAGTCAAAATCCAGGATGCTTATCAGATGCTGAAGAAACAAGGTTCAGTTCTGTTATTTCAGTTTCCTTTTTAGCCTCCAAGCCCATGGTTTCCCCCACAGATATCTGCCCCCTCAGCTTGTGACTCAGCTTTTTCGTAGCATGTTGTGTGTAAGGAAAAGGGACAAAGGTCCCAGGCTGGTTGGGTTCTGAAGTGGGAATGTTTAAAGGGATTTTCCAAAGAACCTTCCTGAGCCACAGCTCAGACTCTATGCACACTGTGTGCAGGGAAAAAGTACAGGACAGGCTCAGGAGTGATCTCTGCCCTGCAAAACCCTCCCAGGGTTGTGGGAGATGAGTTCAGAGTGATCCTGGGATGGATTTTTCATCCATTCCATTGTATTTAGTAGTCCTCAGTGGTATTTCAATCTGGAAATTTCTTCAAAACCTCATGTACTGTTGAGCACCGAGGTTTCAGCAGCTTGGGCATCACTGAGTAACTACTGTTACCTGTTGCAGGGATTGTAAAAGAAGATCCCAAACTGCCAGAAGACAAAATTTTACCTCCTCCTTCTCCAAGACCTCAGAATTCTATTTTTGACACAGACGAAGAGAAGTCCAAGGTAAACCTTAGAGTCTTCATCTGTTTTGTGCTGGTGAGAAAAAAGGCTCAGCAATATTTTGAGAGGTTCTGCTGTTTCAGACAGACTATCTCAGAAAAATGCTGATCCTTCTGGCAGTGCAACAGCTAGAGAGCTCTCTGAGACCTTGTCAGAAATATTTCCTAGTAAAAAGTGAAACTTTTTAACATAAAAACATCGTTTTCCATGAAACCTCCCCAAGGGAGGGCTTGCAGAAATTCTGCAGAGCCAGAATTCCTAATCCAGAGCAGGCAGTGCATGCAGGCAGCAGTGTAACTGAATTAGATTGTGGGACAGGAGCTGACATATTCCCAGATTGTAGGACTGTTCTGCAGGAGCTGTGTGTGGTGTGTGGTGTGTGCACAGTGCCCAGGGGCTGCTGCTCACTGCTGTCCCATCTCTGCCCTGACAGCTCCTGGCCAGGCTCCTGAGGAGCAGCCACCCCGAGGACCTGCAGGCTGCCAACCGCCTGATCCAGAGCGTGGTGAAAGAGGTGGGAGCTCCCTTTAATCCCGGGATTAAAAGCCAGGAGGCCTGGGAGAAGTCTGCAGCCAGGCAGGGTGGGGAGGGAACTTGGTCATTCCGTTTTGGACAGGAGACCCTCTGTGCTGCAGCCCCAGAGAAGGGGCCAGGTTCAGTCTTCCCAAATTGTTCTGAGATTACAGCATGGCATCATTTTGTTCTGTTTCCCTAAAACGTGCCATTGCCAGGAAGAGGGAATATGTGAATGTGCACACAGCAGGACACTTCCATGTCAGTGGGACCTTGGCAGCAGTACTGCAGTAGTAGTCAGAAATTTCCAAAAATAAACTCAGTTCCCAGATGGAAAAAGGTCACTTCTGTACAAAACTGCCTTTGCTGCATGCAGTGTGTGCACATCTGGCCTGTCTGTTTGCATGTTCCATCTGAAGGAGCATCCCACTTCTCTGCTTATGGAGGAGATTTGGTTTAACAAAGCCCTGTGGTTGTTTTGGGTGTGTTGTTCTGTGTGGCAGAAGCCACCAGCTCCCAGCTCAAATTTTGAAGTGACACTTGTGCCTGTGGTGAGATGTATTCCATATTTCATATTCCATAGCACATGGCCAGGGTGCCTGACAGGGCAGCTGGGGGCATGTTCCCACCTGAGCTGCTTTGTGCCCTCTCTACCTGCAGTAAGATATGAATAGGTGTGAGCCAGAGTGCTCCAGCCAAGTGCACTGGCTGTGTCAGCCGAGCCATCATCCACCTTTCTTTCATTTTTCATCACAGGAACAAGAAAAGTCAGCTCAGGTGTCCCGAAGAGTGAACACCATCAGAGAGGTTTCTGAGAATGTCAGACATATGGAGAAGTTGCTGGAGAGCTCCAGGAGACAGGAATTATCCCCAGCTGACCAGGAGACCCTACAGGTAAAGGCTCTTTTTCCTGCATAAATGCTCTTTCCCTCCCTCTTGTAGAGGGAGCAGCACTTGCAGGTGACTGCAGAGACAGAAGTGTGGTGTGCCTGGGTCCTGAGCAATGGAACTTTTCGTCCCCAGGCTCTGTCCCAGCGTGGTGAGAAGCTCAGGCCGCTGCTTTTCCGCCTGGCCAGCGAGGCAGTGGCTGATGAGGAGGCTCTAGGTAAGAGCCAGCCCTGTCCTGGTGCAGCTGTGACAGGGCTGTGCCCATCCTGTCAGGGGACTGCTGGGGTACTTGGCACCCTGTTGCCAAAGCTCTCCCCTCTCACCATGAAACCATGCCCATGGCATTTGGTCTCCTCCTGCTCATTCTGAGGAAGCTGTTAATTTTCACTTGGAGCCCAAAGTTAAAAAGTGTTTTACAGTGTTTGTGTCTTCAGCTGAGGTGGTTTTCTGAGGTTTTTTTGAGTTCTGATGTTCAAAGAACTGAAGGCTTTTGAGGCCTTTTCTCCCCAGTAATTGAAGTTCTCCCTGTGTATAAAAAAAGAAAGAGGAATATATTTAGAATTTTTAATGAGAGGACTGGAATCAGCAGCTGTGTGTGCAAAATGGAGTGAGAGGAGAGTGAGGAGCTGAGGGCAGCCTGCTCTGCTGCCTTCACTCCTGAGCTGCACTGGCCCTTAGAGCATTTTGGGGAGTGCCCTGAAACTGTGACCTTTCCTTAGGAGCTGAGTGTTTTGTGTGTGCTCTGCCTTCCCAGCTGACATCCTGCAGGCCAGTGACCAGCTCTCCCAGGCACTGGGGCAGTGCAGGCAGGCTGTGGCCCGCCAGGACAGCGGGGATGGAGCAGCCTCAGCTGCCAGCTCTGCCCATGCACCAGGTGAGCAGCACCTGCAGCATCCCAGGGCAGCTCTGCCCTGCACAGGTGGGAGCAGGGTGTGGGAGGGCAGCGCTGCTCAGAGAACAAATGTGGAGAAAGTGCTGTAACACAAGGAAAATATTGTGTGACCATCATTTTCTCTTGCCCATAGCTGTCAGACAATATTCCCGAGGTGGCTCCCCTTCCAGGCACACCTGTAGCCAGGGATGTGCCATTCCTTTGTGGAGGTTCCTCGCTGACTCTGCCTCTGCTTGCCCAGCAGCCCCACGGTGCATCAAGAGCTACACCCTGATCGACTTCTCTGAGCTGGAGCCCCCGCCCCAGAGCCCCCCAGAGCCCCTGGCAGACACTCCCTGGGCCTCCCAGCGCCACGGCAGCACAGCCTCCACCTGCCTGCTCGAGGAGGACTTACAGTCCTTAGGTCTGTAGGTGCAGTTCACCCTTGTTCCTGGGGTTTGGAGTGGCTAATAGAGAGGAGAACTCTGACTTCAGTCAGTCCCAAGAGAAAGCAGAGCCTTCCAGATGCAAGTTTTCAGGGATGCAGTGTCTTTAGTGGTGTTAGACAGCAAAGGAAGAACCTGTGGAAAACCCGTTTTCTGTCAATTGTGGCATTTCTCTCTTAGGTCTCAGCAACTCCCCTGTCATAGAGGAACCACCACCTGATTTTGGCCTAGCAGAGGTGAGTGATGCTCACTTTGCAGTCCATAATGTATACAGGACAAAAATCAGAGATAATTCCTGGTCTGCCTTTCCCTGGCAGCCTTTCTGGCTCTGAAGGCAGCTGGAATCCTTGAGTTCTCAGTTTATCTCTCAGGTGCAGTTTACAGCCAAATGACTCATATGTATTTCCCCTTTAGATAACGGTATTTGATAAACGGAATTCTTTTCAGCACAACAGGTTTATTTTTGCTGATATTATAGAGCATGAACCTGAAGGGCCTTATTTTCCAGCCTGCTGTACACAATGGATTTAGGGAAGGTGGAAGTGCTGTTGAAAGCCTGGGACCACAGGAGAGCTGGGAAGACAGCTGTGCAGGGAAGAGTGAGTTCCAGAGCCTGGATGAGCAGCTCTCTCCACTCTCCAGCACTAAGACATTCTCTTTGTAAGTAAACTCTACATAACAGAGTCAGATTTGGGGCTGGGGAATTCTTTTGCAGGGAGGTTTAGGAAAACCTTTCAGCTACCTCTGGTCAGTGATGGCAAGTGATCCATGCACACATTGGCTCTTCCCTGCAGCTGTGTCCCTGTTAATTGCAGTTTGTGTAATTGTACACCAGGACCTTCCAAGGCTCAGAAACTGTGAGACACAAATCCCTTGCTTGATAACAAGATGATGTTGAGCTAAAAGAACAAAAACCTTAGTCAGGCCTTTATTATAATAACCACTCAAAAAGTGTTTTCCTCAGCTTTCTCCAGACTGTGACAAGGTAGTTTCCAGGCATTCAGTGGAAGCTTGGAACAGTTCACAAATCAAATTAATCTCCACAGATCTTCAGAGCAGGAGGCTATTACAAGATTATACAACCTGCCATAATACAAGAAATTTTACTGAAGATTTCCAGCTTCTTGTGATGGCTTTGAGCTGGAATTTACTTTAATCTGTCTGACTAGGGCTCCAGAGAAGCTGGGCAGACTTCCAAAGCCCTAAACATAAGTTTTACCTAGTAACAGAACCAAAATCTGCCTTAATGAATTTTGAAACAGCAAGATCTTCCACAGATGGTAGAGTTTTTGAATTCCTCAAAGACTCAGAGTGTAAGTCTGTAGTTTCTTTATACCTAAAGGGGCTGAGGGATTAGGAATACAGACAGACACAGCAGAAGAAAGTCTCTTCCCTGTAGTATCTCCACTTAATACAAGCTTTCTGCATGCTTTCCTTTCCAGGGATTTATCACCAATGAAATTGCCCTTTCCAGATCTTCCAAACAACTCGGTGGCAGATCCTCCCCTCCTCAGTCCAGGCTACGAGCTGAAGCCTGCTGCCTCTTTGCATCCAGCTTCCTATGATGCTTCTCTAGAAAACCTTTTTGTGCCTTTGATTTCAGTTACACCAAGTAAGTGCAGTTCTGTGCCCCAGCTCTGCTTGCCAGATCTCTTCCATGAGTTTTGCAGGACAGGAAGCCAAAGTAGCTTCATGCTGTGTGGGTTGGCTGGAGACAAGTAATAAATGTTCTGTGATGGGTTTCATGTACCTGAGAATTTGAGGAGGTGCTGGGGATCATAGCATGACAATGTCCTTGTCCTCCCTAGTCATTCCTCAGGAGTTTCCTGCCCTGGCTGATCTTTGTAATCTGCTTCCAAACTCTGTCCTTCACACCTTCAGTCAAGCTTCAAACAGTTGTTCTACTAAAAGTCCTAAAAGACACTTTTGAGTGGGAGCTGCCCCGCTTCCTAGAGCAGAGCTCTTCATTCCAGCTCTGCTTTTGGGTTTCAGACTGTCTGGCCCAGCTCTGCAGCTCCTCCCCAGAGCATTTCCTGCGTTTGTGTCACCCTGGGGTCTCAGCCCAGGCCACAGAGCCTTGGCTCTCCCTGCTGCTGGAGGAGGACAGTGCACAGACATCCTGATCTGCCTTCAGTCTCAAGTGGTCTCAGCAGATTTGGGAAGGGCTGGATGGTGATAGTCAGGTGTGAATTTGCCAGGCACGGATGGTAAGGAGCTAAACCTTGTGTGCTCTAAGAAAGGCACTTTGCTTCTCCCACCATCTCTGTCGGATCCACATCTGACTTCTCTCAAGGACTGGTGAAACCTGAGCTGCCAGATCCCAAATGCAGACATTCAGATTCCTGTCTCTGCCTTAGAAGCAGATGTAAATGAGGGGCTGTGTGCCACTTGGTCTGTGAGTTTGCCAAAGGAAGTAAAAGTTTGCATTTTCCTTTTTGCTATTCCTTATCCCACCTTTCCTGTTCTCCCTGGGAGAGGAATCCAGGCTTTGGTTCTGATTGTTGGTTTGTCTCTGGCAGGCACTATCTGTCCCCTCACTGTGTATGACAGGAATGGTTTCAAGGCCATGCTCCACTTCTCCAGAGACCCAGCTCCCGGCCGACCAGACGTGCTGGTGATGGTTCTGTCCATGCTCAGCACCTCAGCGCACCCCATCGAGGACATAGTGTTCCAGGCTGCAGTCCCAAAGGTCAGAAGCATGGGATAAAGTAGCAGAGATGCTCAGAAATGTCCTGAGGAAAGGTTCACCATTTCTTACTGAGTATTTGCCTTGCTCATGGGAAGCTGTGTGGCTCCCTGTCTGTGCACAGAACCTGTTGTACAGTGGTGCCTGTTTCACAGTGTGTATCCCTGGCCTTGCTACAGCCAGAGAAGGCTCCAGAGTTGCTGCTTCAGCCTCCTGGGTTGGGCTCTTGCTCCCTGTGCACATGTAGCATAGAATTGGCTGTTCAGGAATATCTGCCTTTAGCTGCAGGCTGTGCTTTTTACCAAATGACAGAGTCTGGCTGATGATCTTTAACCAGCTCCATGGCTCAGTGATGTTCACAGCTCTTTCCCAACATAGACTAATAAGTGTTTATTTCATTTTCTTTTTCAGACCATGCAAATAAAGTTACAACCAGCCTCTGGTTCTGAGCTGCCAGCCTTCAACCCTCTCCTCCCACCTGCAGTGGTGTCCCAGGTGCTGCTGCTGGCCAACCCACACAAGGTGCTGCTGGGGAACTGGGAATCCCTCTGGGATGGGGGACAGTCTTAATCATGGGGAGATGCAGTGGAGGGACAGGGCAGTCTGCACTGTGCTGGGAAGTTGTTTTTTCTGCTCAAAGAGCTTTCCAGAGCTGCAGCCTGCAGGACTGCGTGGGCAGTTACTGCAGGGGCCTGCACAGTTCTGGGCTATGTGCACACACAGACAGCTCCAGGCACTCGCTGTGCAGCTGATGGAACACAAGGGCACCCAAGGCACAAGTGGTGGGTGGCAGATCTGCTGCATTGGTGGATAATTGCGAGGGCCAAGATTGGTGTGAGGGACTCTGGCTCTCAGCAGGCCTGGATCGCCAATGTGTCCATGGGTGGCACACACAGGGCTTCCAGTTCCTGTCTTGGGAAGAGCCAGGGTTTCCTTTTGTGCAGAGCTGCTGCAAGGCTGGCGTGTCCCCTTCCAGCGGTGTCTCTGCAGCCAGGCTGTGAGGGATGGAGGAGCCCAGGAGCTGATGGTGATGGTGTGGCCCTGTCTGTGCCTCTCTCTGCAGGATCCCATCCGCCTGCGGTACAGGCTGGTGTTCAGGCAGGGCCTGCAGCCCCTCAGCGCCGAGGGAGAGCTGACTGGCTTTCCAGAAGCAGAGCTCTGGGGCAGCAGCTGAAGTCCTGCTCAAGTCCATCAGGCTCGGACGCTGCCGTGCTGCCTCAGCCACAGTGAGGAGGGACTGGGGCCCAGCACTGCTGGCCAGCACTCTGTAAGGACTGTTCTGGGGATCTCCCCCCTCCTTCCTCCTTTTCGTGCCCTGCTGGAGGTGAAGGGGCTGCTGCTGGAGCTGGGTGTTTGGTGTTTGTTCCAGGAGCCTGGGCCAGAGCACCGCAGCCTCCGTGCTGCTGCATGCACGCCTTGCCTGCCGCTTTCT
>PYHW01009240.1:469403-517097 GCA_013186435.1 Turdus rufiventris | reverse complement strand
GGCTCTCACCCTCCTCACTGTGTGTCCTGCAGAAACGAGCCATCAGGCTCTCCAGAACATGCCCCGAGTCCTCCGGGAAGTGGAAGTCCTGAAACAGGAGGCAACGTTCCTGAAGGAGCAGATGATCCTTGTTAAAGAAGATATAAAGAAGTTTGAAGAAGACACAGCTCAGTCCATGCAGGTCAGGTCTTAGTGTTTATCTGCAGCCTGTGAAATTCTGCAAGTTGTTGATATGAAATAATCTTGTGAAGTTAAGATAGACAAAACCACTTATTTCAGCATCAGTGGTGGAAAGGTGGGTGTGTCACAAGCTGTGCAGTCTGCATGTCCTGAGGAGCAGCTGCTCAGGTGTTGGTTCAGAGCTGCTGGTACTGCCTGGGGACACTGATTTCTGCCTGGGGGGCACAGCATTTTCAGGCAAGGTGGATACTAAAACAACAAGGCCAGAATTCAAATCAACCTTCTGTTATTTGACTTTGAAAGATGATTTTACATCTCTAGCTACTTCAGATCATTCCATCTTCTTGTAATAACATAATCTTTTCACCCCTTTTTGGTTTTAATATTCAAGCAGAAAGTAACTCCCAGGTATCTGTGACAGTCATTTTGTGTTTCAGTGAGGAACGTAATGTTGTGTTTTTTCCTCCAGGTGCTGGTGGAGATTGACCAAGTGAAGTCCAGGATGCAGCTGGCAGCCGAGTCCCTTCAGGAAGCAGACAAATGGAGCACGCTAAGTGCAGATATTGAAGAGACTCTTAAAACACAGGTAAATACTGAATCACTTGGTGTTTGTGCCTGGTGCTGATGCTGTCTGAGGTTGCCCTGGGTAACGGGTGCCTTTCCCTGTGGCAGGACGTGTCCCTGATCTCAGCCAAGCTGACGAGCATGCAGAGCAGCCTGGCCATGCTGGTGGACACACCAGATTACTCAGAGAAGTGTGTGCACCTGGAGGCACTGAAGAACCGCCTGGAGGCCATGGCCAGCCCTCAGATTGTTGCTGCTTTTAACTCCCAGTCTGTAGGTCAGTAGCTCCTGGTGTCATTTACTGTTAGCACAGAGTTCATTTCTTTAAACAGTGTTTGGCTGGAGAGTTGGTGTCCTGAAGGCTCCTGGCACTGTGTCCTGAGCTTCTCGTGGTGGAGCAGATGCCCTGGAATGTTTGGGGCTCTGCTGCCTGCAGGCCAGTGCTGCTTTGGGTTCCCTACGGTTCGGGGTGCCTGTGGCCACTGCAGGGAGCAAGAAGATTGCAGGATTTTCTGGGCCATGTGGATGTGTCAGATGGAGGTGCTGCTCAAATAAGCAGAAGGGCCCTGAAGGGTTTTCTGTTCTCATGGTGTTGCTGGTGTAATCAGGAAGGAAATTTGTTTGGAAGTGTTCTGACTTCCTACTACTTTGTAAAAGCAGCTTTATAAATTCTCCTTTGAAAATTGGTCTTTTTGGACAGTTCTTTGTGCTGTTCCTTCCCTGTGCTGCTGTCAGCATTTGTGAAAAGTAGTTGTTCTGGTTGTTGACGCTCATCTTTGTGCATCTTGAGGTCCTGGAGGGATCTGGGGCTATGGGGTACAAACCAGACTTTTAAGGAGCCTGTGTTTCTAATCTCTGTGCCATGAGTCAGTCTGAGGCACAAGGATAATTTGAGGACAGGTGAAAGCAAAGCTGAGGCCTTTTTCAGGTATGCTTGAGGTTTGTAAGTGCTGCCTTGTTTCTAGAAACTAATTATTTCCTTCTAGGGAATGCTCTGTCTTTATCTGGCTTTAATGCTGGATGTGTTAGTACTATGTGCTGCTTAGGAAGTTGAATTCATTCCTTGTGTCTGCTCCCCGACCTTGTTTGAGGGTGGTTTCAGGCAGTTCTGCAAATGAGAGATGAAGTCGTGTCTTTCTGTGTACTCCATTGTGCCTGCTCCCTTAGGATTTCTTGCTCAGACTGTGTCTCACCCTCAGCTGTGAGGCTGATCCTGTTGTCTGTTATTTTGTCTTGTTCAGATCAGGCAAAAATGTTTGTTAAAGTCTTCACTGAGATTGATCGGATGCCGCAGCTTCTCGCTTATTATTACAAGTGTCACAAGGTGAGAGTTTTAACATTTTAACCCCGAGGAATGGAAGTGGGAATTCTTGCTGGGCTCTGACTGCAGAGGGAGCTGCTGCCCCACGGATCTCAGCTGGGCTGTGGTGGGGCAGGCTCCTGCTCCTCTCTGCATTTCCTTCTTCCACTTCTCTTGCTGGCTCTGAGCAGCTTTGGTTACTCCCGTGCAGGAGTAATTCTCCATTGGGGTGCTTGTGTCCCTCCCTGCAGCAGACACAGGATTTGTGTGTTCTGCTTGATTTCTCTGTGCCTCATGCCTTTGCTTTGCTTTCTGTGCATGTGGCTATGTCAGCAGTAACTTTATTACTGCAACTTGCCAGCTGCTGACTTCTGTACGCTCTTTTCAGGTAAGATTAAAAGTTGGAATTCCAGACAGTTCTGTATCCATAACCTGAGCTTCAAATTTCTCACATGACTGTGACTTTTGAGGATTAAGTTCAAGGCTGGGGCTTGCCAAGTATTTCAACTATTATGTGGGGGTATCAGTTGCAATCTCATTTTATGAGTAAAATACCAATGTTAATTAAATCTTTGAATCACTAAGAAGCCTCAAGCTCCATGCTGAAAGTCTTTTCCTTCTGTGGTGCTGAATTATGTGTTATGCTGAAACGTGGAGAGGGGAGCCTGACGTTTTGGCAGAAGTGCTGTGAGTGGGGAGCGCTGGGTTTGGCACAACAAAAGCAAACTGTGGCCTGCCAGTTTTCTTCTCACATGTCCATTTTGCCCATCAGGTGCAGCTGGTGGCCGTGTGGCAGGAGCTTTGCCAGAGTGACCTGAGCCTGCATCGGCAGCTGAGCGAGCTGTACGACACCCTGCTGGGGACCTGGCACTCCCAGCTGCAGTGGGCAGCACAGGTGCAGTCACAGCCTCCTGCTCTGGTGCCCCACCAGCAGCAAGGTTGCTGTGTTATTGACATTAAAGCTGCCCTATCACTTTCATCTGTATCTTAAGTTAAAAGTAATTTGTTGGTGTTGTAAGTGTGTTCTGTTGCAAGACGTTTGAAATGCCTGAATTGCTTTATCACTTGGCCTGGAGGAAGCCCTCAAGGTCACACTGGACTGATGCATGTTGCTCCGAGTGAGATATCTGAGGGCTTCTGCTGTCACATCTTGGAGCCTGTGTGCTTCTTTTCCCTGCCAAGAATAATGTAGGATCAAAAAAGGGTTTTGTCCTTTGGTGAAATGAAGAAATAAGTTCATACTGTTGAAGAGTTTTTCATCCATGAAGGGTAAGAGATTTTTATCTGCATGTCACAAAGCCAGTGTCAGTGCAAGGCCTGTGCTGCAGAGGAGCTCAGTGTTTGCTTGAAATGTATTTTTTCTGCCTAATGATTGGATGTGACTTACAGGTCAGATGTCAGGTTATGTTTTAGCAGATAATTCTTTGAACTGGGGATTGTGAGAAATGGCACAGGGGGCACAGCTTGTGTCACTCAGTCTCCTGTGTTGCTTCTGCTTTCTGAAAAACTCTTGGACCTTTTTGATGATGAACCCAGCTTTCAGAACAAATGAGCAGAAAAGCTGATGGAAAAGTCACAAGGAAGGCTGTAAAAAGTTTTATGCCAGTGGAGTGGCTGATTCTCAGCTGATTGCAGGCTTTCTAGCCTTTCCACTACTGACTTCTGCCTATCTGGCCAGTAATTTGATTTGTGAGATAGTCCTTTCTTCATATTTTACTGATTCATGTTGTTTCCCAACACACCTATGTAAACTGAGTGCTCTGTTTCAAATACCCTCTTCTGCCAGGTGTTTTTTGAAGTTTTTTGTAGTGCCTGTGTTCTTCTGAATTCAGTTTTTGACCTGTGCCTATCTTGTAGTTTCTTGGTGCCTGTACTCGAAGCACAGCAGTAAATAAATAAGTACTGCCCTAGACTGCAGTCAGGCTGTCCTGTGTGCTGGGTCAGCCTTAGCTGACCACTTGTGGGTTTCCCAGCCCTTGTGAGGTGTTTGAGGTTTGGAAGCTGCTCTGTGCTGCTGTGTGTTCTCTCAGCTCACGTGCCTTTCCCAGTAGCTGTTCTGCTGCTGCAGGTTTTCAAGAACCCCCATGAAGTCGTGACTGTGCTGTTGATCCAAACACTGGGAGCCCTGGTGCCGTCCATCCCCGCGTGCCTCAGCACTGCCATGGAGAGGACAGGCCAGGAGTCCAAGCTGGCCCAGCTGCTGGAGCTCCACGACGCCTCCGTGCACTTCGCCAAGGGGCTGGAGGTGGCCATGCTGCCAAACCTGAGTAAGGCTCTGGCACTGATTCTGCCATTCTCTGCTTTGTCAAGTCCATTGTGGTGTTTTGTTTAGTTTTAGGTGGAGGGAGGGATTTTCTCTTGTAAGCAATGCCCAGTTGCAGGGCACTTGCACCTTTGTGTTTGTGTGTGTATCTCACACCCGAGCTGTTGACACAACACTGAGTTTCCTGCAGCAGCCCTGTCCTGAGCACGCTGGCTCTGCAGGGTAAATAGCATTTAGCACTTCTTTTATGAGATTTACTGTTTCTTCTGTCTCCCAGACGAGGAAATGTCTCTGGGGAGGCAGTGAGACCCATTGTGAGAGGTCACAAAGCAGAAAAGTTGAGGAGTTTCCTGGAACTGTCACACCTCACTAAACAAGAGAGAACCTGCTTGAAGGCTGCATCCATTGGATGCTTGTATTTGGTTTTGTAGTTTTTCTGTTGCTACTGGCTTAGGGTTTAATCAAGTGACAATGCCCAGTGTTTCCAGATCTGCCCAGAGCTTTCTCCTCCCTGGGACATTTGTCATTTTGGTCGTGATTGCTGAGTAAATCCCACAGACCACACAGCAGTGAGGTGCTGTGTTTGCACAGGTTTATACCAGATTGGAGCTGTTGGCTATTTATAAACCCTTATGAATTTGGTGGGGCCACTTCAAAGGCTGGCTATGGGAAAATCCAAAATTAAAGCTCACGGAGCATTCCTGATGCTGTGCTTCCTGTGTTTGGTTCCTCATAACATTGTCTTGAGCTGTTTAAACCCAGATTCTTTCTTGATCCTGTAAATTATGATTGCTGGGCAATGTCAGGGAGTGTGACTGTGTCTGTTGTCTGTCTGGTTGCATACACATCAGTCATTTTCCAGCTTAATTTGTGGTTCATTATAGAAATTATTAAAAAGGACTTGGAAAAATAATGCCAGATTCTAGATGATGGAATAGGAAGACCACTGTTGAACTGTTATCTGAGTGTGTTTTAAAAAACAAACAAACAAAAAAACCAAAACCCAAAGCCTTTGTTTTCATCTCTTTTAGTAGGGGGTAAGATGTTTGAGAAAATGAATATATCAAGAGTGGAAGTGCTAGGTGACTCAGCTGAGGAGAGTCAAACCAGTTCCTGCATGGGTGAGGGGAGGGCTCAGCTGTGATTCACAGCATAATTCCATTTGGAAGGGACCTTGGGAGATGATCTGGTCCAGTCTCCTGCTCCAAGCAGGATCTGCTGTGAGGTCAGACCGTGGTGCTTGGGATACTCCTCAGTCTGCTCTCGAAAATGTCTGGCTTTGGACAGACTGCTCCATTGCTTTCCTGTCCTCAGGATGTGAAAGTCCTTTCTGATACCCAGGGCTCAAAGTAATTTTGGTTTGCTGCAGGTTTGAGTTTGGCAGAGCTTTGTGAGAGCAGCTGGTGTCCAGTTGTGATGTGAGCAATGATCACAGCCCTGCTTTGTGCTTGGGTTGGCACTGAGAGCTGAGTCTGCTTCACGTTCAGCTCTGCTTGATGAAGACTGGCACAGTAGTGCTGAGTGAATTGAATTAGTGTCAATTATTTTAAGTGTGAAGTAGGCTTCCTGATAAATGAGGATTGCCCGTGTTTGATGCCGTGGGAGTAATGTGTTTCACTTCTCAGATGGTTTCAATTCTTCTGCTGTAGGTTGGAATGTCTGATAGATTTTTGTCACTCAGGCTGTTTTGGGTCAGTGAGTGTTAATTTTCCCGAGGCACTTGTTGAGGTAGAACATCGTGGTTTTAGGAAGCAGGTAGAGATAATAATCTTGTTTCTAAAAAAATAAAAAATCCAATCTGTGTAGTTGAGATTGAAGCTGTTGGGCAGCATTCCAAGCCTGTGCAGGCAGCATGCTGGAGTGGAAGAACTGCATCTAGCTTGAAATGAGGCTTTTGGTAGCAGATTCATGTCTTTGTAGACTAAACATCTGATTTTTTGTAGAGGAGCAGAACCTGGTGAAGGTGATGGAGCTGGTGGAAGTGGTGTATGCTCCATACAAGCCCTATCAGCTCGAGTATGGAGACCTGGAAGAGGAGAATCTGCTCATCCAGATCAGTGCAGTGCCCTTGGTAACGTACCAGCCTTGGCTCTGCTGTCAGGGAGGGGCTGAAGCTTCCACTAAACACAGGGGTCTTTGTCATAGTCCCTGCTCTCTTTGCCCCTCTCCTTTTTGGTTCTGTTCTGCTGTTGGCAGGGCTGTTTCTCCTTGATTTGCTGGTGAGCAGAGGGTTTGGCAGCCTGGCTGTTGATACAGCCCATGGGCAGGAGGGTGGAAGCACCAGGGTGGTTCTGCCTTAGGAGTTTGACAAGAATGGAGCATTCCAGAGAACGCTGTGTTGCACAAGGTGTGTTTTCTCTATTGCCTGGAAGAAGAGTCAGGCTCAGCTTTGTTGTTGCTGTCATTGTTCAGGAGCATTGGGAAGTGATTGATTGTGTCCAGGAGCTGAACCACTCAGTCAACAAACTCTTCATCCTGGCGGCCGGAGCCATCGACAACTGCCTCAAGCTCACGGATGGCCTGGGGGTGTGTGGGCTGCTGAAGGCCCTGAAGGCTCTGTTCTCAAAGTAAGGTGCCTGTAGGTACTGCCCCATTTGTCCTGGGTGGGGAGTGTGCGGTTTGTGGCCAAGGACTTTGTAGTTTATGGGAAATGGCTGAGAGCAGAAATTATCCCTGACTACCATGAACCATCAATATCCCTCTTCATTCCAGCACAGGCTGTTTTCTAGAGGAAAAATGGAAGATTTTATGGCTAAATCAAAGACTTGCCAACTGTTTTCTATTCTGGTTGGCTAGAGTTTTCATTTTTAATAAAACTTTTGAGGAAGAAGATGTTTCCCAAAACAAAATAAGGCAAATTAGGCTGACAAAAGTAGATCTCAGTGGGGAAATAAGTCTGGAGGTTGAACTTGATCATCTTGGAGGTCTTTTCCAGCCTTAGTGGTTCTATGAATACACAATCACTGGGACAAGTGAACTCATTCAGGATCTGCTGTAAATGTGAGAGAGCCCATGGAGTGAGGTTCACTCTTAGTTCTTGTCTTAAAGTATCACTCTGCTATTCCTGCGCTGCTTTGCTCCTTATTCCTTCATGGTACTGCAAGAACTGCTCACAAGGCATGAATCAGATATTGCTGCCCTGTGGGAAGGGGAAAGAGGAAAGCACAAGTCTGATCTCACCTTCTTTATAGGCAATTACAGAGCAATGTACCTGCCTCCAGCTTATGGGCATTATTAAAAAGAAAATGGGTGTGTGTAGAAAACAGAATGTTCTTTTTATCCATGTTCTCATCTGGGGAGTCACTGAGAAAACAAATTCATGAGATTGTTGTCACCATGTTCTGGAGTAAGGGCCAAGTGATGTTGGAGTACCAGGAGCCATATAAACTTTTCCTGGTCTTTCCTAGGAGATGGTCAATGTAGTAGTAACTAAAATGTCTTACTCCTCCCTTCTCCTGGCTATCCAGGCAGCAAACTGAGGCAGCCACACAGCATCTTTCACACTCCTTGTCTCCTGGTCTAGGCTTGAGTGTGCTGTGGCTGATCAGTTCTGCTCATCCACCTGTTTGGAGTGGAGCCAGATTGTCTATTCTGTTCTCCTTTTAGTATTTCTGGTTCTTGTTTTGCCCTTGCAGAGGACTGATGGAGCAAATCACAGGACATGTCTTTGTGCTGCTCTCCAGCCTGTTCTCTTATCTGGTGCTTGTCTCTGCTCCTTCTCTCCCTGCAGGTACACATCTGACTTCACAAACACACTGCAGTCTATACGAAAGAAGTGTAAACTGGATGATGTCCTGGCAGATTCCCCATTCCAGGAGGACTGGACTGCATTCCAGAACTCTGTCCGGTAAAGGCTTTGGGTATTTTTGTCTGGCTCGGAGCTGATTTTTGTATCTAAGCTGAAAGGGAACTGCTTGGGGTCAGTTTACACAAGTTCTCAGTGCAGAGCACAGGGCTGAGCTGTGCTGCTGGGAGCACCAGTCTCACTCGTGGGTTTCAGGTTGCTCCTGGCACGGGAAGGGCTGTGGGGCTCCCCACCCTGCCTGGAGCAAGGCTGCCTCTCAAATCACTTGTGATAGTAGCAGCTCGTAGAATTTTTCCCAGTGACACTGAGCTGGCCTTCCCCACATTGATGAGTATGTGGATGAGACCATTGGGCAAAAAACCCCAGTGTTATCAATTGGATGCAGAGCTAATCACCAAAGTGACTCTTGACAGATGTGTGGGCTGTGGTTTGGTTATGGCATTTTGTAATTACTTGGCATGGGTCTGACATGGGTTCTCCGAGGGGGATCTGGCATTGTCTGCCTCAGATCTCACAGTGTATTTTTGTCTTTCCCAGGATAATTTCCATTTGTGGTGAACTCCTCCATCAGTGTGGAGACTTTGAGCAGCAGCTGGCCAACAGGTGAGCGCTGGTGACCTTAATTCATGTGCTGTCAATGTAGGAACCAAGCTGAACGAAAACAAAGCCAAGGTGCTGTGGTTGCATAGACCATGGAGGGAAAGCCAGCACTGATTCCCCTTCCCCAAGCTTTGACATTCAGAGATGGGGCTGTTCTGCCCAGCTGTGTTCCTGAGACAGTCCCAAGAATCCTTCTCCTTGGATACCTGGCTGGCCAGCAATGGGCTGCCAGATGGGGGTCAGCAGGGAATTTTCCACTCGATCAAATTGGCAAGATCCTCACCCTTGTGACATGGGGTGTGACTCGCGTGCTGCAATGGGCCTAGGTGTGCCTGACCTGATGGGCTCCCTGTAACCTGAGGAGTGTAAGCACAGGCAGCACGTGGATCTTGCTACTCCTTGTTGTAAGCAGTGCCCTGCTCAGCCTGGGCTTCCTTGAAATGCTTAGTGTGACTCGAGGAGAGCCCAGCCTGCAGTGCTCAGTGGGGCTCCACTACCCTTGTGTTCCCAGAGCTCAAACCCCTCTGTGCTCTGTGTTCCCAGAGCTCAAACCCCCTCTGTGCTCAGTGTTCCCAGAGCTCAAACCCCTCTGTGCTCTGTGTTCCCAGAGCTCAAACCCCTCTGTGCTCTCAGCACCTCTGCAGTTGCTGAGTGGCACAGTGGATGAGAGGATGGGCTGCAATTGGAGTCTGTGTCAGTGAATGCTCTCCTCTGAAGTCACTCAAGGGCAGTGCTGGTCCTCGGACCAGCATGAGGACAGGACTGACAACTCCAGAGGATTCTGCTGGTGACTTTTGTGTACTTGTTTCCAGGATTTTGTCAGCTGCTGGGAAGTATCTCTCAGACTCCTACAGCCCTTGCAGTTTTTCTGGCTTTCAGGACACCAGTTCTGCAGAAAAGAAGAGCTCCATAAAGAATCCCTGGCAGGAATACAATTATCTCTTGAAGGAGAACCCGTCTGAGTATGCCAGCCTTATGGAAACACTTTACACTCTGAAGGTAGCCCTGGTGCCTGGGGAGCCTGCCTCTGTTACAGTGTGCTCTTGGGCCCATTTTGGGTGGATGACACCTGCATTCCCCCTCCAGTCTAATGAATTTTCGTGCTGGGCTGCAGTTTTTCCATGGGCTGTGTTCTACAGAGACACTTGATACATGGAGAGATGAAATGTCCAAACCCAGGAAGTCTGGACTCATTCCATCTCTCCCCAAATCCTGGCTCTGTTTTGTGAACGTGCCCTTATCAGCTCAAGTGAGGGAGATTTTATCACAGCAAACATTGGGAAGGTGGTGTTGGAGCCATCTCAAATTCTGGAGCCCACACACCTTCTGAGACTTTATCTGCTGCCCTGTCCAGTCTGAAACAGAATTCTGCAGGATCATTCATGCATGGATCTGTGAACAGGGTAGAATGACTTCAGTTATCTTCTCGTGGATCTAAGTTATGTTTGCCATTATTGGTCACATGGAGTAGTGAATTCAAGCTTATCAGTTTTATTTTCTCAAAATGTTTTGATTCTTTTACCTGCAACTTTTGTGGTTCTACCTTCAGAGTCATGTGTTTGACTTTAAACCTTGACTAAACTGTCCATTACCACAGGGACTCTTCAGGTAGAACTTAATTCCATCCAGGGCATCACTTGTGCCCTGTGAGTAAAAGGCAGCTTTGCCATCTTCTCTGCAAATTTCTCAGTACCCAGCATGTACCAGAGCCTGGGGAGGCTGGAATGTAATGCTGATTGCTTGTCCTGCAGTTAGATAACAGTGGCAGCTTGTGTCTTGAGTGAGTGCTTGGAATAGGTCATTCCTAAGGAAGCAGGCTGTGCCATCACAGAGCAAAGCTCTGCCACACAGGGGTGGCCTCACAAAACCTCTGCAAGCACGTTAACATGGCCCCTCCATGGCCACTTCAGTGTCTGTAAATGTTTTTGTGTGTGTCAGGAGAAGGGCACCAGTAACCACAACCTGCTGGCCTCGTCCCGAGCAGCCCTGAGCCGCCTGAACCAGCTGTGCCACCAGCTGGCCTTCGACTCCGTGTTCCTGCGCATCAAACAGCAGCTGCTGCAGGTTCCCAGGATGGAGGTGGGCATGGGGCCGGGCTGAGCTGGGCAGCAGGGTGTGCCTGGGGATCCCTTGGGCCAGCACTGCTTCTCTGGTCCTGCTCACAACGGTTCTCTCTGGTTTCTCCCTCGAGCTGCAGGCAGTGGGAGTTTCCCTTCCTTCACCCACAGCACAGGATTTAAGGCTCAGGTGTTTGAGATTCTGCTTTTCTGACCCATGGGAGCATATTTCCCACAGGGAGCTGAGTAGAAAAAGAGTGGCTGTTTTGGGCCTGAGGGATAACATGACAAACAGTTTTCTCACCATCTGTGTTCTGCTTCCTAGAATCCCTTGGGTAGTCACAGTTCCTATTGCTGGGGCACCCCTTTCTAAAATACTGACAGGCTTCATTCTCTGGGAATCAGGAGTTCATCCTGGACTTTCTGCCTTGCAGGGCTGGAGTTCTGGTGGCGTGGGTGAGACCCTGACAGATGACCTGCCAAACTTCAGCCTGACCCCTCTGGAATATATCAGCAATGTAAGAGAACTCAACTGTCTTTCTGCTCCAGAAAACAAATTGCTGGGAACAAAGATTTGCTTGGAGTAGCAGTTCTCTGTACAGGTCTTTCTTACTGTGAGTGTTTCAGTGACTGCTTCTCTGACCTTGTGAAAAACTATTTCTTGTACCAAGTGTAATGATGCACGAGAGCCAATCTGGACGTGAGTGAGTGGCTGTCGGGCTCAGCTCTCTGCTTTCAGGTGTATTTACTGCAGGTGGCTTTTCTCCTAAGAAAGGACTTGCCTCACATTTGTTCAGTGACTCAGCTTTTGGTGCTTTTATTCTAGATTGGGCAATACATTATGTCGCTTCCTCTGCACCTTGAGCCGTTTGTCACTCAAGAGGATTCTGCTTTGGAGCTGGCATTACATGCTGGAAAACTGCCATACCCCCCAGAGCAAGGTAGGGTGAGACCAAAGGCTTGGAGTGTCTGGGGAAAGCTTTCCCATCCTGACATTACACGGGTGGGATGTGTTACAGTGACAAAACCATTGGAGATCCCTTTCCTATTTCTGTTTTTTCCAAAAACCTTTGGTAAAACCCAGGAGGAGCCTCTAAATAATGAGTAGAATATTTTTTTGTTTCATTCAAACTGGAAGCTTTGGCTTGGTCTGTGTGAGTTTGGTGTTTGTTAAAATGATGGTTTGGGGTCTGAGGAGTTCTGTAGGGTTGTGGATCCTGTTCATGCTCCAGGAGGCTGTTACCTCATCCCGCTGCAGGTAACAGCAGCAGCCACCCAATGCCTTTCCCTGCAGCCTGGCCGTGTACCTGGTGTGGGGGCTTGGTCTTTTTATGGTGTTATTCTTTCCACAGCCAGTGAAGAAAGCATAGAGCTTGGTATTAGCAGTCTTACTGGAACCTTCCAAAAACATGCTCTTTACTTTAGGCTTTTGCATTGCTGTTATGTCACCTTCCAGCATTTACATGTTGTAATGGCTTGATAATTTTCAAAACACTAATGAACACAGACTGCCTTTAGGGCTGGGAAAAAAGTTCTTGTGGATCCTTGTCACTTGTGGCTGGCAAACTGCTCCTGGAAGAGGATCCTGTAGGTGCCAGGCAGTGTCCTGTCCCACGGGTCACCCACCAGCTGTGGGAGGTGACTTACCTGGAGGTGACGCAGGTGTTTTGGGTCTGGAGCTGGGGTCAGAGGTGTGCAGTACAGGGAGGGCACAGGACTGCTTTGATTGCTCCAAAAGCAGCTGATAAACCGTGCCTGCCTCATGTCCTGAAGGAGCAGGTCAGGTGTCATTAACCTGTTATGGTTCTGTGTTGTACCAGCGCAGCCAGGGCGGGGTGTGTGTGTGCAGGGCTAACAGGGGCTGTCTGTCTGTCTGTCTGTGCAGGGGATGAGCTGACAGGGCTGTGTGTCTGTCTGTCTGTCTGTCTGTGCAGGGGACGAGCTGCCCGAGCTGGACAATGTGGCCGATTACTGGCTGGGCTCCATCGCCAGGGCCACCATGCAGACGTACTGTGAGGTCATCCTGCAGATCCCCCAGCTCTCAGCACACTCCACCAAGCAGCTGGCCACAGACATTGGTGAGCGTGGGCACGGTGTCCTGGGCACAGCTGCTGGCACACCCAGGCTGCTCTGACCCTGCAGGGCTCCTCCTGCTGCATCCCAGCACTGCTGGTGCCTGTGGGTGGCAGCTCTGGGTGACAGGGTTCCCTCTACCACCAAGAACAAGGCTGTTGTTCATTTCACAGCCTATTGCAAGTTAAATACGAATTTTTCCTGAATTTTGCAGATTATCTCATCAATGTGATGGATGCCCTGGGCCTGCAGCCCTCACGGGCACTGCAGAACATTGTGACTCTGCTGAAGGCCAAGCCAGAGGAGTTCCGCCAGGCTGCCAAGAGCCTGCCCCGCAGGATGGCAGCTGGCATCGCAGCCATGAGGGGCCTGGAGTGCTAGCTGTGCCCTCCCTGCCTCTGGCATCACTGCCAGGAGGGGCCTGGAGTGCTAGCTGTGCCCTCCCTGCAGCTGGCATTGTGGCCATGAGGGGCCTGGAGTGCCAGCTGTGCCCTCCCTGCTCAAGGACTCACCTCCTCAGATTGGTTTTCATTTCTGCAAGGACAGTGAAACAATCTCCGGGGATTTATTTCAGACTAACTTTTAATAAATGTCTTTGTCTAGGAAAAGCTTGTTCCATTTTTCCATTTCCCAAAAACTGCATGACCCTGAGTAGTTTGGGGAGTGCTGGAAATGTTGTGGCAGGTGCTGTAGAGTTCATGCTTTGTGTTAGCTTTTTCAGGGAATTCAATCTGCTGTGTCTGAGGTGATGGGGTAGGTGCAGCACAGAGAGGGCTCCCTGTAGGCAGTGGCCACTGCTCAGGGTCAGGAAGGGTCTCTTCATCTTCAGCTGGCATTTGAGGCTTGATCAAGCTTGGCCCTGAGAATAAAACCAGCTTTGCAGGTTGTTCCTGGTGCATGAAGTTTGTAAGGAATTTAAGTAAAGCAGTGCTTTCTTTTAGAATTTACTCCCATTTGTTACACAGATTTTTGTGACACAGCTGTCTAGCCTCAGTGTGCTCCCCAAAACTGGGATGCCAGCTGAGTCTGGAGCACCTGCACTGCTCTGCTTCCCCTTTGCTCAGCTGGGCTCAGGCTGCTGTGGATCCAGCTGGGCTGGGACAGGGCTGGAGCCAGGCACTGGTGACACTTCCCACTTTTATGAGCTGTCAGACAGCTCCATGAGCCAGCTGTGACTGGAATGCTGAGCTGTCCCCGTCCTGCAGAGAACACTCTGTTCCCTTCACTGCTGCTGGAAGGAGGGTGAAGCTCTCCAGCCATGCCTCTCCCACCCTTCCCCTGCCCCAGCGCTGTTTTGGGGCTGTTCCTTGTCTGCTGCTGCTGGCCTGGGCTGGCAGCCAGCTGGGGCTGAGGGCACAAGGGCAGGGTGAGCAGCCTGGGACCTGCTGCCCATCCCAGACCTGCTGTCTGTTGGTGGGAATGGGAGAGGAGATGCCCAGGTTGTTGCTGTCAGCATTGCCCGTGGTTTAAGCCATGTGCTGTGTGTGTTCTGGATTTTCACTGTTGAATCCTTTGGAGGCCTTTGCCAAGGATGACACTGCACGCATTGATTCAGGAGGCGAGGGTGTCAGGTCCTGGTTTCCCACTCAGCTGTGATTTGGAATCAAGTGCCATCACTTCACAAGAGCTCTCCTGTGGGAAAGGAGGCTGTGCTTGAGCGGTTGTGGTGCCCAGGGACAGAAATGTTCCTTTCAGGAGACAGGGAAAGTCTAGGACAGCTTGTAAGGGCTGGATTCCTCTGTCTTTACAAATGTTTGTGCTGCCTGCCATGTGCCCTGCTGCCACTCAGGTGGGTTTAGGGGCCTGCTGAGCTCAGGCTCTACCTGGGTGAGGTGGTTCTGGCCAGAGCAGTGTGTCTGGGGGCTCTTGGTCCTTCTCCCTTCAAATGAGAACCAGCTGAGGGAGAAAGGGCTGGGGCACAGCGTGGACACGTTAAGGAGGCACTCCCTGAATCTGGATTCAGTGAATTTTGAACACAGAATTCCCGGGGCAGAATCAGCCCTGCTGGTGGCACCTCGGCTGTCAGATTATCCCCCGGTTCCTGTGTCCTGGTGGTCATCAGCAGGGAACCCACCACTGCCAGCATTCCCAAGGAGCTGGAGGGACCCTGGGCTCTGCCAGCAGCTGTGCCCTGGAGCACCCTGTGCTCGGGGAGCTTCCCCTGCAGAAGGATCCTGGACCCCCCTCTCCAAGGCTGCCCCGGGCACCGTGCCCAGAACATCGTGTTCAGGTATGAGATTTAACCACACTGTGCTTCCTCTTGAACTTTTGCAGAAGTACTCCAGTCAGGCCAGTCCCAGTGGGCTGTGATGGGCTCCTGGGAAAGCTCCTGAGGGCCAGAACCAGCCAGGGCAGCTGAACTCACTGCCCCACTCAGCTCAGGGACCCCCAAAGCCCCCCCTGCCCTCATGCCAGGGTCAGCACAATGTTCTCCAAAGGCAACTTTGAAATAATTTTTTATTGCAAGAGTGACAAACAGGCTGGTGCTTCCTCCCACCCCAGTCTCTGTGAGTGGTATCCTTGGCACACACCAAGAGCTGTGCCCACCTGCCCCACCAGGGGTACAAATCCTGAGCAGCAGCACAACAGGGGCTCCAGCAGTGAAGGGAGAGCTCGGTTTTTGCTGTTTCCATTGTAGTGGCTTGGGAATGGAAATTCTGCAGCGTCAGAGGTCAGAAGAAGCTTTGGTCCCATCCCAAGGCTCTGCTCCATGGTGTGGCACAGCGGTGCCAAGAGTGCTGGAGAAGGGGACGGGATGAGACTCTTTAAGGTCCCTTCCAAACTCTTCCAGGGCTCTGTGACCCACCAGGCCACAGCCCTGCATCCCTGTCAGCACATGCTGTCCTCTCCCTGCCAGCACCTGGTGACAAGGGACTGTGACATGAGTTTACAGCAATACACGAGCTGTGCACGAGCTCTCCACGCTACAGCCAGAGCCCGGCCCTGGGAGCTTTATTGCAGGGTTTAATTAGGCAGAGCTTCCTCCCAGCGATCACTCACAGGAGAGGGCAGCTCGGCCTTTCAACTCCCTCCTAATTGTGACAGCCAGCTGCCCAGCAAGGGCACAGCCGGGCAGAGTGGACAGGATGCTGTGGTCACTCAGCACAGCCCTGCAGAGTGGACAGGATGCTGTGGTCACTTGGCATAGGCTGGCAGAGTGGACAGGACGCTGGTCACTCAGCACAGCCTGGCAGAGTGGACAGCATGCTGTGGTCACTCAGCACAGGCCGGCAGAATGGACAGGACGCTGTGGTCACTCAGCACAGCCCGGCAGAGTGGACAGGACGCTGTGGTCACTCAGCTCAGCCCTGTAGAGTGGACAGCACGCTGTGGTCACTCAGCACAGCCTGGCAGAGTGGACAGGACGCTGTGGTCACTCAGCACAGGCCGGCAGAGTGGACAGGACACTGTGGTCACTCAGCACAGCCTGGCAGAGTGGACAGGACGCTGTGGTCACTCAGCACAGCCTGGCAGAGTGGACAGGACGCTGTGGTCACTCAGCACAGGCCGGCAGAGTGGACAGGACGCTGTGGTCACTCGGTGGATGCTGTGGTCACTCGGTGTCCGTGTCGCTGTCGGGGCCGGGGGTGTCCAGGGGCTGCACTCGCAGGGAGTCGTAGTTTGGGGGTGGCGTTCCGGGCTCGGGGGGCAGCGCCTGGGCCCCGGGCCCGGCTCCCCCAGCCTCGTGCTGGAAGCCCAGGTTGGTGTGAGCCTCCACCAGCTCCGACACCGTCGGGGGCGCGTCCGGGTACCGCGCCCGCGCCCGCCGCTGCTTCAGCCCTTTGCACCAGCTGATGAGGTTGATGATGGTGATCCACAGCGAGTCGATGATGATCTCCCCAAACTCAATGAGGCACAGCACCGAGCCCCCCATCCAGAAGCCAAACTGGCCTCCCAGGCTGGACAGCAGCCACACGATCTGCGGGAGGAGCGCGGTGAGCTGACAAAGGGGATCCCCTGGGATGTGCCCACCCTGACCCATCACAGTGCCGGGGCTGATGTGGGGGATGATGCCAGGGATGCTCCTGGACCTGCCTGTGGGTCCCCTCCTGCGCTGAGACAGGGATGGAGGAGGACTGGGGGAAGGAGCTGAGGGCTGTGAGCCACCAGGCACAGGTGGCTTCACCCACTGCACTGGTGACAGCCGCTGTGCAAAGCAGCAGCCTGAGGGATGTGGCACTGTCCCCAGGGCCCCCAGCCCTGCCGGCCCCTCCCGTGCCTCACCGTGGTGGCAGCTGACTCCGAGATGGTGCGGTAGTTGTACTCCTGGAAGTAAATGTTCAGCTTGATGACGCCATTCCTGCAGAGAACAAAACCCACCTCGGTCAGGAGCTGCCTGCCCAAGTCCTGCCCCTCCAGCCTGGCATGGTGAGTATGAAGTGACAAATGCTGATATTGGAACTGTTCTCCATGCTGATTGTACCCAAGTGCACGTTTGAGTTTTTGTGACCCAGGCTGCAGCTCTGGAGAGCACAGGACATGCTCCAAGCATTTTGGATCTGCTCTCTGTGTGTCCCAGGGGAACACGCTCAAACCTCATCCTACCTGCGCTGGCCCAGCGCCAGGGCTCGTGTCAGGCTGCTGTTAACAGGCTCAGCAGAAAAGATAAAGTGCTTGTTCCTTTCACTCACCTGTCCAGAGTCACATTTGTTGACATATCCCTTTCGTAAGACAGAATATGGAAAATCCAGTCCTAGGAAAGCAAAATGAGTTCAGAAGGAGCAGAGGCAGCCTGTGCTCCTGAAGAGCCTGTGCCCTTCCCAGGACCAGGGGGATGCTCTGGACCTGAGCAGGGCACTGGGGGCTCCTTCCCTGCCCCTGGGGGCATCCAGGGCTGTGCCAGGTGGGCTCAGCTTGGGCTGACACCAGCCCAGGAGAGAGGAGCTGCTGAGGGGGTCCCTCAGCCCTGGTGCTGCTGCTGGTTGTGTGTGGAAAATAGGGACTTGAGCTTTGGCCACCAGCTCTGACCACAGCGAGTGTCCCTGTGCTGGGAACAGGAACCATCCATGTCTGTCACAAACCAGGCAGTCAGGGTTACCTCAGAGGCTTCTGATGGCCAGTCTGCCATGGAGATGGTCATTTTGTACTGTGTGTCACTGGAGGGAACAGAGAGAGCGTTAGTCTGGAGATTCCCCTCCTCTGGAGTCTCTGGATCTTCACTTCTCACAGGGCAAACCAGCCCTGCAGGGTTTGCTGCCCTTTTAGGGCTGATGGGACAAAAGGATCCCTCGACCTGCACAGCACAGATCAGGCTCAGGTACTCACTTGCACGTTTCTTTACAGGAGTCAATGCAGATCTGACGCTGCTTTATGCTGGATCTTAGTAAGGAATAGCAATATGCTGTTTGGTGAAAACCACATTAAAGTATGTTTAGATAAGGACCCGCTTACTGAGTTACATCAGTTTCATTTATCAAAATAAATATTAGGTATGACCCTTCTGCACAGATTTGCCATCTTCCCTTTCACCTTTCCTTCCCTTGAGAAACTTGGGCAAAACACTCAGAAAATTTAATAACAAATTAAAAATAAACTGTAACTTTCTGAAGACAGTTTTTATAGAGCCAGCTTGCCCAGGGCTGGTGTTTTGGCACAGCCCTGGCCTCTGCCAGCACAGAGCTGTGCCACCCCAGGACACCCTGTGTTCTCCCCAGCCCCCAGCCCAGGCTGGCCCCTCGTCCCCAGCACCAGCCCAGGTGGCCACGTCCCTGGGAGCAGCTGTGCAGGAGCTGCAGGGACCTTGCTCCCACCCCAGGAGCCCCAGCAGCTCTTACCCCAGCCTGGGTAATCCTCGTTATTGCAGTAATTCACCCCTTCAGGCAAAGGGAACATGTAGTGCCCGCAGCCACAGCTCTCCACCATGTGGTTCTGGAAACAGGAGCGCAGGCAAGCCTGGGGAGGGAAGGGGTGCTCAGAGCTGGGCTCAGCCCTTGGCCACTGCTGGCCCAGCTCTGAGCCCCTGGGTCACAGCAGCTGGGGCTGTCCCTGCCCAGCTCTCCCAGCCCTGCTGGGCACTGCAGCTTTTAAAGCCACGGTGGGAAATGCAGGGAGCTCAGCTCCACTCACACAACAAACTGCTCATTTCTCAATTGTTTTAGGGTTCATAGAAGGAATATTCGAGCTTCCAAAAGGGAGTGCAGGTGTTCTCTTCCACCACAGCCATGGCTCTGCTCTCCAGGCTTTAAAAAAGGGCTGGTTTTACACTCTAAGGGCAGGAATTTCCAAATCCTTCAGCACAAAGAGCAGACCTATGGCTGATGTGTGAGTAGGTGCTGCTCTCCTGGAGAGGATCCAGCTGCCATGAGCTCAGTGAGGTGTGGAGTTCATCACCTGAGCCTGCAATGGATTCTGCATGAGGCAGCACAGAGCAATACCAAAGTCTGGGAGAAGATAATTAAATTTAACAGTTATGGGCAGGACAAGCAGAGAATTTCTGTGTGATAGGAAAGGTCCACAGAGTGCAGAGCAGTCAGGGAAGAGCCTGGCTTTGCTGAGGGCTCTGAAGTGGCATTACAGGGGCACAGAACCCCGTCAGCATTTGCACTTCCAGGGAATAATGCAATCCTGCAATCCTCCCAAGTGTTTGCTTAAACCTTATTCAAGCACCTTCAAAAGCTGGCTGAAGTGGTCCAGTTGTTATTGTATTATATAAAGGTAGAAATGTAAAACCATTGGCAGCCCAAAGCCCTTCTGATCTCCAGGTGCATCTGTGAATCACCCCAAATGGTTTGGGTGTTTTCCTTATTATCACATTGCACCCTCAAGAGCTGTTCCTCTCTCCAGTACAGCCTGTTACAAATTAACCTGTGCTTAGTGTTTGCACTCTAATTTTCTACAGATTCAAGGTTTACAGACACTCAACTTTCTCATCCAATTTTCAGAGGGATGAAGAAGCAAAGGGCTGTTTCCTGTAAAACCAGCTGCATTTTCAGGGTGAAAAATTACTTGAGAAAAAAGTAAAGAACACAGGAGTGTTCAGAGGGAGAATCTCTCCTTTGTATTCCTCTCCTGTCAGGGGTAAATATCACTTGTGTACACAAAACACAAGTTCCTGAGAAGTGTCACTCTGATGTTCTCTCAGCAGAAGTTTCCCAGAGCCTCAGTTCCTACAGAACCTTGTGGGGCTTAGATCAGGTATCAGGAAAAACTTTTCATGGAAAGCATTTGAAGAGGCAGCCCAGGGCAGTGGTGAAGTCACCATCCCTGGAAGTGCTCACAAAGCACCACAAAGCAGCACAAAGCACGTGGTGAGGCACTCGAGGACACGGCTTATCAGTGCTGCTGCTGTGTTGATACTTGGATTTGATGATCTGAAAGGTTTTATGATTTTATAATTCCCCAGTACCCTCACGATAGGCAGTGATTTAATTGCTTTGATGATTTTCTGGGCAGTGCTGCTGGATTGAGCAGGGTGTCTCACCTGTATGGAGTAGGAGGTGTTGTACTGGCTGTAGAGGTTTGTGACGGGGACGTCGGAGCCGTTCACGGTGCAGTCGCTGTAGGGATAACCCATCCGCTCCAGCTCGTCCTGCAGAGCAGCCCAGAGCCCAGACTGTGCTTAGCACTCCTCCACAGCTCCCTGTGCCCATTTCCCAGAGGCTCTGTAACTCCTGAGCTCCCCACTGGCTTTGCTAAAACTGCAGGAGTCGGGGCTGGCAGAGCTGGGGAGGCTGAGCCCCTTCCCTGGGGATCCAGGCAGAGGGGGCTGCTCAGGGCTGCTGAACACCCTGACACGGTGTTTGTCCTGTCAGGCAAAGCTGACATGCTGGAAGAGGCAGCCATGACCTGAGCCCAATCTGCTGGCCTCAATAAAGCACTTGGCCAGGACAGTTACATAAAATCCTCCATAAAGCGCTCCAGCCCCTGACAGGTGTGTACCTTGTCTCCTTTGGTTTGAGCCAGTTCAGCCAAGACTTAAAGCAAACTTGGTTTAGGTCCCATCAGATAACATTATTCTCAGACAATCTGCTCCCCAGGAATGCCACACATACCACCAGCACTCCAATGGAGGTTTCTGTCCCGGCCATGGCGTAGATGCCCTGATCCTTGAGGAAGGGGAAGCTCTTCTGTTGATGCAGCATGAGCCTGGCCCCAGCAGCAGAGGACAGGTAGGGAATGTAGTCCTGCTGGCTGATGTCCAGAATCAGCTTCAGCCCTGGGACATAGACAAAACACAACAGGAATTGTACTGGAAGGTGAAGCTTGGGGAAAGAAAGGAGTCTATTTTCTTCTCCCTGTTCCTTGGGAAGAGGCAGGGTCTGGCTGCCATGGCCAGCAGTCAGGTGCTGCCTCAGATATTTCAAATATCCAGAGGTTGCCCTTCTGCTGTAGTCACTTTTTTTCTGTGTGGCACATTTTCCTTTTGGGGCTCATCCCCTTCTGGAAAGCCTCTGCTCCCTGTTGCAGTGCTCCAGTGACAGAGAATCACAATTCTGTCCTGAGTGACAGGAACGGGCTCCAAGAGACAGAACCCACACGTGTGCCCCTGCTGCCCCCTGCTCCAGCACAGAGCACTCCCTTACCAAACTCAGCCCCGGGGTTGGAAGAATTCAGAGCCTCTTCATCCATGCCCCAGTTAAAGATGTAGCAGTTGCCATGGTCGGGGTGGTAGATTTGGGTGAAATTCCTGGAAGAATCATACACACAGAACTGTGACTCTCAGAAGGACTAAAAGCAGATGGAGGGCCCAGCCCAGCAGCTGTGCTGGGGTTCACCTCCCCTTGCCTCATCTGCTGTGCAGGGACTCCAGCTGCTGGCACTTCAATCCGCCTGATTTTGGAAAAAGCAAGGCAAGGTACAGGTGTCTGCTGGCCCTGGGGACAGTGCTCAGGGGGATGGACAGGAACATTTGTGACACAGGGGACAGAACAGCTGCTCGGTCTGAGCTGTGCTTACAGGCTCGGGCTGGCATTGCAGCTCGTGCTTTGATGCCAGTTCTTGGTCACCCTGGCTGCAGAAGGGACGGGGCTCCCACAGCCTGGGGTGCTGCTGTGCTCCCCTTCTCAGCACTGGAGATGGGAACTTGGGGTCCACAGGAAGCAAAGTTGGCTCAAATGCATTTCTCAGAGCCTTGTGCAAAGGGAGAGGGGCTGTTCTGGTGCTGCTGCTCAGCACCTGGCTATCACTGGATACCCTGGGTTCTTCCAGTCTTGATATGTCATGAGCAAAGCAGCCCATCCAGAACTCTAACTCAGCCAGCACTTTTCCAAAAGGACACATTTCAGCCAGGATCACATCCAGAAAACCTCTGGGAAGTGTTGTTAGAGCTGAGAATCAGCAGCAATCTCATTGGCAGCTTAAAAAGAGAAAAGAACCCGTGTGCTGTTCATTCCTGCAGGGACAAAAAGGAGCAGGGAGCTCGTGTGCACCTACTTGTAGTTGCAGGGTTCAGCCCCGTAGAGACAGGCCAGGATCATGTCCTCTGCCTGGTAGCCCATCCTGATCCTGTCGTGCAGAGGCACCTTGGAGAGGATGGAGGTGGCCTGCAGGAGGTACCACTCGGTCACCGCCTGCGCCGCGCTGCTGAAGTTCCTGTACGTGCAGTTGTCAGAGCCCGGGCTGCTGCACTGGGGACACAGAGCAGGCAGGTCTGAGCCTGGGGGGATGGCAGGGGCCATGGGGACCCCCTCCCCATGAGCTGCCTGCAGCTCCCAGGAGCTGAGAGGTTCAGCCTGAGAGCCACAAGCCGGCTGTGACACTGAGCTGGCTGTGACACTGAGCTGGCTGTCACCCTGAGCTGGCTGTCACCCTGAGCTGGCTGTGACACTGAGCTGGCTGTCACCCTGAGCCGGCTGTCACCCTGAGCCGGCTGTGACACTGAGCTGGCTGTCACCCTGAGCCGGCTGTCACAGTGCAGGGTCCTTCCCCAGGGACATTTCCCAGCTGGGCAGGTTATACATCATCCCCAGGGTGACCTCACCAAGTTAACAGAAAATGTCACATTTGGGCCAATCCTTTAGGGCTGGAGTTTCCCCAGCTTCCGAGGCGTGCCCAGGCAGGGTCCTTGGAGGCTCCATGGCAGCAGGGCTGGGGGGCTGCGAGAGCACCCTGTGCTCTGCACTGTGAACTGCAGCAGAAAGGGACAGGGCCCAGCCACAGCCTCTCCCTGGCGTTTTGGGGGCCTGACCCAAGGAAGGGGTGCAGGTGTCTGGGAGCCTGCAGGGAACACCCCTGGCTCTGTCCTGGGCTCAGCCTGCAGCAGGGGCTGGGCACAGGCAGCCCCCAGACCTGGCACAGGCAGAGCACAGCCCCAAGGCAGAGTGGTGGGGAGGAAACGCACACATCTCCCTGCTGCACCCTTCCCAAGGCACCCACCCCTCATCTCTGTGGGACCCCTCTCACCAGCTTCACTGCCAGCTTGTACTTCTTCTCTTCTGTTGTGCTGTTGGCTGGGGTAGGTGGAGCAGTGGTGAGGTTCCCTGCATCAGGGGTGGGTAGAGCAGTGGTGAGGTTCTCTGCATCAGGGGTGGGTAGAGCAGTGGAGAGGTTCTCTCCATCACGGGTAGAAGGAGCAGTGGTGAGGTTCTCTGCATCAGGGGTAGGTAGAGCAGTGGTGAGGTTCCCCATGGTTTCATTGCCCATGGCAGTCTGGTTGGTCTCAAAGATGTCCAGGATGATGGGATTGTCTTTGTCGTGCTCGTCGATGAGGACCAGGGGCATCTGGTTCCAGAGCTCCAGGTCGAGCGGTGGGTACACGTCGTCACTGCTGTTCCCTGGCTGCAGGATCCTCTCCAGTGCTGCCTCAATGAGCCTGTCCAGCTCCTTCAGCAGGGGCTTCACCTCCGAGTACCTGGGGACAGGCAGCTGTGAGCAGGCAGGTCATGGTGCTGGGGACATGTGGCAGCTCACCCCAAGGCCTGGAACCTTCCTGGGAGCTCAGAGTGCTGCCCTGGATTTACCAGCAGGAGCATCCATGCAGAGCACGGCCAGCTCAGGCACTGGTGTCCCAGCAGCTGCAGCTGGCAGGAGGGCAGTGGGAGGATAAACACAGCCAGAGTGAACACAGCAGTGCTGGGCCACATTGGTTCTAGTTCAGTAATTCACTACAGTTTACACAAAACATCTCTAGCAAGTGGAGGAAAAACCACCCCTAAAGCAATTCTTGTGTTGGCTGAGAGCGTCTTGCCTCGGGCTACACTACTGCATGGATTTAAAACAACTATAAATTTAAAGCAAATCTAATGAAAATCAGTGACCCCTTTGAAATCACAATTCAGTTCTGTCTCGGTGGCTCCTGGCAAACAGGACTGTGGAAGCAGCTCTTAGTGACTGGAGTATGAGCAATGCAAGAGTGCTCACAGTGAGGAAGGGGAGGGAAAGAAACGGTGGGGAACGATGCAAAGACTGATTCTGGCTGGGAAAGGTGACCTGAGTTTGGTCCTTTTATGAGCTGAGCAAAGTTTGCAGGGAGGTAAAAATCTTCATTAGATTGACTGATATGGTGTAAACACTTTGTTAGGAAGCAAGTTCCACATGAGGGTGTGAGACCCTGGCACAGGTGCCCAGAGCAGCTGGGGCTGCCCCTGGATCCCTGGCCAGGCTGGACATTGGAGCAGCCTGGGACAGTGGGAGGTGTCCCTGCCATGGCAGGGTGTGAAATGAGATGAACCTGAAGGTCCCTTCTCAACCCAAGCTGTTCTGGGATTCTATGAAGCCCAGAAGAACTTGCAGGCAGATGAGCCCTCCTGTGGCCCTGAGCCATTCATCTTTGTGCTGTTTATTTGTTTTTAGGGCCACTTGGTGAGTCCATTGATGTTCCTAATGTGATGCCTGAGACAGGAACAGGCCCTCAGTACCTCACACTGGCAATGTTTCTGAGGGGTTAGGGCACACATGGGCAAACTGGGAGACGAAAAACTTACTTGAAAGGGTTGGCATTGCAGACAGTGACTGCGGGGAACTTCATGGTCTTAAAGCCAATGGAGAGAGACGAGGTGACGTTGTAGGAGAGGTAGGTGTTGATGAGGATCCCCCACTGCCAGAACACCAGGGATGCGAAGAGCAGCGTTAGGAAGAACCAGATTAATTTCTTCTTTGGCCCCTCCTTGATGATGCGCTTGGGGCCGTGGGTGTTGGTGTTGTCGCAGTACCAGACCAGCAGCTCCTTGTAGGTGTAGCCAGGGCCCTTCTGCAGGCGGTGCAGTGCCCGCACCAGGTACTTCTTCAGGTTCATGCTGCTGCCTGCAGGCAGGAGAAAAGACATCAAAGCAGCTCTGAGGGGGAGCAGGGGCTGTGCCACACCAGGTGCTGCCAGCACTGTGCCGTGGGACAGTGGCTGCCCAGGGAACCCAGGGACAAACCCAGCACAGATGTGCCAGGGCCATGCCATGTGTCACCCAGCCTCCTGGGCTGGGAGAGCTCTGGGATTGGCAGTGCCAGAGTGGTGAGTGCTTTTCTCACATTTTGGCCCTTGCCGAGTGAGCGGGACCTGCAGGATGTGGCCATGCCTGGTGCTGCAGTGTGGCAGTGCCTGCCCAGGCGCTGCTCAGCCAGAGGGAATGCTGTGTGCACACTGAGAGACAGAGCTGCAGTGCTGTCCCAGCCCCAGCCAACACTAGATGGACCAAGCAGTACACGCAGCAGCTGCCTTGGGCAGAGCTCAGGCACACACAGCTCAGGGTTCAACCTCGCCTGGAGCCTCAGAGCATTTTTCTTAAAAGGAAGAAGTATCAGAGTGCATCCAGCTTTCAGAGGCACAGGAGAAGAGGAGCTGAGGCAGCAGCACCTTTCCTAGGACCAGGAATGCTGCCTGCTGGAGGAGGGACACCAGATTGGTTTCTTCCACCAAATTCCTTTGTCTGACAGATATTATCAGTACGGCCCCCCCAGTCCCCCGCTCTGGTGAGGGATGCTGCATACTTGGCATTCATTTTGTGAGTAAATAGAACATTTTGTGCTGCTATTTTAAGGTTAGAATCTGTGTTACCAAATCTTAACATCCTGAGGCAGGATTTCAAAAAGAACCTGGGGCAGCCACTCAGAATATTTGTCAGATCTAAGCTGCAGGAGAGCACAGTTAAAGATTAATGCTGGGAACAGGCCCCATCCTGGGAGGAAGAGTGCTGGAATAAGGCAGCAATAGTTCACTAAGGAGCAGCACTCTGCAGGGCAGGAATGAGAGACACAGCACTGCTGCACTGAGCAGAGAAGGCAGCAGAGGTGTGCACGGGCCCTGGGGACTGAAAGGAGGTGGGTTCTTCATACTTCTCAAAACTAAAAAACACTGATTCCTTGACGTGCTGGACAGTTTGCCAACAGTATAAACCCAACAGATTGTGAAGTCTCTCTCCATGACACAAAGACAGAAGATGTTTTCACTGCATGCCTGTTACCTGTGATGTTAGATGTAGTTGATCCTCTGTGGGAGAGAACTTGGGAAAGAACAAAGCCCAGCTGCTTCCTCTAAGATCCGAGGGCAGGCTCTACTCCTATGGAGAAAGATTTTGTTCTGCAAGGAACTCGAGTCCTGGCACTTGCAGCCCCTGGACTCCCACATCACCATCCCATCCTCAGGACCCTGTCCCACTGAGGTTCCTCCCGCATCACCTGGGGTGCTTTGCTCACAGAGGCAGCAGCAGAGCCTGGCTGGGTTTCGAGAGACGCAAGGAAAGGCAGCAATGACCTCGGCCTCTGCTGAACTGCCCACGGCTGTGGGGGGACAGGAGCCCGAGGCCACCCTGCCCCAGCCCTGCAGGGTGAGCTCAGCCCCTGGCAAGGTCAGCCTTGGCTTTACAGAACCGAATCCTCAGAGCTCATGTAGATCTGGGGAGCCCAGCGAGGCAGATGAGGAAATATTTTCTGTCTTTTAAGAAATCCAATAAAAGATTTAGATTAGATTGCAACTCCAAACCCTGGATCCTGCCTGGCTGGTGCTGGCCAGCTCTGTGCCCTCAGCTGTCCCTGCTGCCACCAACCACTGGCTCCTGCCACAGGGAGACCCCACTTGTGTGCTGGTCCCTGTGGGTCACTCATCAACCTGACAGTGCTGGGAGAAATCATTCCTCTTCATATGGGATAAAAGAAATGGCATGAAGCAAAAGCTGCGTTTGAATACACCTGGATGACTTTTCTGCAATGTATATTCTCATTTTAACCATTTTCTTCTCACCTGTATTTCCAGAGTGTTTCTGGAGAGGTTTCTGCTTCGCTGGCAGCTGGGAGCTGCCCAAGCCCTGTCACAGGGACTTGGCACAGTGCTCAGAGCTCGGGTTGGAGTTGCTTAGGGCAGGGCTGGTGCCAGGGATGGTGCCAGCCTGGAGTGGGTCCTGCTCTGCCCCATCAGGGCTGCACCTGAGCACAGAGGTGACAAACGAGGGATGTAAAGATCTGCTCTCCATCCGTGCACAGACAAACCTCCCACAGCCCCGCAAGGGAGGGAGCAGAGCAGCGCTGGGGCAGGGCTGAGCAGGGCTGGGGGCACAGGAGGTGCCACCCCCTCGAGGGACACACAGCCCCAAACCCTTTGCTGGGAGCCAGCACTGCTTTACATCCGTGCCCTGCTCTGGTCACAGCAGGGACAGCTGACCTGTCTGGGGCTGGCCCAGGGACATGAGACCCTGGAGCACAGGGTGGGTGCTCAGGGTCACAGGGTGGGTGCTCAAGGTCACAGGGTGCCATGGCCCCTGTCCTGGCACCATGTGCATCCCTGTGATGACCAAAGCCACCCTGAGAGAAACCTGCTCCTGCTGCCATTGGGGTTTCTCTGTGCTGTGGACGTGTCCTCCCTGTCTCCAGCACCGAGTCCAGCCCTGCCTCATCCCAGCATCATCCTGGGTGAAACTCCTCCACCTCACAGTGACATCAGACTCCCACATTACGAAATGATTGTGTTGACTCTGTTGAATCTCCTCTGGGGTTTTCCTAGGGCAATTGCCACTTGAAGGAAATAAAGTCATGAGCAAAACTTGGCCCACTCCTGGAAGCTCCAGGGTTGGACATGGGCTGCAAAACCACCCCGACACTACCGGCCCGATGCCACTGTGATTGCTCAGCACTTTCTCTCCTGGGAAACCAGTCACTCCTCTTTGATCACCAGCTGCTCATCTGCCATCTCCCCTGAGCCCTGAGGGAAAAGCTCAGTTTTCCTAAAGGAGCCATCGATACTTTCTAGTGCTATCTTTGCAAATTAGAGGAATTTCTTTTATTACCTCCCAAATTTACAGGTCGGCAGTTTAAAAAGTGGAGCAGCGAGGGAGCAATGAAAACCTGTCTCAAGGTGGGACCAGAGCTCCCAGCAGATGCTCTGTGCTGCTGGAGAGCAGGGACAGTGGCGAGAGCAGGGACAGTGGCCAGGGCAGGGACAGTGGCCAGGGCAGGGACAGTGGCCAGGGCAGGGACAGTGGCCAGGGCACAGAGTGGGCAGTGGCCAGGGCACACAGGGGCCAGAGCAGGGACAGTGGCCAGGGCACACACACAGTGGCCAGGGCACACAGGAGCCAGAGCAGGGACAGTGGCCAGGGCAGGGCACACAGTGGCCAGGGCACACACACAGTGGCCAGGGCAGGGCACACAGTGGCCAGGGCACACAGGGGTGCTCCAACCCCCACGGCTCCAGCCCACACAGGCGCCTCCGGGTCTCCAGCCCAACGGGCAGGTGAGCAACACTCCAGGAGTATTTACACTCTGGGAGCTGAGATAGCGCTCACCTGACTGTGCTGGGTGTTAGGCTCTGCTCCCACTTCCCTGCCCAGCCCTGAGGTCCCCTCTGCTCTGAGCCAGGCTGGCAGAGCTGGGGTGCTCGCCTGGAGAGGAGAAGGCTCCAGGGAAACCTCAGAGCCCCTTCCAGGGCCTGAAGGAAGAGCAGGAGGGGGACTGGGGACAAGAGCCAAGACTGATGGGACAAGAGGAATGGCTTCCACTGCCAAAGGGCAGGGCTGGATGTGATATTGGGAAGAAATCCTTCCCTGGGAGGGTGGGCAGGCCCTGGCACAGGGTGCCCAGAGCAGCTGGCTGCCCCTGGATCCCTGGCAGTGTCCAGGGCCAGGTTGGACACTGGGGCTTGGAGCAGCCTGGGACAGTGGGAGGTGTCCCTGCCATGGCTGGGGTGAAATGAGATGAATTTGAAGGTCCCTTCCAAGCCAAAGCAATCCATGATCCCGAGGTGGCCCTGATGTCCCTCTCTCGTGGGACAATCTCAAGCTGTGCTCCTCATGTGCCAGTAGGGTCACATTGGTGAGCTCACTTTGCTCCTTGGGAAGGGATAATGGCAATCCTGGGCAGTGAGAGGAGCAAACCCCTGCAGCAGCAGTCCCTGCCCTGGGATGCTGCGAGCACACTGTGCCTCACTGGGGACACCACCCTGGGCAGATGGCACACTTCCAAAACCAAGCCAAACACTGCCCTACTCCAGGAAGATGTGCCTTGCTCTTTTATCAGGGAGATTAAAGAAAACCCCTGTGTAAATAAAGGTTAAATCCGAATTACTACCCCTGGCGGCACAGCAGGTACATCCCAAACACCTGCCCAGCACGAGAAGCTGCCCCGCTGCTGCAGAGGCTGCCAGAGACGGGGAGAGCTCAGGGGAGCTCAGGGGTGCTCAGGGGTGCTCAGGCGAGCTCAGGGGTGCTCAGGTGAGCTCGGGGGTGCTCAGGTGTGCTCAGGGGTGCTCAGGGGTGCTCAGGCGAGCTCAGGTGAGCTCAGGTGAGCTCAGGTATGCTCAGGGGTGCTCAGGTGAGCTCAGGTGAGCTCGGGGGTGCTCAGGTGAGCTCCAGTGTCACCCGCACCGTATCCAGCCCCGTCCTGCCGGTCCCTTCGGGGATGCCCGAGAGATGCCCGAGCGCTGCCCCGCCTCGGGGCCGCAGGGACCGGCCAGCCCCGAGCCCCACAGCCCTCCCGGCCCCGCTGCCCCCGTACCTGCGGCTCCGGCAGCGCTCCCCGCTGACACCGGCACCGGCACCGGCCCCGCCGCTCCCGGGCCCGCCCCGGCCCGCCCCGGCCCGGCTGAGCCCGCCCCCGCTCCCTGCCCTCGCTCCTGCCTTGGAACAGCTTTGGGAGTGCTCCTGACACGTCCCGAGGAATGGCACCTGGCTCTGCTATCCCTGCTCCTGTCCTGGCAACAGCGCCTGACACAGCCCGGGACAGCGGCACAAAAATCACAGAATCACAAAGTCACTGAATCGCAGAATCACAGAATCAGAGAATCACYAAATCACAGAATCACTGAATCGCAGAATCACAGAATCACTGAATCGCAGAATCACAGAATCAGAGAATCACCAAATCACAGAATCACTGAATCACTGAGTCACAGAACCACTGAATCCCTGAATCGCCAAATCACAGAATCACTGAATCACAGAAYCACWGAATCAGAGAATCACCAAATCACAGAATCACTGAATTGCAGAATCACAGAATCAGAGAATCACCAAATCACAGAAKCACWGAATCCCTGAATCACAGAATCACTGAATCACAGAACCACTGAATCCTGAATCACAGAATCACTGAACCACAGAATCACAGAATCATTTGGTTTGGAAGGAACCTTAGGAACACAGAATCCTGGCATGGTTTGGGTTGGAAGGACCTTAAAGCTCACCCAGTTCCAAGCCCCTGCATGCCCAGGGACACCTTCCACTGTCCCAGATGCTCCAATGTCCAGCCTGGCCTTGGACACTGCCGGGGGTCCAGGGGCAGCCACAGCTGCTCTGGGCAGCCTGTTCTCTGGGAAAGATATTTATATTCAAATAGAAGGGGCAGAGCTTTGCCTCAGTGGCACCAATGGACTGATCTGGAACTTGATGATCTCTTTCCAGGGGAAATGAGCACTGTTTCCATAGAATCACAGAATGAACTGAACGTGGAAGCAGCTCTTCTGTTTGCTTGGGGGCTGGTAGGCGGCAGCTCAGAGGGGCTGGGCCCTCCCAGCCCAGCTGTTGGGATTTTCACAGTGATTAGCATGTGCTTTGTGATTTCATGACTTAATCTCAATATTATGTGTCTTGCACACTGACTCCTGTTGATCCCATAATTAACCCCTGAGTGGGGCTGGAGGGATTGCCCCCCCATTTTCTGTGTTCTCCTAGCCCAGGGCCAGCCCAGTGTGTGCCATGGGCTGGGATCCCCCAGCCCAGCACCGTTGTATAAACACATTTGGAGGTAAAATCTGGAGCATCTCGAGCGATGTGGGAGACGTCAGCTGCTCACAAGAGAACAGTGAATATGTACAAACCTCCTTGGAACCATAAATCACTGCTGAGGGCAGAGCATTGTACACAGGAGTGATTGCCTCTTGCTAGGAGAGGTAATGACAGATTCTTGTTCAATCAGGACTTGGTCAGACTTTCCCAAATGTCCCTGTGTTCTGCTATTTGGAAACAAAAGGGATTTTTATTTTTAACTGGCACAAGTGTACCTCATGTCATGATGTCAGGAGTGCAATGCAGGGCTGTGTTTGAGAAGTGTCTCCGAGGGAAGCTGGAATGAGCAGGTTTGATGGACCAGGGCCTGCCGGGTTCCTCTGTCCTGTCCCAGTAATTGCCCTCCTATGGCACTGCTTTCCAGAGAACAATGTCTGTTACCAGCCCTGGCAGCTCCAGCACTGGAAATAGAGCGGGTGGCATTTGTTCCAGGGTTTGGAACATGAGCCAGCAAAGCCAAATGACCTTGAGCTGGCTTGACTTTCCATCATCTCTCAATTGTTTATGAGAAAGTTTATTCATAAGCAAAAACCTCCTGCTGAAAATACAGCTGAAACGCCACAGGAAGCTGCCCTGCATCCCAGGCATTGTGTTCCCAGTGGTGTGCTGTGCTGGCATGATGCACTGCTGACAGCAGCTAAACACAGCTGGGACACCAGATCCATGGGGAAAACCAGCCCTGAAAGTCACTCCATCTGCCCATCCACCATGTTTCAAAAATATCAACTGCTCCTCAATTCGTCTGATGGAAGGAGAATGTTTGGATGGTGGCTGCAGTGGGTACACAGGCAGCTGGAATTTTGCTGGATGCTGTTAGCTCTGGGTGTACAGAAGAAGAGCAGAAGCGCTTGTTCCTATCAGCTCCCACCAGTCCCCATGGGTCCCTGTCACCATCACCCACCCAGTGCTGGTGCAGGCACAGAGAGGCTGCTCCTGCTCCTGCTTCTGCTGCCATTCCTGTCCCTGTCCCTGTCCCTGTCCCTGTCCCTGTCCCTGTCCTTGTCCCTGTCCCTGTCCCCATCCCTGTCCTGGGAGCCGCAGTGGCTCAGGCTCACCCAGTGCTGTAATTGTAATTGGGTTTATCGTGTTCCCTTCCAGAGACACGCTGTCACTAAATGGGATCGAATCATTTTGTTATGAGCAGTAAAATCCCAGTGAAGTGACAGTGAGCATCTCCCAACCACCCTGTGCCGGGAGCCGCTGTGTAAAACCTGTAAACTGGTCTGTGTTTGCGTTACAAAGATCAGGCAGTAAAACCCAGACTGGTTTTGTTTTACAAGCTCAGAAGAGGGGAGGGAAGGGGCCCCGCCGGCTCCTGCTGGCCTGGCACAGCTGGCCAGTGGCCAGTGGCCACATGAGGGGTCACTGCGTGCCAGGGTCGGGCGCTGGGCAGTGGCACCACTGCTGTGTGGCTGTGCCAGCCAAGCTGTGGCTGCAGGAAGGAAGGGATGGGCAAACTCCACTGGGGCTCAGCTTGCTCAGCCCCAGCGTGGTGACACTGGGCACTGGGTCCTGGTTCACCTGTAGATGACACTGGGCAGGTTCTCAGTGCAGCGCTGTGATGATTTGTCATTGGTGGGGTTTCCCCTGACCAGCTCTGTAACTAATTGTGACACAGAATTAGTTGCACTCAATTGCCTTTTCCGCTGTCGAAGTTTACTGAAAAAAACATCCTTGTGCTGTGACTCCAGCATCCTGGGATGTGGCAGCTCAGGTGGAGCCCAGTCCTCTGGGTGCCCTCAGGATGCCCTGGTACAGGCCAGGGAGTGCCAGCGTGGCTCCAGCAGCGTGCAGCAATGCAAAGGTGCCCTGGGCTGGTGCTTTATGGTCCCCTCCCATGTCCTGGGGCAAACGTGAACTATTTTGTGACTGATGACATTTTATAACGACCAGAGCTGATTTATAACATGGCCAGGAGTGATTACCCCTGTGTAGCCAGGGGAACAGCTTGTACTGTTCAGGATTCATTATGTAAACTTGGGTGAGAAGGTCTTAAAACCCAAAGGACAGTGCTGGGGTGAGAGGCGTTGTGACAACAGGGTGATTCACCCGGCCCCAGCCAGCTCCCACCTCCGCTGTGCTCTGGGTGAGCACATCCCACAGGCCTGCGGTCTGCTCTGCTGCAGGTCAACAAATACAGGCAACAGGTTTTTAACTCCTAGAAACACATTTGGGCACAGCACAGGAGGGGAAGGGAGAGATGTGACCCCGTGTCCCACGGCTGGTGCTGGATGGGCCCGGCTGGCTCAGTTGCTCAGGGTTTTGTGCATTGGGTTTTTGTCACTCAGCCCCAGGGTCCCGTCCTGTGCTTCACCTCTCACTGCTGTGGGAACCCTGCCGATGGCCAGGCTGCCAGGGTCACAGTGCCAGCATGGCCCTGGGGCTGGCAGGGCTGGCACCCCCACATTCCCTGCACTGAGCGGGGCTCAGACCCTGACAGGGCCCAGCTCCCACCCTGCTCCTTCTGGAGGGGAAACTGAGGCAGACCCGTAAGACTGGGAGAGACAAGGCAGTGCAAGAGTGTCACAGGAAAGTGCTGAGGCTTGGGTGAAGATTCCAGAGGACAGAGAGGCAGAACAGTCTGTCCACAGCCCTGGGGCCAGGTGTGTTTCCCTGTTTGCACCTCAGGCATGGCTGCAGGTCAGCATCCCGAGCCCACAGCTGCCCTGTGGGTGCAGGGACAAGGACAGGGGGACTGGAGAGCCCCTGTGCTCCAGCAGCACGGCCCCAGTGCCCTCACCACCCCAGGGCCAGGTCACCCTGAGTGTACCCTGCTCTGGGGAGGGGTGACCAGTGACTGCCATGGGGACGAGCCCGGCCGCAGTGTCACAGCAGGGCTCAGCCCAGCTGCCATGGATGCTTGGATGGCAATGCTGGCCCAGGGGTTTCTGCTCCCCCTGCTCACCTTGGGCACTGCTGTCACTCAGTCTGAGCCGTGCCCAGGTGTGCCAGGGGGTGTGGGCAGTGCTGAGGGCACGTCCTGGCCCGTCCTGCTCCTGGGGAGCTGCTGGCAGCAGGATTAGTGCAGGGCCCTGTCCTGGCCTGTCACTGTGGAGGGACCTGCTGCTCCTCTGGGTCAAACCCTGACTCACTGACACTGCCTGGAACCGCTCCAGTGCTGCCAGGCTCCCCTGCCATGGCCTGGCCTGGCTGGGGATGCTCCAAATCCTTCCAAAGGAGCACAGGCAGGGCTGCTGGGGATGGCTCAGGCCAGGCTGTCCCTTCAGGGCTGCCCAGTTCTGCTGCTGGCTCACCCTGCCCTGGGGGTGAAGGGGCAAAACTGAGCCATCCACCCTGCCTGGCTGTGTTTGGCTCCCCAGAGCTGGGCTTGAGCACAAGAGCTTGGATGGATTTTCCATTTCCATAGGCATGTGCTGGAGATGCCTTTCCCCAGCCCAGCCCCATTTACATTAATGAGGCATTAACTCCCAAACCTGTTTGTGGACCACTGCATGTCACACAGATGTCGCCTCTCTGGAAGGGGCCTGGGCAGTTTTTAACCCTGTCGGTGCTGCCTGGCTGCACCTGCGGGGAGCAGCTTTGGGCAGCTGCCCCTTCCTTCCACTCTGGTGAGGCTGGGATGCCCCTCCAGACTGGCACCCCCACATGGCACATTCCTGCCATCCAGAACTTCTCTGTGCAGCTGGGTTTTCCTCCTCACTCCTCCATCACCTCTGGCTGTCTCCCCTGTGGCAGTGGCTGCTGCAGGAGCTGTGGAGGAGCAGAGCAGAGCGAGGTTCTCCTGCTGTGCCTCCTCTCCTGGAAGGGCTGGTCCTGGTGTGCCAGGGCCGGTCCTGGTGTGCCCACAGCCTTTCCCCTGAGTCAGCAGCACCTGCTGCTGCAGGTTGGTTTCAACACCTCTCCCCAGCCTGTCCCCTGCCAAGGCAGTGCCTGCCATGCTGCCTGCACCTTGGCTGTGTTTTGGGGTGCTGCAGCTGCTCCTCACAGCCCTGTGGTGCCACAGAGCCGTGGGTCTGTGGCTCTGGGTCATTGCCATCCCTGCCCTGCAGCTGGGCTCTGTGGCTGTATCCCAGGGATGGGAGGCAGGCAGGGGCTGTTGTGAGTGAGGGGTGCCTGCTCTGGAGCCCTGTCCCCATCAGGAGATGGGGTGGGTTCCCAGCCAGCCCTGGAGCCAGCACAGTGGAACAGGGGATGTGCTGAACCCTGGATTTTACAGCCTGTTGTTCCCATAAACCCCGGGCTGAGTGTCTCAGACACTTTGGGTTTATGATGTTTGGCGTGTGCCAGTCCTGTTCTCAGACTGTCCCCGGTGGTTTTCTGTGTTTGAGGTGACTCAGGTGACTCAGCACAGTTCAGTGTTTAACTCGTGATGAAGCAAAGCATTTCTGGAGCTCCATGGCCCTCTGCCTTCTGAGGATTATTCATACATGGGGAGAAGGTGTTGCACCTGCCCCAAAAGTAACTGCAAACAACACCTGCTGAGCACCTGTGCTTTTCCAAAGAGTTTAAAGCAAGTGTTCTCCCAAAAAAGCACCTGTCAGGACACATAGACTGGGTTTTCAGTGGGAGAGCCCTGACAGTTCTGCTGCTGGATCACTACAGGATAGCAGCCTTGTTCTCTGTCAGAGGATATTCCCCTTATTGGAACTGCAGCCCTTGGCATAGAGTCTGACCAGTCCCTACACCTGCTTTTGTGCAACCACTCTGTTTATTTTCCAAGGTTTTGTTTTGCTCTGGGGAGGCTTTAGAAACACAAAACCCCTGACCCATCCCAATCAGTGCCTTCCCTGGCCCCAGAGCCAGGTGTGGGGGTTCCCTCCTGTCGAGGGGTGATTTCATGATCAGCACTCACTGATTTAATCCAGCTCTGAGGGCTGGAGGTTGGTGGGGGTGCTTGAGCAGCCTGAAGGGAAGAAGAAATGCAGGAGTGGCTCAGCAGTGGGGAAGGACCAGCACCAAGCTGAGCTTGGGCAGTTTCTCCTTAGTACTGCCTGCAGCAGATGTGAGTGAGGCCTGCGGAGAGCTGTGGTCCCTGAGGCACTGCTGCACGCACAGGTACAGCTCTGGAATGGGACAACTGTGGCATGGCCCCTTCGTGGTGTTTGTGTGCTTTCCCTGGGAGGTGAGCCCCCCTGTTCCCTGCAGGCTGTGCTCTGCAGGTCCTCAGCCAGGTTAACGGGGCCAGAGCAGCTCCTGTGCCACCCCAGCAGGCTGGCAGGGCAGGGGTTTGTGGTGAGCTGTTCCTTACTCTGGGCTTGGCTGTGGCTCCTGTCCCTGCTCTAGTGGGGACAGCTCATGCCTGTAACCCCAAGGGGAGTGGGGCTGCTCTGGGTCTGTTCTGTCACTGCTGCCCATGGGACAAGATTGATGAGATGGGTGCTGGCATTTGGTGCTGGTAGAGAGGATGGGGATGAGTGCTGGACCAGGGGCTAAGGCAGATCTGCTTCTCACTTTTCCTGTGGCCTCCAAGGGACTGCCCAGGTGTGGAGCTATCTGGAGACACCTGAAGTTCCAGTGGTTTTGGTCCCTTGCTGGTTTACATTGCTTTGTGAAAGGCATTTTCACTGTTTTTGCTTGCACCCCATGTTCCTCCTGCCTGCTCCTGAGCTGGGTCCCACAGAACCCCCCTGCTCCATCTCTGCTGGGAGGCTTGGCCTTGCTGAGAACCTACAGCCCCTGGGCATGCAGAGACAAATCCCCTCTGCTCCCTGGATGCCTGCAGGGAACTAACTCCTATAGTGGTGATTTAAAAACAAAAGCAAAAAGGCAAAGAGCAAAGCTGTTACTCAAAAATATATCTTTATTTTTCAGTTTATCATCTATTTAAATAATTCAGTTAAAATAGGTTTTATTGCACATTAAAGAACCTTTCTGGATTCTCACTGTCCTCTGTAAAATAAGCTCCTAGAGAAAGGAAAGGAGACTCTTCCCTCAGACATCCCTCACACACTCTGCATCACTCTGGCTCTACAAACCCCACCAGCCAGGGTGGAGTGGGCTCTGCTCACATCTCCACAGGGTGCTGAAGGCAGCAGAGCTCTGGCAGGAGGGAGCTGGTGCAGGCTGGGGAGGGCAGGGCAGGGCATGGCCAGGTGCCCCAGGAGCTCTCGTGGCTGTGTGGGCACAGGCAGCAGCCCCTGGCCCAGGGGAGCAGCTCAGGAGGTAAAAGGTGGCTGCTGACACTGCTTTGTGGATGAGGTACAGGTGGAGCGAGGCATCCTCCAGGCACTGCCAGCTCCAGGGCAGGCAGCTGGGGACGGGAGGCTGCAGGAGGAAGTCCTTGCCTGGGGTTGAGCAGGAAAGGAGCAGCCAGCTAGCTCCCTGTGAGGCTTCTGGGAAGTCGTTTAATGAGCTCCTTGGAAGTTATGTTTAAGGGCTGCCTGAGTGATGTGGAATGGAACAAGCTTGCAGAGGATACACTTCATTACTGTGCTCCAAATTGGATTTCATGCCCTTTCAGATGATTCTTTGGGGATGACTCGGGCTTTCCTACCCAGCTGTGTAGTAACTTGCTCTACAAGCACATTTCTGGTTGTCCTGGCTTTTCATCTTACAAGAAAGAGCTCCTCAGGCCACCACTGGAATGAGGTTTCTAATGAAAATTCAAGGGAGAGCTTTCCTTTAATGCTCTTTTGTGCTTTACCCAAGCCCCTGTCATGCCCTTCCTTCAAATGCCATCCTGGATTCCTGACAGCCCAGGGTTTTTCCCACAAGTCCAGCCACACAGCAGAGAGCAATTAGTGTTAATGCTCAATGTGGCATCAATCTGCTGCTGTGGAGCAATTCCTGCCCACATGCAATGGGGTGTGTGCAGCTGGTGGCTAATGCGTGCCTTTGCCTGGTGAGACATCCCAGCTTAGTACCACATCCTGCTCCAGCCATCTCCTGCCATCATTAACTCCACAACTGATGGTGCTTGAAGCTCTGACTGTCTCAGAGCTCTTGGCTTCTGTGTCTGAGCTCTGCTCAGGGCAGCTCTGACTGCCGGCTCAATCCCTGAGTGAGGGTGGGACCTGACAGCCCTTCAGTGCTCGTCTGGGTCCGTGCCTCTCACCCCAGACATGTGGCTCCAGCTCCCACCTCTGTGGGCAGGGGATGGGTGGGCAGTGTCAGTGCCGGCCCAGCTCCAGCGTGTCCGGCAGCTGCTCGGTGAAGGCGGTCTCCAGGCGCAGGGTGCTGTAATTGGGGGGGGGAGTCCTGGGCAGGGGGCTGTCGTGGGGCAGGGGCAGGCGCAGGGCGGTGGTGAAGGTGGGCAGGTCCTCGTCGATGCACACGGGGTTGTCGTGGCCCTGCCTCTCCACGTCGCTGGCCTGGGCTGCCCTCCCCGTGCCGCCCTGCTGCCGGTGGCTCCACCACTTCTTGGCCTTCTGCCACTGGTGCCGCAGCACGATGGACAGCGAGTCGATGAAGAACACCTCCACGATCTCGATGACGCACACCACCGAGCAGCTCATCCACAGCCCCAGCTGGCCCCCAAAGTTGGACAGGAGAATGACGAGCTGCAAGGGCAGAGAGCACGAGGTTAGGTTCTGCAATGGGCATGTGTCCATGGTGCTGGTACAGCGGGCAGGGAGACTGAGCTGGGGCACCCAGGGCTTGCTCAGCACTTGCACATGCAGTGGGCCCATCTCTGCTGTTGTTCTCTCTGGCTCTGCTTCAGAAGAGCTGAGCTTGCTGTGGGCAGCCTGCAGGCTGCCCCTGCACAGAGCTCGGGGCTGGACAGGCAGAGACGTGGCCTGAGATAAGGGCTGGAAAGAGCAGGACCAGCCCAGAGGTGCATATCTGAGATCAGCTTCCTGCCCCTGCCCGTGTGGGACTGCTCCCCTGGGCAGGTGAAAGCTCCCAGCCCGTGTGGGAGGAAGCGCTGTGTCTCCTGGGAGCAGGGACCAGCACCCTCACTCACCGTGTTGGCAGGATTCTCCGAAATGAATCTCTCGTTCAGGTCCTTGTAAAACACCATCAGGTTGGCAAGGTCTGTCCTGGGGAAGCAGGAGGCAGGCAGAGGGTTCAGTAAAACAATAACATGAAACATACTGAAAAACTATGCAAATAACCAGTTGGACCAGTAGGGCTGGGCTGCTCCAAGGGAGCTTTTTCCCCAATTGCCATCATTAGGGCTGCCGAGATCGTATCAGAGCTGGAGGTGCAAGGCAGGAACACACAGGGGGACTTACTTGTTCAGCTTCTTGTTGAGTTTCTGCCCTTTGTCCCAAGAGAGAACTCGGAGCATCCAGTCCTGGAGAACAGACAGAAAATGCTACTTGAGCTGCAGGTTCTTGTGCAGAGACCCTTGGGAAGGGGCTCATGCTCCACACCTCCCTGGGCTAGTCTGGGCACCAGAACTGAGTGTGTGACAGGCAGCTGGGCCCAAGGGGATCTCCCAAGACAAATTTCAGTTTAATGGTGAACTCCTGAAGGGGAAGCCCTGAGCTGGAAGCTACAGACTGGTCTCTGGGAACAGCATCACTGAAGGCTACTGACTACCCCAGGGCCTCCTGCTTTTGTGCTGAGCCTCTGGGTTACTCAATGCCTTGTGTTTGGCTGCTGCTCTGCTGGAGAACAACGGGACTGACCTCTGACGCGATGGACGGCCACTGAGCGATGCTGGTGGTGAGTGCCCACTCCTTGAAGCTGCAGAGAAAGGCAGGATGTCACTTGTGAGCTCTGATCCCATGCACACTTTACCTCTGGCTGTGGCAAGGACTCACCTGCAGGCGTCTTTGCAGATCTGCTGGCAGCCCAGCTGCTCCTTCACAAACTTTTCATGCAGTCTGTAGTAGCAGTACACTGCAGGGGAAGAGCAGGATGTGTGTGAGAAGCCAGAGACAAAACCTGTTACCTGGAGTGGGACATCTGGGGCATAGGTGGCCCTTGTGGCCATCGCCTACATGGTGGGGATAAAAAGATTTACCCTATGAATATTGCAAAAGACTCTTGGGAAGTGGCTGTCACTTGATACAGGCATGAAAACTGCCACACCTGGTTAAGCCCTCCACTCTTCTGTGGGGGACATGGGTGACAAACCATCAGGGGAAGTTTCACAAACCAGTCAGTGCAAGCAAGGGAGGCACTTCTGGCTCTGGGGGTGGCAGCTTAAGTGGGTTAAGGCAGATTTGCCTCATCCCAGCACACTGGATGTGCAGCAGCTGTGCCAGGGACACTGGGGGTACAGGGTGGGTACAGGGCTGTGTGACAGGGACACTGGGGGTGCAGGGGCTGTGGGAGGGGTTGGTGCTGCAGGGGACAGGACTGGCAGCTGAGGCACGTGCAGTGCCAGAGGTGTTTCAATACTAACTCCAGTTTGGGTACTTCTTGTAGTTGCAGTACTCGGCCCCAGGAGGTAAGGGCTGAGCGTACTGGGCACAGCCACACGACTCCACCATGGCCTTCTGGAAGCAGGAGTGCAGGCAGATCTGGGGAGAAAAAACAGAGCTGAGGGCTAAGAGGCAGCACCAAGCTCCAGGCTCCTGTGCACCTAAAAACATCCTGCTAATGACAATGCAGTGGGATGGGAACCCTGTTTCCCTGTTTCAGACTCTGCTGTGGGTGAATACAAACACAGGCAGAAAGTACAGTGGAGGGTTGAGGCTCTAGTGCAAAAAATAAGAATACAATCTTCTTGGAGGATTACATATATGGGGGTTCTATGAATGCCACCAAAAGCTTCAGTGTTGCAGTTGCTCTTTACAGAGTCAACGAGAGGGTTTTAGGCCTGCCATGGCACGTGGCCCATGAATCACTAAGTAGGTGTGGGAAGTGACTCACAGCAGCAAACGTTCACAGCTTCCACCAAACCCTGCTGGTGCCTACTGGGAGAGGTGAAGCTGGGAGGATTAACAAGGCAGTAGAGCTGTGGTTTGTGCTAAAACACTGGGACATGCAGAAACAGAACTTCTCTTTTAAATCCCAGTCAAGCCTTTTGGTTCCAGTCCCTCCTGAGCACCGAGTTTCGGTGAAGTACTGTTATTAAAAACGTGAGACAATGTCTGGGTGATCCTACCTGGCACTACACCACAGCAGATTTCATATTTCCCATAAAACCCAAAATCAGCCTAGACCTGGGCTTTGCAGGCAGCAGCTAATGTAATTACAATTCTTCAAGTGGAGAGTGCCAGAACAACTGACACTCTCCAAGAGGACCAAATTACAGAAACCATGCAAAATTAGTGGAAACTTACTCTGTAAACAAACATCCTGCTATCTGGATACTGATTAGATGGTTTCTGTTATTCTTGAAGTCCTAAAGGTCACAATTTCTGGCTTCAAGGGTTACTTAGCTGCAACCTTTACTTGGCCAATATTTTCCAGTCTCACATTGCTTGAAAATTGCCTAATGAGCTCATGTTCTCTCTTTATCTAACAGGGTGCCTGAGGGAACTTCAAACAGCAACCACTTAGGAATAAAAGTTGGATTTTAAGAAGTGCCGTCGCAGTTTACATCAGCACAACCCTGTGCTCAGACTGCTCCCAGTCTCTGAACCACAGACTGTTATAAAGCTTTTTATGCAGGTAGTTTTCAAGCAACTGATAACCCCAAATGTAATGGCTTTACCTGGAGTGAGTAGCTCTTGTTGTAGAGGTTTTCCACAGGTATGTCAGCTCCTGTCTCTGTGCAGTCACTGTAGGGTTTGCTCAGCTTGCGAGACCGAGTCTGGGAAATGGAAAAGAACAAAACTTGTTTTTTGGAGTTCACCAAAGGATTCAGTGACACTTTATCCCAACTCTGAAACTGTAAGTGATAAGGCAGCTTTAAATAGAATGTTTACCTTTTGCTACTTAAAATGATTTGTCTATCCCTTGTCAAAACAAGGGTTTTTTTGTTTCTAATATCGTTTCCCAAACATTGCTCTGGCGGGGTTCTCTGCTGTCTTCCTGGAAACCTTCTGCAGGAATGCAAAGTGCTACAACCATAGCAGTGAGGAGTTTTCAAAGCAGAATAATTCCCATGCATGCTCTCTCCTGGTCTCAGAGGCTGTGTGTGGTTTGCTCTGCATGTTTGTGTTCCGAGGGATGGTGGTTGTTGGATGGGGGTTTTGGGTTATTTTCTGTGAGGATCCGTGCCTGCCTGAGCTGTTGCTGCACTGGCTGCTCCTGTGCTGTGGGTAAACAGCACTTGAGGCTCCACTGCTGCTCAACAGCACCCCTCAATCCACTCTAAATCAAATGTTTGTGTCTCCTTCAAACCTTTTTCCAGGTGCTGCTTTGACCCTTCCTCTCAAATGCCAATGACTTTTCCTGTTCTGCAATCTCTGCCCAGAGCAAAGAGCTCTGACATGCCAAGTCTGTGCCTGCAAGCTCTGTGAAACCAGGGCTGGGATTTCCAAATTCCCGAAATCTGATTCCAGTCCCATGGCCCACTTCCTGCAGACTGCCTTACCTCCCTCAGCCCCTGCTATCTTTCTGCAGCAATTATCCACTTTACTGTAAAGTGGCCTGAAACCACAAGAAACATCCATTTAAGAATCCATTCACCTGTCTTTCTCTACAGAGTTTAGAATTAGAATTAAAAATTCTGTACAAAGGATCAATTTAGCAGGAATCTGAGAAAGGCTGGTAGCCCCTAAGGCACTGAATGCAGCCCCTGAGGCCACATCTGATAGGAGCATACCTCACCACTTTGTCTACAGCAAGAGAAGGCTCGGGGCCACTGTGGTGCAAATCAGTGCTTTTAGAGATATTCAAATCTCTCTTTGGAGGGAAAGATGGAATTTCAGTATTAGAGATGCATTGCTGACTGACTGAAACCAGCTTTTAAATTCTACATAAAATGTAGTGCCAAGACACTGCCTCAGTCTGCTCTTGGGGCTTCCAAGAGATGATCGATCCTTTGTATAGAATTGTTTTGTTGTGGCTTATGTCCTACAAAAGCCTACTTGATCTTTCAGGTACTGAAATAATTTCCAAACTAAATATTTAACTAAAGCACTGTAACTCTGATCAAGCAATGCCCTGTTTGCATGCCAAACACCTTGGAATATTTCTGGAGGTGAGGGCAGTCCTAGTCCCCAGCAGAAGCTCATGAGCAATAAGCAGACACCGATGCTGTGTTCAGAGCCCAGCACAGTGAGGGACACAGCTGCTGTGTCCTCTTTGTGACCTTGCACATGGGGACAAGGACTGGTCTGGCACCTCGGTGCTGCAGCCCTGTCTGACAACCCTGACCCCCACCACTCAGCAGGCTCTCTGGAGCTGTCCTTTCCCAGCAGGACAGTGATGCCCAGCTTTTGTTCTGAGACCAGAAATTGTGTCCAGTTTCTATTTTGGCTGCCTCATTAGAATGCAATTGGATCCTTTCCTCAAAGCAAATATTTTATATACAGACACTAAGATATGCCTAATCTTGTTTTTTATACTACAGCAACACTCCAAAGCTATCGTGCTAGGAACATATTACATTAAATATTGAGACTGCCTTGTGTGACCGTTTCTGTATGGTGTGGTGGTGACAGAGAAAAGTCTTGTGAGACTTGTGTCCTCACACCATCCTGGTTCCCAAACCTCTCAGTCATGATTGCCAAGGAGCTGGTGCCAGTTTTCCAGACAGCTGGAAGACAGTTAACTATCCGCATTTTGTAAAACAGCAACCCTCTTTTAATGTCTTTTCTAATGCAGGGCTTCCCCACAGATAAGCAGGATGGCTGATGCTCAGCCCAGCTCTGCCTTTCTGTCTGCTGCTCTCAAGTGCTCACTTAACAGCCCATCCAGATGAAAGGGGACCTGGCACATCTAGCTGAGCCCCCTTGGGCCAAATGCCTCTGAAAGAAACTAAATGGGGAGAGCAGGAGCTGCAGCTCTGCTTGCCTTTGCTCACAGCTGCCCACAGCAAAGCCACTGCCCAGGAGGGTGTTTTTATTGCTGGGATAGAGAGAAAACCAGCAAAATGAGGCTTACATTCACAAAACAGTTCAAGGGGTTGTGCTGCTACCATCCCTAGGGACCCAACGCCAACGTGTGGACCCACTGCTCCAGGTCTGGCTCCTCCACCCCAGGGACCCTCATGGGATCAAACTTCCAGCTCATTGCTAAAACCAAACGAGGCACTTGACAACACCTTTCTCTGGCTGTGGATTTTGAAAACAAAACCAAAAATCCCCTGGAAAGCTAAGAGGTGGAAGAAAAGGGAGAACAAACAATATCTCAGGCCAGTTTGGTTTATAACCACTGACTTTCCCATGGCCTCTTTTGTTCAGAAAAGTGTTATCACAGGATTTCCCTCAAGGCACTTCAGCTGAATGGGAGGTATTTAAAGGCCTTCGAGTTGCTGGCTCTCTGAAATCACCCCATCAGTTCCTATTTACAGCTGTACCAAGGCAAAGGAGATTGCTGCCACTCACAAAGTGCATCCCTATGGAGGTGACCGCTGCAGTCTCAATTTCCGTGCCAATGTCCTCAATGAAGGGATATTCGTTTTGGTCGTGGATCATGATCTTGGCTCCTGAAGATGTCACCAGGAAGGGGTTGTAGTCTGCTTCATCGATGTACAGAACAACGTGCAATCCTGAACCACAGAGACAAGGCAGAAAGTTACACCAGGAGCCAGAGCCACGTTTTCTGCTCAGGGAGGGCAGCACAGTTTAATTCATGTTATCTGGCCCTAAGTAGAACTGTAACAGCCAAGTACAGCCTCTGCCCAGCCAGACCAAGACACCTGCAGCCAGTAACATCCCTTGGTGGTACTGAGTACAACAAACAACATCTGCTGAGAACGTGGCTGGAACTTACTTATATAACTGGGCAGCACTAATTTCAGCTAGAAAACATTAGTGATGCAATGATATTATCTGTATTCTCAGGAAAGAGTTTGCACTAGTTCAAACAGGCATTTCCCCAATCAGCCTGTACATCTACAGCCAACACATCGCTCACGCTCCAGCAGGATCCAGTTTGCTGCACCACTTGTTATCAAACAGTTCCTCTGCAAACTGCCCTGGAACAGGCAGGTGTGCAGTGCCCTGGAACACCCCAGGTGTGCAGTGCCCTGGAACACCCCAGGAGAGCAGTGCCCCACTCACCATACTCACTGCCCCCCGTGGAGGTGCTCAGGATGGTCCCGTTCTCGCCGCTGTTGAAGGTGTAGCAGTTGCCGTGGAGAGGGTGATGGAAACGAGTGAAGTGCCTGCAAGAAATCAAATATGACATTGTTCTCTGTAGTTCTGTCTGTGGGAAAAAGGCAGCACATTTGGACTTTGGATTTGACAAGAGACAGACCAGAACTTGTTACTTCAAGTTTATTTTGCTGAAAGATGTGGGTCTCTTTCAGAGTAACTTGAAAATACATGGCAGTATGATCTAGTGTAAGATAGCAGGAGATGGAAACTTGAGGAAGTTTTAATGTGGGAATGGGGGTTAATAGCATGGGAGAGGCAGATTCACAGATCTAGCAGTGGTTCCTGCTGGAATTCAGCAAATACCAAATATTCCATTCCTACATATTATGGGCTTGGAAATAAGCTGTTAAGATGACAGGAATTTTCTGTGCACTGACCTTTTGTCACAAGATAGGCCATCAAAGAAACATGTCAGTATAAGGTCATCAGCAGAATAACTCAATTTTTCTTTGGTCTCCAGGGGAATTTGTGCCATGATGTTCATGTAGTGCAGCCTGTACCACTCCTGGATAGCATTAACACCCGAGCTGAATGTGTACAGGGCACAATCACTGCTGTTGTTCGCGTCACACTGACAAGCACAAAGGGGAAAAAACATTTCAGAGTCTGAAATCATGGATTCTACAAGGCACAGAAATAACCATGTATGAAGTTACAGTGGGCATCAAAGACCTTTCATGCAGTGACATGATCAAATATTTCAGGACCAAAAGAAAGGTCGCAGGTGGCACTGGCTCTCTGTGAGAAGACTTCAGGAAGCTATTTCTCTTCCAGAGAGCTGGAGGTGACTCTGCAGCAGCCATGGAGGCTTAGGCAGAAGAGCAGACAGGGGGCTCTTCACACTGTGCAAAGCCATCTGAGCAGGCAATAAAACCTGCTAGAGGGACACTGAGCCCAGCACTGCCCTGTGCTGGCCAGGACACAGTGACACTCACCAGCTGAAAGCCAATGATGTCATTGGAATCGGCCGAGTTGACAATGGACGAGTCCTTGTGAAAGACACTTCCCTCTACTCTCCTCTTCTGCCCGCTGCGCAGGTCGGTCGCTGTCCTGAAGTCCTCGACCTTCAGCAGAGGGATCTGTTGGAAGAAGTCGCTCCCTGTGCTGTTCCAGTCATCCACCGACCGGCGCACCTTGGACTTGCCCTCAGAAAATCCATAGAAAGTTTCCAGCGCCTTTTTTGTCTCTTTGTCCAACTCAGATAAATATTCTTTCATGGCACTGTACCTGTGTGGGAGACAAGCTGACATTGACATCCCGTCCCACCTCGCTGCCCAGCCGCAGTGCTCTGCCTGCTGCACTGTGGCTGCCCTGGCTTGGGACAGAATTCTCCGTGCAGGTCTCACACCAGTGAGGGCAGTTATACCCATGGACAGATTTGGAGTAAGGACCCCAGGGAGCAGAGCAGACTGAACTACAAAGTTCTCCCAAGACTCTCAAGCTCCTTATGTTAGGAAGTCTGAGGAGGCAGAGTATGTGGAAATAAGACTTCATCTGTGAAGAGTCATCAAAGAGCTGGATCCCCATGGGGACCACGGTGGGAATCTGGCAGCAGAACAGAGAGCAATGCAAAGCGTGATTTGACAGGAGAAAAAGTATTGTTAATGAATCATGTCAAAATCTCCCATAAGGAAAGAAAGAAGCAGGAGAGGAGTGACAGATGTCCCCTTTCCATTTTTTAGGAGATGATGCTGTTTGTAATCCTGGACCTCTGGTCCTGGGAAGAAGGGAATTGGAAGAGTCAAGGAGCGGACAGGGACTGTGTGGAGCAGAAAGCAGCACGAAGGGAGCCGAGGTCAGCAGTGAGGGGTGAGTGCAAGGCACGGAGGGGGATGTGGCACACCGGGTGCCCTACAGGGAGAACCCAGGCTGGCGAGGCACTGACAGGCAGCACCGGGACGAGCTCGGGAAGGAGCCCGGTGCTGTGCTGCTCTCCCAGCAGCAAACCGAGCCTTACTTGTAGGGGTTGATGTTGCAGATGGTGACCGCGGGGAAGGGCAGCTTCTGGAACTGGACGGTGACGGACACCGAGGCGCTGTAGTAGTTCATGAGGAGCTCGGCGCACTGCCAGAGGATGAGCGCCACGGCGCTGAGGGTCAGCAGGATCCAGAGCAGGCGGCGCAGGCGGCCGCGGGACACCACGATGCGGCGGCAGCCGTGCGTGTTGGTGTTGAGGCAGTACCAGCGCATCAGCTCGCTCAGCGTGGGCGCCTGCGGGCCCCGCACCGGCAGCGTCCGCTTCAGCCGCGCCGTGATCTTCTTACCGGGAGCCGTGGCGGCCGCTGCGGGACAACCGGGGATGAGGGGGCGGCGGGGGACCGGAGCCCGCGCACCGCCCGCTGCCCCGCCGCACCGCGACCGCTCCCGCCCGCATCCCACCCCTGTCCCGGGGGTTCGGGGTTCCGGGGGGGATCGGGATCGCCGCGCCTCACCTCGCCCGCCCTCCGGGCCCGGCGGCGCCATGCTCCGCTCTCAGTCCCGGCGCCACTGCCGATGGGGCGGCGGGCGGCAGCATCGGTACCTACCCCCGGCACCGCCCCGCCCCGGCCCGCCCCGCCCGTCCGGCCCGCCCCGCTCCGCGGCCGCGCAGCGCCGCCCCACGGCAGCGGCCGGGGCTGCGCGGGGTGCCCGGAGTAACGGGCC
>PYHW01009240.1:442498-468541 GCA_013186435.1 Turdus rufiventris | reverse complement strand
CGGGGCTGCGCAACCACGGCAACACCTGCTTCATGAACGCCATCCTGCAGTGCCTCAGCAACACCGAGCTGTTCGCCGAGTTCCTGGCGCTGGAGCAGTTCCGCGGCGGGCCGCCCCCCGCCGACGGGCCGCCGCCCGCGCCCGGCGAGGTCACGGAGCAGCTGGCGCAGCTGGTGCGGGCGCTCTGGACGCTCGAGTACACCCCGCAGCACAGCCGCGACTTCAAGGTGAGCGGGGCCTCGTCCTGTCCAGGCGCAGGGCCGGCGGGAGCAGCCCTGCAGGGCCGGTGCCCGCCGGGCGGGGGTGGCTCGGGGCTTGGCCGGGGGTGCCGTGCCTCACAACCGGTCCAGCCGTGACACGGTGTGTCACCGTCACACGGGCACCGGCTGCGGTGGGTGTCTTGGCACTGGTCTGAGCACCCACGCGGTGGAAGAGCGCTCTGGCCTTGCCCGTAGCTCTGGAGTGCTGTTCCTGCTCCGAGCATCCTTCCACAGCAGCAGACACCGCTCCAGGGACAGCGTTGGACACCCACAGCAGCACCCTGGGGATGGGACAGCTGCTGCCACTCTGCTCTTTGCTCATGGTGTTTGATGCTGGCTGATGGCTCTGGATGGTTTCTGTAGGTGACAATACTCATTCTACTGTTTCGTTCCTCTAGCGTTCTGCCATTAGGAAGCTGCAACTAACTGTTGTTTGGGAGTTGAGCGTGTACATGGAAAGAGGCTGTTGAGAGCTGTGCCTCGTAGTCTGCTAACCAGGAACTCGTGAGTCTGGCCTGATTTGTGGAGCGTGTTTCAGGAGCGCCTGCTTGTACTCTCTTGCTCGGGCTCGCTCGTGTTTGGCCCGGGATGCTGTCCCACCACAGCCCCTGTTCTGTGGTTCTGTCCGACCGCCCCTGCCCTGCCCAGGCCTTGTGCCTGCCCCAGGAGCTGCTGGAGTACAGGGCTTGGTCCTGTACAGGGGTTTAAAAACACCCTGCCATGGCTTTGGGTGAAATCGGGCACAGCTGTTTTAAAAGTGCTCTAGGCCTACCTTGCCCCTTGGAATAGGGAGAAATATTATTACAGAATACTCTCTGGTTGTGTGAGAAAACCAGAAGGTGGGTGGTACTTTCCATGCTGTGAACTTAGAGACACTCAGGGGAAATTTTAGGGGAATTTTTCTTGCAGATTGACTTGTAGAGCAGACTTTCAAATGCATGAAAACATTGACACTGTTGGGCTCTCTGCCTGCAGTTCAGCAGGTGGAGACTGGGGAGTTGGCTGTCCCTTGGTGCCTGTTGGGTGGTGGGATGTCCTGGAGGATCCTCTGAGGTGGCAGTGGCCTTTGGCACCCCCAGCCATTTGGATGGAGGCATGGCCAGCACCTTCTTCCCTTTGCTGCTCCCGTGCCTTTGGAGGCAGCTGCACCCACCCACCCATCCCACAGCGATGCTGGGTGTTCCCTGGAGACCCTGGCTCTCTGCCTTGGAGCGAAGGTGCCCGTGTTCTCTCAGCATGCCTGCCGCAAGGACCTCGTGTGGCTCTGGTCTCTTTGCGAGAGGTTTTCATGGGGGAGCGCTTGGAAAGCTGGTCACTGTGTGAGCCTGGTCTTGGCAGCACCAGGGGGACTCACCTTGACCTGTCACTGCTCCTGGGGTGGTGTGGCAGGAGAAGAAATCCTGCATTTCTCCAGATAATAGCAGGAAAAAAGGTTGTGAAAGCAGGATTGTCTTCTGACAGTGGAACTGATAAAGAGGGAGCAGCTCTCTTTCTAGGCCAGGCTCTGCTGCTCACACAGGCTGTGGGAGCAGGGCTGGGATACAGAGGCAGCAGGAGGAAGAGCAGCAGGGCCAGGGATTAAATGAAGGCCATGTTCTGTGGGTGTTGGTAGCAGAACTTTGCTGTTTGCAGGCATTGCTGATGGTAAGCTGGTGCTGTTCTGCTTTGGAGGGAGCTGGAGCCCATCCATCTCCTACCTGCTGGGTCCCTGGGGGTTTTAAAGGCCTCTTGCTGAAGGGAATCTGCTCCCAGGTGATCCAGTTCAGCACTGCACGGTGCCAGCAGCCTGGGTCCTGCTGCAGGACGGTGTCATTGTGTCAAGTGCTGCTCCCTTACAGGGGTCAATTGCTTCTAATATGAAATTAATGTTTCTAGAGACAGCTAAGTCGCCTGAACCTGCTGTTAAGTTCAATTCTTAATCAAACTTTTTCTCAGCAGCAGATTTGCACAGTTCATTTGCAAATGTAAACAATGGGCTTTGATTGGAGAAAGGCAGAGATTGACGTTTTCATTCTGGAAACTGCAGCTTCTCCCCAAAACAAGGAAAACATCCCCCAACTGGTTCTGCTGGGGTGGAACATTCCTGATCTGCCTAGGTGTAATTGTTTTTAAGGATGTAAAGTATTTTCACAGAGTAATTTTGGGCTTTCCCTCCAACAGTAGTAGCCACTGACAGTAATAATTATTTGATAGGCAAAAGGCTCTTTATTCAGCATGCTGTCAAATCCTTGTGTTGGTTTTTTGCTATTTTTCCTCTTTTGGCACCAAATGTAACTGGGCAAAGGCACTTCCTAATTGCTAAATACTTCTCTGCAGGTGCTAAATGTATTTTAGGATAAAGGATAATACTTATTTTCTTGCTCACTCATATCTGTAGGCTTCTCTCTTGGAAGAGAGGAAATTATTTTCAAGGGAGCGTGTCTTAGAGTCCTTGTGGACTGGGGCCTTTGAAGGGATGATCTTTGGAATGCTTTTTACCCTCAGCTGGTTTTCCTTGGTTGTGTTTCCTCTCCTTTTAAGTTGGTCTTCAGGAAATAACCCATACCATGGGTCTTGGAATGATGTAGCTGCTGAAACCAAGGAAAATGCAGTTCAAGCAACTGGTTTGTGATAAATGGTTCATCTTGTAGCTGCAGGGAAGAGCCTGGCAGAGAGTTCGTGCAGAGAGGGGAGGTTGGGCGTGCTGGCAGAGCAGCAAAGTGGGGTGTAGGAGGCTGAGTAGGAGAAGGTCCATAAGGATGGGATGGGAGGTGGAAGCAGAAGAGTTTGGTGCCTGGGCAGCCCTTCCTGGGGAGCAGAACAGGAGCACCGTGGCAGAGGTGGTGGCTCCTGTGTTTCTCTGCTCTGGGTGACTCTCCCATCGGTGCTGTGCTGTTTGCTTTAACAATCCCTCTCTTCCGATTGCTCCGTGGGTTTTGTTTTCCTGCCCAAACAAAGCTGCTGCTTTCACAACAGGGGCTGATATTGCAGCGTGTGCTTCCTCTTTCCCCTTTGTGATGGTGTGACAATGGTGACAAACATCTATTGTATAAGCAGGGCTTTGGGCTTGTTTTTTTGCAGGGAGCTGTCCCGTCCTGCCTGCAGAGTTCCTGGGAGTGTCAGACAGGGAGGACAGAGCACCCTTTGTATGGGAATTGGTCTGCAGCGCTCAGAGGTCATGGTGGGGGTCATCAGCAAGAAGGATTTTGCTTTAAACTAATTGGGCTTGAAAAATTATGTTCTTATGCAAATCCTCTGCTTTCTGTGGAGTGTGGGTCTTCTGTCAATGGCAAGTCTGTTTTGAGGCTTTTTTTGAGGCTCTAAGGCAGTTGTACACTGGAGCATGCCGATGTTCAGCAAGACCCTTTGCACACCAGAACTGGGATTGCATTTCTTGTCCTACAAGAAAATAGCCTTGGCTGTGACCTGCAGTGTGTTAAGCAAATACAGCAGCAGTCACTATAAGTCAACTGGATTGTCAGAATTGGATCTGAACGCAGAACAATTCCTTATTGGTTGAGCAGGGATTATTGTGCCTGGTTAAAAGTGCTGCTTCCTTTTTTATTTATTTATTTTAAAACTTGTGTTTGGTGGGAGATTTCCAAGTAGCTGTTTGAAACTCATTTCAAGATGTTTTGGGAACGCTTTTGGTGCAAATATCTCACTTTGGGACAAGCAGTCTGCCAGCTGTGTTGGGCACTTCTTTGGGAGTTAGTCACTAACTCCTGAGTTATGGAGGAACTCCTGTTTTTGTGGTCAGATCTTTGCCTCCTGTTGAATGTGCAGTGAGAGCAGTTCTTGGGGAGGCTGCTGAGGCAGGGTGGGTGTCAGGAGCCTTCAGCTGTGCTCACAGAGCTGTCAGCCCCAGGCCCTTCTGCTCACCAGAGCCCTTGTGCCTTGCTAATGGGGCCAGTGATGTGTCAGATGCGATCTCCTGCATTGTATTTAATTGTCTTGCTCTCTGCCTAGCACAGGATCAGTTGCTTTATTCTGAATAGGGTCAACTGCCAATTCCTTATTTCTGCAGAGAGCAAATTGTCCTCCCTCTGCACAGAGGGATGGAAGAAAGGGGAGTGAAAGAATAACTGTGAGACCCTTCACCCTTCTCTACTTGGCTCTTGGCGCTTCAGTTCCTGTGTTGGTCTGAAAAGGCTTTGAGTGGGTAAGGTAATGTGGAATATTGAGTGCTTTTTGCACTTCAGTCCAGGTGCTTCCAGTGGTGCCATCATACAGAGGAGCTTGTCCTAGAGCTGCTCTGGGACTTGGAGTTCACAGACTTTCCTTGAAACAAAAGGAAGTTCCACATTTTCTGCATCATTTTTTGTGATGATTCTTGACATCATGGAAATGTGGTTCACTGGGATCACAAAGGTCTTGCCACATTACACCATTTATTTTAATGTTCATTATCAATAGGATGCAAGTCCATTATTGCATGTATGGTTTGTTGTGTTTTGCTTATTTTCTTACCTGTTTTTCCTTACAGTTGCTTCACTTGCTTTCTACACACATACTCCTAAACCCCCTGGGAAGGGTTTTTTGCAGCAGGCCTGGTTGCCTTAAGGCTGTCTGACTTACCTGTGAATCCCAAATGCTTTCTGGGGGTTTCTGTGTTATGCTTCAAACTTTGATCTGAGTGAGTAAAGCACAAGGCTGGGGAGCCGAGGCTGAGCAGCAGAGTCCAGAGGTCGGATGTGCTTTGCTGAGGGGGTTCTGCTAGAGGGGAGCAGAAGTGTGGTGTGGGTGCTCCTCTCCAGAGCAGAGGGTTGGGTGAGGCAGGAGCAGAGAGCCCAGTGCGGAACAGCTCTGCTGCTCCACTGCCAGCTAGCCCTGAGGCTTGAAGGGCAAATGAACATCAATGCCAAAATGTGTTTTGTGTCTTCTGAGCTTCCAGGTTCTTATTTCCATGCTGCTTGTGCAAAGTGAAATATTTGTGGTGCCTCTGGTGTCATGGTGAAAGTATGAGAACTGTGTGGTGCCTGGCAGCTCATGGAAGCAGTGAGGGGGATGCATGTTCCCAGGCAGCTTAATTGGACCTGTGTGGCTCTGTGCTTTGTGCATGGCCACACTTGACTGGAGTGATGCTGTTCTTCCTGCCATTTGGGCAAAGCCCTGCTTAATGAACTTGTTGGCTTATGGTTGTGTCACTGAAATGAATGTTTGTTATAAAGTGCAAGGGGACACTTCTCAGAGCAGTAATGATGGGATCCCCATCTTAGTTTCTGTGTCTGACTTGGGACCTGAAGCAAAGGCTGGAGAGAGCAAGAGAGGTGCAGATGTGGAGCTGGAGCTCCTCATGTCCATCCTCTGTGCCAGCATGTGCTGATAGTCCTTTACTGAGCTGCTTCAGTTTGTGCCATTCTTCTGCTCCTCAGTCTCTTATTCCTTTGAATCCCACCAGTTGCTCTACTAGTGTAGCAGGAAAAGGAGTTCTTTCTGAACAATACGGGATTTCTGCTCCTTGTAAGGGTGAATTCTCCTGGCAGCCAGCACTGATTCCTGGCAGTGCACTGATTCCTGGCAGCTGCACTCCTGGGAAGCCTGGAGAGGAGTGTGCCAGCTGGGGAAGGCAGCACCCCAACTCTCCTCTGTGTGTGCACACCCTGCAGCCCTGGGTCCATCATTTGGACAGACCTCACTCTCTCCTTATGTGTTGAAGGAAGGTGGTTAATGGGGATTAACAGGCTTCAGCCTGGAAGGGTGAGCTGCTGGTATGAGAGGTGTTAGGCAGGGGCTGGTGTGGTGATGCTTCTTGTCTGGGCTTGCTAAATGTGCTGGAGAATCCCTCTGGTGCTGCTGTGCTGCTCCCTGTAGTCTCCTCTCGGCTTTGCTTCCTGAAGTGCTCTCACAAGGGCTGTGCTTATTCCCCTCTGTTGCACAGGGTGGGTCTGTGTGGGGACACGGGGTGCCCACGGAGCTGCCATGTCCATGGGGTGCTGCCCTGCCCACGGAGCTGCCATGTCCATGGGGTGCTGCCCCCAGAGCTCTGGAGCTCTGGGTGCCCACAGAACAAGGGAGGAGTGTTTTGTCCTGCCCTGGCTGCTGTGACAGACCTCCTGTCATCAGAGCTTTTCCCTGTTTGGTGCCTGTGTGAGGCCAGGTCCACAGCAATCTCTCCTGCCCCTGGATGGAGGAGCTCCCCTCTGAGCCCCAGGGCCTGAGCCATGCTGCTGGCTGGGTGCTGGTCTCCCAGAAAAGAACCTCTCCAGAGAGGGACAGGCGCTGTCTGTGTGTGAGCAGAGTAATTCAGGTTAGCGATTGTCTGCTGTAGAACTTACACAAAGGCAAGCCTGTGGTTGTGGGCTTAAAAAAGAGAAATAACGTGGTTGGGCATAACTCACTGTTCAACAGAAGATAAAGAAGAGGCTTTCTTTCCTGTGCATGTGTGTCATTGGGTCAGGTCTCTAATGAGCTGACTTTGTGTGTTCGTGTGCAAAATCCCACAGTTGCTTCCTAGCTGGGCCACACTGGAAAATAGCAGACCGGCGTTTTTCCTCCAGTTGTCTTTGTGATCTGGAACAATAATAGCAGCAAAGAAGAGGCCAGTAGTTCAGCTCTGTTTTGATCTATTTATTGCATCTCTTTAGAACAGTAGATGAATTATTATTAAACTTTCAGTGGCCTGGTACAAGTGATAATATGTCTTTGCTGTAAATCTCCTTTATGGACAGGCAGGGACTGATATGGTTGCAGGGTGCTTGCACTAGAGGTACACAAGTGGGATTGATAGGAAATTGTGATTTTTCCCCCTTATCTCTTCAGATGGAGCCACTTCATTCAGGGTGTCTGTGTACCTCTGCATGCACACCTGGTGGAAGGGAGGATCCACTCACCTCCTGCCAAGCTCACAGGGGTGAGCTGAGCAAAGGGCTGGAGGTGCTGTGCCTCATGGAGGATGTTGGGAGACAGTGTCAGGGTCCATGGCCACTCCTGGTGCCTCACAGCTGAAACAACTGCACTGGAATTGTTCTGGAGTCATTCTTAATACCCTGTGGCTGGGCAGAGGCTGGGCTGATGTGCCAGCTCTGCTTGCAGGAGAGCCAGATTAGGGGCAGAGGATTAACTGCGCTTGGGGGTTGGTAAATGTGGTGGTTTTCATGTGTTTCTAAAGCATTTGCTTCCAAACTCTGTATCTGAATCCAGTTACAGTTGCTGTTGCATTACTACAGGACCAGCAAAATGTGGTGTTGTCTTAAGTGATGAACAAAAGAGGAGTAAAGATTTAGGTTATGGCAAGGGCAAGAAGCCTTCTGCTGGGCTGGAAGGGCAGACTTGGAAAGTAAATATGGAGAGGGGCTGAGTGGCCAGTGCTCAGTGATGAGGCTTTTGCTCATTTGTCTACTTGGCCTGTCAAATGTTCCTGGAGCTGTCCAGGAATGGCCAGTGTGGCTGCTGAGGGGCTGCAGCCCCCCATCCATAGCCCAGGGCTGTGGGAGCCCCCCGTGCTGCCCTGCCTGCTGCCCTCAGCCCAGCACGGACTTGGACAGGGACAGGGCCAGGGAGGTGTGTGGGGCTGTGTTTGGTGCTGGGGGGCTGCACTTCAGGAGTTCTGGGATTTGCGTCAGTTGTTAAACTGTTTATTTGAGTTGACGCCTCTATTTGTCAGATTTAATCGTGTCCCTCAGCACAGTTCTGACTGTGTGTCCACTGTTCCCTCACACCCTGCATGGAGCATGGAGCTCCTGGGAGGAAGGCACACAGCACTCCCTGCAGCAGCAGCCCCAGGGGTTTGAGCAGTTGTGCACCCAGTTCTAGCAGCACTGGCAGGAGGTGTGAGTGGTGCTGCGAGCGTGCTGCTGCTGCTGGAGTGTTTGTTTAGTGGAGCCTCTTGTGAGGAAGTTGCATCTGGTATTTTCTAGTGCTTCCTGAATCACTTCCAGCATCTTGTGATGTGTCTCTACAGGCAGCTCTTTATCCTTAGTCCACTCAGGCTGCAAGAGTGTTGAGAAAAGCAGAGCAATTATCATGGAGATGTTGTGAGCTGAGCAGTGACACAGATACAGAGCAGGGCTCGTGACTGCTGCGCATCCCTGGGTTCACTGTGGTACAGACTGGCTGCTCCCTGTGGGACACATCAGTAAAAGCCAGGGAGGCTCTGGACTGATGTGCTGAGCCTCTGGGGAAGAGGCAATAACAAATACTAGCCTGGATTCCCAAAGCCCTTATGATTCTGTACAGAACCCCTCCATGTCTCCTTTTCACTTGAAATACTGGATTTGCTTCCTCCCAGCAATGCCAAGAGCCTGTTATGGTCAGCGGTGTCTGGACAGGCCCTTGGAGTGCAGTGACAGTGCCTGTTGGACAGCGGACAGCAGACAAGGCTGCTGGGAGAGATCAGTGCAGGCCTGCTCCCATCACCCCTGTTGGGGTCTTGGCACACAGGGACCCCGCTGTGCTGGCACACATGGCCACACATGGCAGTGCCTCGGCACTTCTTGCCCTCAGCTCTCTGTGGTCAGCACTGAGCGAATGAGCTGGGCTTTGTGTGACTGCAGGGCTATTGGAGCCCTCCTCCCTCAGAGGAGTAGGGCACATCATCCCTTGGCCCTGAGCTGGGCACGGTGGGCTGGGCAGGATGGGGACAGCTGTAAAACTCAGGTGTGGTGCTGTAGGAGCATGCCAACAGTTCTGGAGAGATGTGGTCGGGCAACCACTGAAGACTGGACTACAATCTCTGCTTCACATGCTAGTGATTGATTTTCAGTTTCAAATTTAACACAGTAATTTAAGGGCTAAATTTAATTTTCAGTGTAGGTTTTTTTGAACAAAGTTAATGTTTGCATAGCAAGTCTACACATGTATGCCTTACATTCTTCCCTGCATCACTGTCTGGGTGCATTCAGCTCACATTTCTGCTGAAGGAGGGCAAGAGGTATCAGGCTGGTACCTGAAAAGACTTTCTCAGATCCATTTTATGGATTATATTTTATAATTTTATTTCTGCCGATGGATTTTGCTTTGCTTAACAGGAGCTAGAAGCAGAGAAGGCTGTTTGGTCTCCATTAATCTTCAAGTGCCCACAGGCTGCTTCCAATTTCTCTCCCCCATAAAAAGATTTGCAGCAGCATGCCAAGCTGAGGTTACATTGGACACCAAGCAGAGGTGCTGGGGTCACACCAGTGTGGCACAGAGTGTTGGCTGGGGACCACTCCCATGGTTCAGGCTGTGTGCACATATTTTATGTGGGAGGGTGCTGGTCCCTGCACAGCAAGGGCAGTAAAACTGTTGTCAGAAGGGCTGCACATATGTAACGAGAGCAGATTATTTCTGTTTTCCATTGTTTTGCAGCCTTGAGACAGGTGGACAGATTACAGAGCATAGAGAGTATGTCAGTTTATCAGTCCTTTCCTGCCTCTTTCATCACCACCCCCTCCCTGGTGACCCCATTTTCAGAGGGATAAAGCAAGCAACCCAACCTCATTTCTCAAATCTGTTGCAAAGTCTGATTAGAGGAGTGGGGGAGCTCTGGCACGAGGCACATGTGCAGCCTCTGCAGCCTTGCCACCCATTCCTGCCCTGCAGGGGCTGCCTGGGCTCTGCCAGTGCCCCTGTCCCTCCTGGGGATCCCTCAGTAAGTGAGAGTGCTTGTGAGCAGCTTTTCTCTCTGCTGGTGTGCCAAGGATGTTGCTGCAGCACAGCCTGGCACGGGTGCTGCTCCAGCACTGCTTGTCTGGCATGTTGTGCTTCTTGTGTGCAGGGAAGGCTGCACCTCCCTGGCTGGCATGGCCATGGAACAGCGTGTTTAGGATGGGCAAGTTATGCATGGTGGATTCTTGCTGCCCAGTGGAAAGAATTCCATAGTGGCCTGTACTGTTCTTGTGCTTGACAGGGTGCTGGTGGGAAGTAATTCTGCTGTACCTGCGTCATGATGATCAGACTGTAGAAACCTCTGTGATTTAAATGTCCTGATCCTGGCTGAGTCCTGGAATTGTAGACCTAGACTAGCACTGAACACCTGCATCAAGGTTTTGGGAAATGTGTGACCTTACCAAAGCTGCTGTGGGCAGGACAGAGTGTGTGGGCATGAGGAGACTAAATTCTTGTTTTGCTTCAGCGTGAACAAGCAGAGGATTTTGTGAGGGCAGCCCTGTCAGGGCAGGTGATGGGATGGCCTCAGGTCAGCATTAGCTGTTGCTGCACTCTCTCCTCCCCACAGAACATCGTGTCCAAGAACGCGATGCAGTACCGCGGCAACGCCCAGCACGATGCCCAGGAGTTCCTGCTCTGGCTCCTCGACAGAGTCCACGAGGATCTGAACAACGTGGTCAATTCTGGTGGCATGCCTCCACTCAAGGTAAGGGATTCTGCTGGAAGACAGCGTGGGGGTATCACTTTGCACACAGGCTTTCCTTTTAAAGTAGTTCTCCCCATTGGCTTCTCAACTTCAGTAGTTCAGATGGTAAAAAACTTGGGTTAAAATAAGGATTGTTTCTGCCCTCGGAGTGTAACCAGCTGTTGTTCCACTGGTCCCTGGCAAGTGCTCCCTGGGGCAGTTGTGTTTGAGGGGCTCTGCAATAGCCAGGAGGTGTCACTGAGGCTGCCAGACCCTGTCAGGTGTGAGCCCCGTGCCCTTCCCTGGGCTGCCCTGCCCACCTCTCCTTCCTGCATGCCCACCCCTTGGAGCAGCTTGGTACTTAAAAATGCTTGTGGCATTTTTCCAGTGTTTTTGGCTAAGGAAGGCAAAATTTGCCTGGTGTTCTGGAGCCACCTGCTTGGTGCAGCCACCACAGCTGGGTGTGCCTCAAGGGTTTGTTCCTCTCTTTTAGCCGCCTCTGGAGGATGATGTGCTGCTTGAGGGCCCAGCCTTTCCCATCAGTAGCACTTTTGTGCAGGAACTCTTTCAAGCCCAGTACAGGTATGGTATTCTGTAAATTTGCTGGATGTATGGGTGATCCCAGTGTAATTCTAAACTGACACTAGCTCCCAGTACAGTTGGGACTGGTGTCACTGTGTTAAAGCTGGTTCTGAATTCTTGCTGAACTAAGACTTTGCTCTAAAGGAAAGAAAATATTCCTGCTTCAGATTTGGTATGTTCTGTGTAAATCTGCAGTATGCACCACTACAGCTGTTCTGTGCATCCTGAAAGTGAGTCAGTGCTTCATGAGCAAAGGCTCAGGGAAGCCTGGTGCTCTGGGGCTCACCCTGACTGAGAGGGAGGAACCCATGGCAGGATCTAGAGGTGCCTGGCAGTTAGAGATCCCCAGTGTGTGCAGAGTGCTTGTCATCTGGCATTTGGGAATTCTGAGCTGAAATTATCACTGTCCCTTCAGGGCTTTCCCTTGAGTTTCCCTGCTTTCTGGGGAGAGCTTTCTAATTTCAGAGCTATTGGAAGAGAACAGCTGAATCACCAGTGTTCCTTGGCTTGTGCTGTAAGAATTATAATTGCTGGGCTTTCTCCCTAGTATTTGCCAGCTTTTCCTTTGCAAAAAAGAAACCTTAAGCCTGGTCTAAGACACAAAGCCATTGTAAGGTGCAGATTGATTCTGAATGAGAATGGAGTTTAGGAGAATGAGACTGGACTCTTGCCTGGAGCTTTTCCTGTGTGAGAGCTGTGTGTACCCCAGTGCTGACTGTCCCTGTCCCTGCCCTGTCACTTCCCCTTCCTCCAAACACAAAACCCTTCCAGGGTTTCCCCTGGAATCTGCTGGTGGTGAATGTTGGTGGTTTATACATTCCCAGTGAGGTGAGCTGTAACTGTGCCCTGTTGTCTGTTTGTCCAGGTCCTCCCTGACGTGCCCTCATTGCCAGAAGCAGAGCAACACCTTTGACCCTTTCCTGTGCATCTCGCTGCCGATCCCTCTGCCCCACACTCGGTACGGAGCTGTCCTCAGCGCAGCCTGGGCTCTCCCCTGCCTGTCCTGCATTTGCTGCAGCAGGAAGACAATGTCAGCACCATTTCTGATAAGGCATTGAAGAAAGTAGATAGGACCATATGGGGATTTCGTATTTAGCTTTGCTGGTAAAGTAGAAAATTGAGCCCTTCACTTGTTTCAGAAAGGTCTGTCCTGCCTATAGCATTAATTTAGGGAGAAAAGGTCTTTGCTTCATATAACCAAAATATTTTGCTCTTCACTCGATTTATAGCATTTTAAAATTAAAAAAGGGAAAGGATGAAACATACTTTGATTTTTTGGAACAGTCTCACTGATCACTCCAATTTAAAAAATTGAAGTTAAAGTCTTTCTTGCAAAATGTTTTGCTTTTTTGAAAGACAACTGATGCAAATAAAGAAAAGCTTTGGGGGAGGAAAGAAGTCCAGATAAAACTTTCAAAATTAAGATAGAGATGCACAGCAAAACTACCTGTAGTATAAAGTAACTCCTCCACCTGGTGTTTGCATCTTGAAAACTTATGTAGGTTCCAGAGGCAATGGAGCAGCGTGGTGGTAGGGCAGATTAAACACTGCTCTGTCACATTTGCTCTGGAAATCCCTGCTTCAGCACCGGGTGGAGGCTGAGTGGGCTGTGCAGGGGAGGTGTCCCCTCCCTCCTGTCTCCCCAGTGCTGCTGGCTGCTGCTGGAGCAGGATTGAGGGCTGAGGCACAGCCTGTTCCCAGCAGCAGCTCTCCAGGTGCTTACACTGACTGTCCCAAGCCTCCTTATGGGATCCCTGTTGGAAATCTGATTGCCTTCTCATAGACAGCTTTGGTTTTAACTTTGTGGGCCTTTTTTGAGATGTTCTGCTTGTGGGAGCCAGTAACACCAGGCCATGTAGTAAGAAAGGAGTGTGTAAATCAAACACCCTTGTGTGGCTGCAGCTGAGGGCACCTCCAGTGTGAGGTGGACCTGGGCAGGGCCCTGTGCCTGGTGGGCAGCCAGGTTGTGGCCAGGCTGGGCTGAGGCTGCTTCAGGCAGTGCCCAGAGGTGCCCAGCAGTGCTCGTGCTCCCCACAGGCCCCTCTACGTGACCGTGGTGTACCAGGGCAAGTGCTCGCACTGCATGCGCATCGGGGTGGCCGTGCCCATCTCCGGAACGGTGGCCAGGCTCAGGGAGGCCGTGTCCTCGGAAACCAAGATCCCCACGGAGCAGGTAAGGCCTGGGCTGCTCACCTGGGTGCCCTCCCCACGGTGGGAGGGACAGTGGAGGCTTTTGTCCCGTGTTGGATATGGAGGAATTGAGATTTGCTGCCCATGGTTGAACAGGGAAGCAAGGAAGGGGTGGGAATCTGGATCGTGCTTTTCCTTGTGCATTGGCTGTTTGAATCCTAGTGGTGCTGGAATAGCCCTCAGTGGTGTGTCAGACCTGCCTGACCCCATGGTGATCTGTGCATGCTGGCAGTGAGAAACCACTGGGCACCTACGGCCAGTTCCTCTGTAGGAAGAACTTCAGGAAAGCTGTTGGAATTCCATGGAAACGTCTTCATATGTTGCTTTTACCCCAGCTTCTCGTTTATGGCTGTCCCTTTCCCTGTTCCTTACTCCTGGCTGATGATGGGATGCTTGAGGAGTGCCATCCCTTAGCAGGAAAATCCCAGCTGAGAGATGGAGCACTGAGCTGGAACCGTGGGTGTTCTGATGGGTTCTGATTTGCCTGTGCTGCCTGCAGATTGTGCTGACAGAGATGTACTACGATGGGTTCCATCGCTCCTTCTGCGACACTGATGACCTGGACACCATCCACGAGAGTGACTGCATTTTTGCCTTTGAGACCCCAGAGACCTTCAGGCCTGAGGGCATCCTCAGTCAGAGAGGTGAGTCAATAACTCTGCCAATGCCCACCTCAGTGGCTGGTGAGGGAGGTTTGTGTGAGAAAAGAATGAGTCCCACAAGCTGTTGATGTTCTGGGGTATTGATTTCAGCTCTGACTTTGTCCAGGCTCATTGCAGAAGATTTAATAGTGTTGTCAGCTGGGAGGTTATCAAGCAGCGTCGTACACTCCTTTCTGCCTCTACTTGGGGCTGATGCTGCAGGCCAGGCTGGCTTAATGGGAAATCTCTTGTCAGGCTTAATTTAAAGACCTGCTAGGGACCAGATGAAGCCACTGAAATTGTGTTATTTAAAATCAGATTGCTAGTGATGAATAAACAGTCACAGGAATGAACAAACACTTTCTCTTTCCAAGCTCAAACTCCTCAGCCTCTGCATGTCCCCTCAGTGGAAGGCAATCATGGTGTCCTGGGCAGATGGAGTGTAATCAAAGGCGAATTTTATTATTGAAAGTAACAAGTTGGGTTCCTGGCACTTTAGTTTTTCTTGTGGGCAGTAATAGCTGAGAGTGCTTGTACAACCTGCTGTGAAAAATCAGATGGGGAGCACTTGCATATAATGTCCTTCTCTAGAGAAACAGTCACTGTGAAGGGAAGTTGCTCTTTGAAGCCTTTGTACAAGTGATGAAAATGCTCCTGATTCCATACTGACCTGCTCCTCTGTAGGCCAAGGAGGGCTTCTTGAGGGGGGCATGAGGGCACTAAAGGCAAATGGCATAATGGAATGTTTCCTTTCTCCTAATTTTTCAGGAATACATGTGAACAATAACCTGAATAACTTGAAATGTGGCACTGAGCACTCCCGAACAATAGCTTACTCTCAAGGAGCGGTGAAGTCTGGAAAACTGGACCAGTCCTGTCCTAAGCTAGCAGCAAATGACAAGATTGTCTTGCTGGTGTGTAACAGAGCATGCACAGGACAGCAGAGCAAAAGGTGACTGGCAGCAGCATGTTTGACTGGGGCCTGTTATGGGTGGGAATTTTAAATTGGAGTGAAAATGAGGAGAGGGAGAGAAGTGAGAAACAGCCATGGCAAAGGCATTTGTATCAACAAGAGCCTGAGAACTGTCTCAGCCTCTGAAGCTTCACAAAACTTCATGTGTAGTTCTCCCTTGGGGTTCTGATTGCTAATGAGATCATCTTTTAATTGTTCTTCAAATGCTTCTCTTTCCCATAGGTTTGGCTTGCCCTTTGTGTTGCACTTGGAAAAAACAATTGCTTGGGATATTCTGCAGAAGGAAATACTGGAGAAGATGCAGTATTTCCTGCGGCCTGCAGCCTGCTTGCAGGTGAGACAAATGTCCTCTGCTCACCAGAGAGATGCACAGGTTCCCCTGCTGTACATCAGCCCTCTGTCAGCTCATTGGCACGGGCATGTTTGAGACCATTTGTTTTCTCATGTCAAACGTGTTCTAGGGCAAAGTCTTTGTCAGCCAGTGCTGGGAGCAGTTGGCACGTGGGTAGGTTGGAGCACTGAGGTGGGCTCTGCTGTCTCTGTTGCAGGTTTGCCCGTTCAGCTTGCGAGTGGTCAGTGTTGTGGGCATAACATACTTGCTACCTCAGGAGGAGCGACCCCTCTGCCACCCAACAGTGGAAAGGTGAGCTGGCCCTGCTTCCCAGGGCTGGAGAGGGGTGTGTTAGCTGGGAGCTCGCTGTTAACCATGCAGAAATGAGCAGTCCTGGTGTGTGTGGATGTGTGGCATGGACTGCAGAGCAGGGAAATGAGGGAGCCTCCTCAGGAAGCTGTGTGAGAATACCTCAGTTGTGTGTCATGCCATCTGGAGTCTGTCCTCCCTGGAAATGGAGAACAGAATGGAAATATTACTCCCACTATTTTAAATTTTTTTCTTGTGTCTGTTATTCTTTGAAATGTTGGTAAATGCTGTTCTGTAACAGGTGTCTGCTGCCTTACAGAACTCATACTTGGATGAAGGCATTTACCAGCTCTGCCAAGTGTTTTGCTGTGTGAATTCCTTTTACTCCTTTGCAAACTTGAGCTGTGGGAGTGGAGGAAGGAAGAAGGGCTTGTGGAGAGAAATTACAATAATGTAAAGATAATGTAGACTTTGGATTGAAAGATGGTCTGACTTGTGTCTGCTCCTCTCTGCAGGGCATTGAAATCATGCGGACAGGGGGGAACTGCTCACGTGAAATTAGTGGTAGAATGGGACAAAGAAACTAAAGATTAGTAAGTATGAAGTGAAAAACCTTAAACTGTGTTCACCTCACAATTGCTGCTTGCAGCTTGCTTGTGTGAACTGTGCATCCTTCAGCAAACATGAGACCACTCGGACTCCAGCTGTGCCCAGCCCCTGTGTGCAGGGCCAGCCTGGGGAGCGAGGGGATGTGCTGGTAAATGTGGTGTCTCCCTGCTGCAGCCTGTTTGTGAATACAGAAGAGGAATATATTCCAGACTCTGAAAGCGTCCGCCAGCAGAGAGAGCTTCATCATCAACCTCAGACCTGCACTTTATCTCAGTGTTTCCAACTGTACACCAAAGAGGAACAGGTAGATACACACTCTGTACTCTGGCTTGTCCACATGCTGCAGGAACTCCCTCACTCCAGAGCAGCTCTTTTCTGCTAACACTGATTCCTTGTGACAGGAGAACAGATTTGTAACACAAGATTGTTTATCTGTGCTGCTAACAGAGCTCCTCTGCAGTCAGAAGCTTGTGGGAGGTTCTGCTGCTGGGTTCTTTGCTGCCCAGATATTGATACAAGAACTTAGTCCTCTCTTTGGCAATTTCCTTTTGTAAACTATTATAAATATTATACGGGGTTAGGATAGTGTGGCTTCATGGGAATGTCCTGGAGCAATTGTGTGCTCCCAAGCTTGAGCAGGGCTGGGGTGGGCTCAGGCAGCCCCCTCAGTGACCACTGAGCTCAGTTCTGCAGGAACGTGGCTGCTCCCCTGCTTGGCTCTGCTCCTTGTGTGAGGCTGAAGAGACAGGAGTGATGGTGTGCCACAGGCAGGCTAGAGAGGGCTCTCACCTGGCCCTTGCCTTAGCACATGGAAGCCATCTCGATTCCTTTAGCCTCTAATCTGCTGTACAAAGGGCTCGTCTGGAGGAAGTCTTTGGACTGAGCTGTAATAATTTGGGAGCCTCTCTTGTTGGTTTTTTCAGAGGTGGGGGAAGAGTTGTTTGGCAGCTTAAATCTCTGTGGCTGCTGAGTTCTCTAAGCACTGGGCTGCGGAGAGAGGGGGACAGGGAGAGTCTTCAGTGTGTAACTGTGCTGCTGGGACTAGAGAGGAACAGGATTCCCAGAGGGGACATCCGAAGTACACCTTTCTTTCTGTTCTGTTTTTTTTTTCTGCTTTTTTTCCCTGTTTTTTTTCCCTACTGATGGTTTTCTTTTGAGAATACTTTGCAGGCTGCCAAGCCTGCCTGCTTTTTGCCTTAGCTTTTCCTTTTTCTTCTGCACTTTTTAGGCACTGGTTTTTATGAGGTGCAAAAAGGTGCAACAGCAGCACTGGCTGAGTTCTGCTTGCAGCAGGAAGTGCCTCCTGAATGAGGCACACATGCCTCTGCTTGTCCCTTTAAAAGCATCATTGGGAGCCCTGCATTTCCAGCGAGCTTGATAAATGCTGGAGGGAGATGAGGCACGGGGGTCAGTGTCTGCACTGGGCTTGGGGCAGCAGAGGAGCAGTGGTGTGGTGCAGGCTGCCTTGGAATTTGAAAACCAATCCCCACCCCTGCCTGTTCCTTGTAGCTGGCCCCAGATGATGCATGGCGATGCCCACACTGTAAGCAGCTGCAGCAGGGGAGCATCACACTGAGCCTCTGGACCTTACCTGATGTTCTCATCATACATCTCAAAAGGTTTAGACAGGTAAGGATGCCTGTAGTGCTGGAGGACTGCTGTGTGATGTGAGTAGCTCCCCTCTTTAGGAGCAGCCATTCTGCTCTGTGCTCCTCACCTGGGCTTTTCCCAGGCCTGCTGGCCTTGGCCTCTGCAGCTCATGCTCTGCTCTGTGCAGGAAGGGGACCGAAGGATGAAACTGCAGAACATGGTTAAATTTCCCTTGAGTGGCTTGGACATGACTCCTCACGTTGTGAAACGCAGCCAGAGCAGCTGGAGCCTGCCATCCCACTGGTCACCTTGGAGGAAGCCTTATGGCCTCGGCAGAGATCCTGAGGATTACATCTATGACCTGTATGCTGTCTGCAACCACCACGGCACCATGCAGGGGGGACACTACACAGGCAAGTGTCCTGCTGTGCTGTCTGTGGTGGAGCCTTTCACAAAGAAATGGTTCCATTTGTGTGTGGAGTCACTGATGGGAGCAGTGTCACAAGTTACAGAAGGTGAAGTGAATGGAGCCACCCCAAAGGATGTTCTGTTCTGAGGGGGGTAATGTTGGACTAAGAAAGTCCTGAAGTGTAAGCTTTTTATTATGTTCTAGCAGCCTCAGGCTTCCATCTTGCCATTCAGACTGGAAGATGATGCAAGAATAAATCTGTTCCTTGCATTGTCTTCTGAGCCCATCATAGCAAGTGAATTATGTTAAACATCATACAGCAAACCTGAGAGCAGTAGGAGTGAGGGAGTCTTACACTAATGTATTATTTCTTAGCATATTGCAAGAATTCTGTTGATGGCCAGTGGTACTGCTTCGATGACAGTGAAGTTCAGCAGCTTTCTGAAAGTGAAGTGTGCAAGCAGACAGCTTACATCTTGTTCTACCAGCGACGCACAGCCATCCCCTCCTGGTCTGCCAACAGCTCCGTGGCAGGTAAGCCCTGCTGGCACTTCCAGGGCTGGCTCTGACTTGCCTTTCATGGATAGTTTGTCCTGGAGAATTTTCCACCGAGCTCTGCTTAAACCCCCACTCTTGCGTCCCAGAGCTCAGCGAGGCTTGTCTGAGTCTGTGGCTGTGTCAGAGGCCATGGGAGCTTTCCACCTTCTTCTGCTAAGGGAATTTTGGCAGGGAGCATGCAGAGATGGGGGAAGCCCCTGTGCCCCCACAGGTGACTGCTCAGAGCTGCCCTTGTGCAGGACATCAGATTGTGACTTGCTCCTTCCCTGTGGCAGCACAGTCAGTCCCAAGGGGGCACCAGCAGTGCACTGTTGGTGGGATCCAGGGTGAGCAGTGGCTAGCTGCAGGCTTGGTGACCTGCCCTGGGAAAAAAAAAAATTTTTGTGGTGTTGGGGTGGCAGCTGAAATGCCACCACTGCCTGCACGCTGGTATTGACAGCACACTGGGACAAGTGCAGTTCTGTGTGTTGTGACCATAAATGCTCCATCAGAGTCAAGCCCCATTCCCTTGGCAGTGCCTGGCTGCTGGGGCCGTGCAGCTCAGCTCTGAGCCCAGGTGTCTGTCAGAACCAGAACCAGAGCAGTGCTGGCTCCCTGGCTGCCAGGGCTCTGTGTGCAGCTGCTGCCACTGCCGTTGTCCCTGCAGGCTCGACGAGCTCGTCGCTGTGCGAGCACTGGGTCAGCCGGCTCCCGGGCAGCAAGCAGCCCAGCGTGGCCTCCGCCGCCTCCTCGCGCCGCACCTCCCTCGCCTCGCTCTCCGAGTCCGTGGAGCTCGCTGGGGAGCGCAGTGAAGATGATGGTGTGTACCGTTCTGGGGGGCTACCTGTCTTTCTGATGCAGGGTCCTTACTGAAACAGCTGCAAAATCTGTGGTTACTGCAGCAGCTGAGAGAGGCAAGAGCTGGCTCGGTAGGAGCATGGGTGGGCTCTGTCTCATGTGAAAGGTTGGAGGAGAGCAGGGCTGGAACCTTAATAAGGAGCCTTTCAAAGAAAGCCAATGCCATCAACCTCTCTGTCAGGAACTTCTTGTGCTTGTGTTCTCTCTGGGTCTCACTGCATCACCTTTGCAGGGTGGCTGACACAGTGCTGACAGATTGAGCATAGGCACTAATTGCCTGCTGCTGGTTGGTCCCAGGGAGGGAGGTACAAATTCACTCATGTACACAAGTTACTGTTCAGTTCCTGGGTTTGTCTGGTTCATCCACACACTGCCTTGTAACTTTGGAGACTGTGGACCTTCAGGGGTCAGTCAGCATTTGGAAGCTGGTGTGGTGATGTCAGGGCAGCAGTTCTGTGACAGGTATCAGGTCTGGCCATAAAAGTCACACTTCTAAAATACTTACATTTTGTGTTTCTAAATGCAATTACATCACTTGATCTAGAGGTAGGAATCCTACTTTGCCTTTCACAGAAAGCTCTGGGAAATATTCTTTAATACAGAATCATAATCCTAGCTGGTGATCTTGCCAGTTTCAGGGACTTTTGAGGTGCGAGCCTTGTGTTTGACCTGCTGCTCAGGGATGAGAGGAGAATCTGGCTTATCAGAGGCTTCAGGGGGTTACTCCTGGGTGACCCCTAGAAATAAGTTGTTGGACACCTCCTTCAGCTTTTGTGCAGGAAGCTGTGCGTGCAGCCTGCGTGGACAGACACATAGTGTTGTGTGGGTGGGCTGCTTGGCTCTCCTGGGGAAATGTGGGTGGTGAGGATCAGCAGCTGCAGCCTTGGCTTTCCCACTGACACTGTCACTTGCTTCCTCTGCAGGAGGATTTTCAACTCGACCATTTGTGAGGAGTGTCCAGCGTCAGAGCTTGTCATCCAGATCCTCTGTCACCAGTCCTCTGGCAGTGAGTGAAAATGGTGTCAGGCCCTCGTGGTCACTCTCTGCAAAACTGCAGTTCCGCTCCAACTCCCCATCACGCTTCTCTGGAGATTCCCCAGTACATACCTCTGCTTCCACTCTGGAGAAGATTGGGGAAGCTGCTGATGACAAAGTCTCCACCTCGTGCTTTGGCAGCCTGAGGAATCTCTCCAGCAGCTACTTGGAGCCCTGTGACAGTCGGCGAGAGCACAGGACAGCTCGCAGAGCCCCTCTGGCTGTCATGGAAGGGACGTTCAGGGAAGAGTCTGTTGTAAGGACATCTAGCTCAGACCTTTCAGATGGCTATGTGAAAAGTTCTGTGCAGCCAGACAGGAATCACCCTACTCTGGACCCTTTTGATAACAACAATCAAATCGCCTTTGTTGACCAGAGCGATTCTGTGGACAGCTCCCCGGTGAAGGAGGTGAAAGCCCCAGCTGGGACGGGGCTGGCTGCAGAGAAGGCACATGACACCCCTAAGAAGGGTCACAGCTCCAAAGGAGCTTCTGAACCAGACAAAAGTGTGAGGAAGGCAAGGACAGTCTTAGCTCCCCAAGAGACCAAAGTCTCTCACTCTTCTCCTCCACTGAAGAGTTCTCAGAAAGCCTCCCGCTCCAGGAGTAAGACAGACTCTTCCAGGGTCAGCGGGCGACACGGGTCTCCTGCTCCCACTCAGGCTAGGAAAGACCACAGCACGAAGCCCCTGGAGGCACCTGTCCCATCAGCTCAACAGAAGCAGAAGTTAGGTTCCTCTCCATCCTCCACAGCTGCCAAGAAAACCCCATCAGGCTCATTGACTAAGGGCTCTTCCTCTGGGAAGAGCCGGACTTCAGACCGCAGCCTCAGCAGGGAGGGCTCCAAGGTCAGCCTGGGCTCGGACAAAGCGAGCGTTACCAGCAGCTCCAGAACGAGCTCCCCCCGTATCAGCCACTCCAGGAGTGACAGCAGGGCCGTGGACAGCAGGCACGTGCGCAGCTCCTCCATGGCCAACCTGCGCTCCCCGAACGCTGCGGCGCGCTCGGGGCTCAAGAGGGACAGCAAGTCAGAAGAGAAGGGTTTGTCTTTCTTTAAATCAGCCTTAAGGCAGAAGGAGACACGGCGGTCGGCAGACCTGGGGAAGACAACAATGCTTTCGAAAAAGACAGGGAGTGTCAGTTCTAAGTCAGGCAGTAAAAATGTGCTGGAGGACAAACCAGAGAAAGGCGGTGTCCCACCAGCCTCTCAAACCAATGCCAACATCACTACAAAAGAAAAACTTGTCTCAAAAGATGCCACATCTAACAAACATTCTCTGCTATCCAGTCGCAAGTCCAAGTCTTCCCAGCTAGATCCCGGAGTCCAGTCTCCTCCTTCCAGTGGCAAGCAGTGTGCTGACAAGCCGCTGAAGAAGTTACCTTCCAGCATGCAGGTGTCTGTACGGCCTTCTCTGGAACCTCAGTGAAATGCTGCAATCCAGGTGTCTTTTCTTCTGCTGAGAAGCTAATTTATTCTGAGCTCTTGTTTTTTGTTCATGTGCCTAATGTATGTTTTGAGGAGAAGTTAACTGCGAGTTGTTAAAGCGCCTTTGATTCTGCCATCAAACCAAATAGCCACAGGCAGCCAGCACTGGTGCAGTAGCCTAGCTGGAGTCATTGTTGAACATGAATGCAGCTGTCCCATAGCACTTGTACAGGAGTCTCTGTCGAAAGTGCAACAACTTTGTTCAGATCTGAGAGTCGGGACCTGACCCCCAGTTGTACTGATACTGTGTGCTTTGTAGAGCTGGGAACTGATATTCCTTTGGTCTGTTCTGGGTGGGCTGTGTCCACGCTGGTGTATGGCCTTCTTCTGAGCTGTGGAGGATGCGAAGGAAACTGGAGAGACTGTCGCTTCTTTCTGCTCTCAACTCTCTGTCCCTGCTCCCCTCCATTTTCAAGCTTTCTAAAGGGCAATATTTCAACACTAATGTTGTTTCTCAGGTATATACTCAGCCAGTATAGGAGGGACTAGCATTAGTGACGGACAGAAAGGTACCTGTGTGTCTGTGTAACAGATTTCATTTTTGCATTCCAACAGCAGGAAGTTTGAAATGGAACCTGCAGTTTTTGTTGCTGTGTCTTTGAAGAGTTTTGCTTTGTCCATTCTAAGGCAACCTCTGCCCTGTCCTGTTTAACCACTTTCTTCTGAAACGCTCTGCTAAACAACAGAAGCAATTCCTGGGCAGCAGCTGCTGGCCAGCTCGTCCTGTGGGAGCAGTGCCATGGGAGAGTTCTGGCCACACACCTGGATGGCCATGATGCTGTCAGGACGTTCAGACTCCTGGGAAGCATTTCCTAATGTGCTCAGACCCTTATCACAGTGGTGTAATTAAGCCTCCATTATCTCCAGGGGTGAAGTTTGGATCAAGTGTCATGCTGCCCTCTCTGAGCATGCTTTGTGTGGGTTGGAGGGGCTGTACCCAGACCCCAGGGCAGTGTCCTGTTCTCCAGAGCACTGTAGGTTCTTCCCTCTGGCATGCTCGTCCCCTCCCCGTGGGTCTGGCTGCCACGTGTCCCTCAGCGGAAGGTTCCCCTTCTTGTTTGGATGACAGCCTCCATCAGGGTTAAAACACTACATCTACTGATGTCTTTGTTTACATGCCCTTCTTACAGGGGAGATTCCTCAAGTTCTGTAAGGTTCTTCTTAAGGTGGATTTCTTAAGTCCTTTTACATAGATGTGGTGTAATTCTTTTTTTAAAAATTCCATGAGTTTTTATTGATGTGCTGCATATCCTTTATGTCCACAGCCTGTGGTGTAGGCTGTGAGAAGCTGGGCAGTGTACTGGCCATGCTCTCTGCTGAGCAAGGTCTGTGCCTGTCCAGCCCCATGGCAGAGCTTCTCTGGGCATGGTTTGGGGCCAGGAACGTGTGTGCTGTCCCATCAGACAGAGCCCATAGCAAGCTGGCCTGCAGGTAGCCTTGCCCCCAGCTCTGCTGGGCACCTTGCTGCTCTGTGATCAGATTTCTGCTCCCCACACACCTGCAGCAGTGGGAGGGAAGGGTTGGGGATGGCTCCTGGAGTGTGTGGGGCTGAGCTGGGAGTGCCACTGAGCTGCAGGCAACGTGTGGGGCTGAGCCCAGCTGCCGTGTAACCCATGCAGTGTCCTGGTGATGTCCTGCTGGTCCCCTTCCCGTGCCCCAGCAGTGCCCACAGCCTGCACACGTCATGCCCTGACTGCTCCAGCCCGACCATGAGTGTCCCCTCAATGCATTCCTTCACCCAGTCTCATTTATTGCAGCAACAAGAAGCAAAGATTGCATTGCTTGCTTCTGAAATGTATGACTTGGATTATTCTTGGATTATTTTCTGTTATATCCAGCAGAGCAGATAAGACTTGCTTCATATTGCAGTACTTAAATTACTCCCTGAAATGTTGATGTTGAAGTATTTGTTTAAGGTTTTATCTGTATTAAGGTCTTACACTGTCTTGACTCTTCTCTTGTAACAACTCTTCTAGCAAGAATGTAATTCCAGTGGCTTATGCTGACTCGGTTTGGGATATTTAATAGACAGAACTACTTTCTGTGCATTTTACCATGGACATTTGTGAAAGGTTATTTTTATCAAATGACATTTTTTTCTCATGTCATCTCTCACTGAAGGAGTTTAAACTGGAAGCTGGTGTGTGGGTTTTGAGGTGGTTTTGCTCCTGTGCTGCATGCCTGACTGAAGGGAATTTGAAGCCATGTCCAAACCCATGTTTTAGCTGAACACCAGTTCAATGTTTGTATCTGGAGCCAGACAATGGTGCTTGGAGCTCTCATGTGGATAGAAGGGAGATGGAGGTCCTGGTATTCCAGCAGCTGATAAAAGCAGTTGAACCTCTGCAATCCCATGAGATGCCAATCTCACTCTCTTCCTGCACATTCTCCATAATTCCTGATGCTAATTGCTGCCAGCTCCAGCGCTGTCTGCTCTCTTCATGCTGCCAGACAGGATTTCTCTGTCCCTGTGGAGTGGCATCTCCTTGCTCTGCAGAGGAGTGTGAGCAGGCAGGAGGGGCTGCACTGGCAGTCCCCTCATCTCTGAGCAGGTGGGATGTTCTCTCTGTGGGTTTTCTGCTCTGGAGGGCCTGGCTTGGGGTGTCCTCAGGCAAAGTGGTTTGACTTGGCAGGGTGCACCAGAGTTCACAGGGACACAGGACAGGCTCCTGTGTGTGTGCAGTCCCTGCTCCAGGTCTGGGCTGCTCTGTACCAGGGCCCCTCGTGGCACTCCACACCTCTGCCTGTCACACATCTTGCTTCCTTGCACAGGAGAGGGCTGAAGGGCGTGGGTCTGGGAAGCACTGTTCACTGGAAGTTAATCAAAGCCTTGTTGCTGTTACAGTCATGACTCCATCAATGTAGGAGAAATGTTTCTGAAATGGAATGTAGGTTATTACAGGCCCTACTTAAAGGGATTTGGGGAAAAATCATCAGTCTTCTCTCCTTGCTTTAAAGCAGACTTCTCTCTTGTCCCTTTCATGTGTAGGAGCTCCTGTCCATGGTATTGTGTTGTCCAGCTGCCAGGATGTGCATGGTACCAGGGAGCACTCGAGAGGGGGATCTGCCAAGTCCTAGATGCCAGCACCACCGTGGCTTTGCACATGGATCCTTCAAGCAGCAATGGCTCGAGGCTGTTCTGGAGCAGCTGCATGCACATGGTCATGTTTTAAAGTTCCTGTGGCCATCAGAAGCACTCATGGCTGAGGGGGAGGTGGGCTCTGCCTTCTGCTGCCCAGGGACCCCCACCTCCCCTGGGTGGTGGCATGTAGGGCCTGGAAGTGTTTCAGCCATCCGAGTGCAATGGGAGCAGCTGCTGCCAGGTGTGTCCTGCCCAGCCTGTCTGGGGATGGCGGGGTCTGGGACCTTCCAGCCAAGGTCCTGGAAGCACAGGTATGCCTCGTGGTGATGGGAAATGCCACATGCCTGGGAAGGGGAGGCCCAGCAGTGCCCTGGTCCCAGAGAGGTGAGCTCCAGGCATTCAGGCAGTGTTTGCGATGCCTTTGGGTTGGAGTGACCTGCTCCAGTGTGTGACTTGCATTTCAGCCCAGTCCCTGGTCTGCCCCTTGCTCCTGCTCCTGGAATTGGCCCTCTGGGCGCAGGAGAGCAGCGCCTTCATTCCAGTGCTCGATTCCTGCAGGAGTCACCTAGAGACTTTTTTTTACCCTTTTTGGGCTGTGTCTTTTGGATAGTGTTTAGTAGTATTCAAGTTATAAGCACATTTTCAATGACGTGTATTGAAGAGGCACCTTTTATTTGTATTAATCACATTTGATAGACAATTTGGTGCCTGCAGTTCTCTGTAACCTGTGTCTCACTTAGGGTGTGTAAATTGTTAACCCTTTCAGACTTATTGAATATGGATTAATAAAAACAAGATGCTTAGGATAGAAAGCTAGCAGCCTAATTGCACTTCTCCCACTGCAAGTGCCCTCATCGCTGTTGCTGCAGGGGTTTTGCTTTCTGAGACTTGAGCATGGCC